>JANHMN010000001.1:209537584-209555814 GCA_030674055.1 Rhabdomys pumilio | reverse complement strand
AGAGAGAGAGAGAGAGAGAGAGAGAGAGAGAGAGAGAGAGAGAGAGAGATGTAGACCTAACTCCAGCTGAATGGGAAGTTGGAAGTTGGAAGGACTGGGTTTAGAGAGTAAATGATGTGCTTTTAGGAGCAAGGCAACAACCTAGGATTGTCTCTCCTTCCACGGACTCCCCTTCCTTAGCAGCAGCCTATAAACTGCAGGGCTTTGAAAACTGATAAAAGAACGGTGCATGAGTGTCTCTGGCTCTAGGTGGAGACACACCATTCCAGACCACCTAAAGGGTCATGAGACGCCCATCTCTCCAGAGACTCCTAGTAAAGAACAAAGGTGTACCATTGCCTCTACCCTTAAGATTTGGTTCAGATGGGCCTGTCAATCAGCGGGGCAGACAACCTTTTCTCAGGAAAGCTGTCTATCCCAGAAATCTTAAGAAATAATATCAATACCCGAAATACATTGGTCAGCATGATGGTGCCTTTGGCCATTGTCCATCATGCTAAAAGTATTTTCCTCATCTGCAATTTATCTTTGGCTATTGCCCAATCTCACCCCAGGAATGCATCGTATTATTTCTGCCTGTCTTCTGCACTATGTTCTGTGAGTCTTGTCTGAATTCTCTTAACAGAAATCATGAGGACTGGAGATCCTTAGGCTAGAGTGAGATCCTGGTGTCACAGGGGTTCCAAATACATCTTCTGGGGAACCTTGAAAACATATATAGAAGGCTAACAGTTGTCTTTTTAAATGACTGATGTTTGTACTTAGTATGACTACAAACTTAAGTTTTGAGCACAGTAAACAATTTGATCATTTGTAAGGTGACTGGCCATTAATTTGCATGTGTTAATTACCTTTAACAGTTTACAAGTTAGCAGTTCTTATAAGGTTAGGATTTTGCAGTAGTAGACATACATCTCTAAGTTAATTTTTGTTAACCTGGGTTATAACTTTCTAACCTTCAGGATTTATCGTACAAAAATCCATTGTAATCCAAATATCTTGGAGACTTGCTGTTGTCCCTTGAGTCTAAAAAATAAGATATAATAATAAACAAAGGGCTCTTTGGGACTAAGAAATATTCCAGGTGCTGCCTTTTACCAACAATAGCCCCAGCTGTTCGTGATTTTCCTCCTAGGCAGATTTTCCCAGCTAGTGTTTTCTAGAGACAGAGGTGCCAGCAGTTTAGTATTACTATCGTGTTTCTATATAATCGGATTTATTTATTTAGTGCTAGGAAACTGAGCTGAAGGAGCATATTAGGCCTTTTCCATTTTTGTCTCCTCTCCATGTCTGGCTCCAAACTACTCCCATCCTGTTCTGTTCATTCCAACTTTGTGTTCCCTGGACTCAATCCTTAAGATCTCCTTCCAGCTGTTTCCTTCTGCTCCATCCTTTCTACCATCACAATCCTTCACAACATTCTTTTTCTCTCATGTTAGGTTGATTTCCATTCTCAGAGCACCTCTGTCCTCCATGTGCTAATTTGTCTATGTGGTCAGTTACTGTTGAGCCTCAGTTTTCCTCGTCCATTTTGGGTGAATGTGTGCAAACTGAGGATCCATCATGACTGGAAGACTGATTCTTCTCTGTCCACCCAGTAAACTATCATCCACACTTAAATAAAGAGCAGAGCAGTTAAAACATTCAATAGCTGAGAAACGCCTAATAAAAGCTGACTGATTTTATATATAGCAAGCTGAGACTGTTGGATTCTAAGTATCCAAAACCAAGGGACGGGCTCCCCCAGAGAACTCATGGACAGGACTTGCTGTAATAACATGAGGTTTATTGATACTGGTGCACCAGGGCTCCCTTGTATGTAGGTCAAAGAGCCCTGAATTAGAGTTGGGGGCAGTATTTATATCATATTCACAGGACTCATAAAGGCTGTTTTACCTCTTAATCAGTAACTACAATGGCTGACTTTAACAGCTGTTCCCAAGCTTAGTTTCCGTTCCCATGCCTGGTTGCTAAGTAACCCAAATTTGCACCTAACAAAGAAGGTCAGTTTAAGTAGCTTCTATTTACCCAGGTTTTACTGTGTTAATGGCTAATAAACTCCTATCTTGGGTCCTTCTTCCTGGAATGTCTGTTTGAGTCTTTGGAATATGCTCTTCCGGGGATGTGTTCCTGGGGGAAGTTAATGTTTGAGTTTAAAATCAAAACCAGAGCTTTTTATTAATTTTAAGTTTCTACAAGACTTCTGAGCTGTATCGTCTGGGATGGGTACCATCATGGTGGACCACGTGGAATTTGTATAGAGAATTTATGCTTCTTGTTTTTTTAAGGTGTCATCTATAAAAACATTAAAAGCAATCTCTATTAAGTTTTAAAAAATCCCAAATCTAGAGGATTTTTTTAGATGTAATTTTAGGCAACACTCATGAGGAATCTTTAAAAATCTTAGGAGGGAATATTTTCAATAATTATCCATAGATCCAAGCAACACACTAACACAACCTGCCAATTATTACCAGTGTGAAACAAATAATCCGCCTGCATTTTATTTAGTGGCACAATAATTTCTATATGCTCTTACCAGTGAGGGACTATTTCTATGAGTTACCACTCCAACAACTTAGCTATTTAATAAACTGATAACTCCGCCACCCAACCCCCCGGCTTTAGATGTTTCATTTGCTGTAAAATTCAACCACGAGTTTCCAGAAAGCAACTTAAAGAGCAGAGCCAAATCCTGAGTCATGGTAAATAGATAGAATATCCAGTGGTGTGACCTAAAACTTTACATTTCACTTTTACCATCAAGGTTAAGCATTTATTTAAGCATTGATTAGACACGCAGCAGAAACAAACATACTCTATATACTCTATATAATGAGTAGCTAATACCTCTGGAGATTTAAATACCATTAAATGTTAGTATTCTGTCTAAACTCCACCTCCACAGTTACCTGGCAACAGCCAGGTATGTTCCTCCCCACAGTTACCTGGCAATAGCCAGGTAGGCCTGGCCCACTATAAAAGGGGCTGCTTGGCCCCTCCTCTCTCTCTTGATCTCTTGCCTCTAGCTTCTCTCTGTCCCCTCCCCCTCCCCCTTTTCCTTCCCCCTCTCTCCCCATGGTCATGGCCGACCTCTACTTTCTCTCTCTCTCTCTCTCTCTCTCTCTCTCTCTCTCTCTCTCTCTGCCTCTACTACCCTCCTGGCTCCCCTCTCATGCCCTGAATAAACTCTATTCTATATTATACTGGTGTGTGGCTGGTCCCTCAGGGGGAAGAGATGCCTCTGCATGGGCCCGCTGAGACATCCCCTCCCCCCATACCTCTCCACACACCCACAGAACATATTCTCTTTATCTCTTTATCTTTTCATAAACACTTCAACCATCACCTTAACGCTTCAGGCCCTGAGTGCAAGTTTCTGTACTAGAACTTGGGCTTTAATTTTTTTCCCAGGAAGGAACCATTGATACTAAGTTGTTCTTCATATGAGGGGAAAACATTTCCCATAAAGGGGCCTTTGGTATTGAGTTATTCCCTCTAGGAAGGAAAACCAAAAACATTTAAACAAAAATCAAGCGAACAAAAAAAAGTCAGCTCATGTTGCGATAGTGAAGTTCTGCCAGTCATTCCTTGGAACTCTGTTGTAGCAGATCTGGTACCCAAAAAAAGCTGCAGGTGAGAGAGGGCTTTGACTTCAGCCAGATGGCTCAGGAGGGCAAGAGCCTCAAAGTGGCTCTGTGATGAGGGAAGCCTGAGCCGCTGGTGTCCCGTTGGGCACACTCTGCCAAGACCTAGCAAGACCTGTAGCAGAAATTCCGCCCCCCACACCCACCCCAATACATCACTGTACCCTGGCTTCTAGAATAATTAACGTGGATTTTTGTCTTGTGTTGGATGGGCTATGCTCCTTTTGGGTCTTAACAAGTATCTCAATAATTATACAAAGTGCTTTGTGTCAAAGGATGGAGATGAGTCCATATTCATTTCCATCCTTTTGTAGTGGCACCTTGAGTGAGAGGACTGAATTTTCTAAACTTCTAATTTCTATTTAAAGAAAACCTTTCTTACCTCCTGTGAGGTTCAGAGGGCCCCACATTTTGGGGCCAACTGTGGTGATTCCCCTTCTGGCTTTACAGCAGTCATGGGAAAAGCAATCAAGGTGCAGTAAGAATGAAACTCAACTGGATTTATTGTAACTAGCACTGGACCAGGACTTCGAGAGTCTGACCCAGATCATTCTACTTTAGCCATATTTAAAGCAGAGCAGAATTACAGAGAAAAAGTATTCGGATAACAATTAACTCAGCCCCTTAAGTGCAACAAAGCTTGAAACATGTTTACATTGGAGCTCTTGGCAAAGTACCTATGGCTTCATTTGTAAGATGGTTTCTTGCTGAAACAATGTTCAAGTGATGGTCTGGGGATCTAGACTGAGGTAAAGAGCATGTGTGGGAGCCAGGATTGGCCTGGCCCTAAGATAACATAGAAGTCACCCTGTTGTGAAGTGCAAGTGACATCACTCATAAGAATACATTTTATGGTCTAAAAGCAGTTCTCAAGATTTGGGAGGAAAGATCTGGGATAAGTAAAAACAATAAATCTGGAAGACACGGGCAGAGCCTGTCTCATCAGACAGCAGGGGATGATCAGGTTGGGAAAACACATCATCCCTGGCATTCCAGGAAGAGCAGCCACACGCCTCATTCTATTGAAGAGATTAGCTGTGTGTTTAACTTTCCTGGTTTCTCCACAAGTCATATCTGTGTGCACAAAGCCTTTTTGTTCTCTACACCAGAGCATGTAGTTCTCACGAGGCCTTGGGCTGCAGGGCACAGCCTCACCTTCATGGATAATTGCCCTAATTTGGAGGGTGGTCTGGACTGGTGAGGTTTTGCTATTCTTAGAATCCAAGGTGGCTAACAGGAGGCTAAACTCAGCAGGCAAATCTCTGTGTTCAAGGCCAGCCTGGTCCCAAGATAACCAGGGTTACACAGAGAAACCCTGTCTGGGAAAAACAAACAACAGCAACAGCAGCAGCAACAACAACAAGAAGAAAAGAATCCAAGGTGACTCTCTGAGCAATGACTTATTTCTGTGCCTTCAGGGAAGGAGACACAAAACAAACACAGAGTTGTCGGGCTCTCACCACGCTTTTAGATACCCTGTAGACCCAGGTGGGGAGTCTGATGTTTAACCAAAACAGCTCCCAAGTGTCTGCTTCAGTATGATACCAGTTACTGATTCTGAGTGGCACTAGACTGTCACTCAGCGGTCCCCTCCCACAAGCACCATATGTAAGTATAGAAGTGGGCAGGGGGAGTTGTTTGGGTGGCTCAGTACAAGGACTGCATAGATTCTTTGAAGGCCCCATGAGGCAGACTGTCCCAAAGCCAGACACATAGGCAGCTAGCCTAGTTCTGAGCCTGAAAGTGGCAATTTGGCTCTGGACTCCCAAGGCTGGGCTCAGAACTCTAGCAGTGGGTTTCAGGAGCACAGCAGCTGCTGTTCAAGCTTCCTTGGAGCTCCTAGACAGAGGGCAGGGGGCAGGCCCCAGCTGCTTTTTGCAGAGATTGCTTTGGTCTTGCAGGGGGAGGAGCCTGTTCAACACCAGTTTTCTGCCTTTGCCCCAATGCCTTGGCGCGCGTAGCTAAACATTCAGTCCCATTCTGCCTGAGGTAACCCAGAGCTGAGATTGCCTGACCACTGAACCTGAGGTTTTGCTCGACTTTCCGTGGGAACGCTTCAAGTCAAGTCGTCTGACCCCATTGATCACTGGAATCATGGTAGGAATGATAGGGGTCCTTGACAGCCAGTAGATACAGCCCACTGTGTCCAGGCTGCATCTGTTAGCCAAATGTGGGAGGGTAAAGTCAGACCAAGGTTGGGGCCATCAGAGGGGCCATTGGGGATCCTCCAAGTGAACATTGGCAAACAGTTGGCATGTGAGAAGAGATATCAAAGTGGAAGGCCTGGGCTGACCTCTTAACACCGTCATTGGGCCTTTGTGCAAGCTTAAGGAAGACCCTTATTGCTCTGAGCCTTAATTTTGGCAGCTGAAAGAAGACTAATGTCCTCTGTTTCATGACATTATTTTAAGATCTAATAAGAGGACACATAGAAACCCACAGTGTCTGGCTGACTACACAGTGGTATGCAGAAAACACAATTCTGATTCCCAGGCTAGAGGCTAAGAAGATGATACAGCCTTGGAGCACCTAAGAGATAAGCCTTCCCTTCCAGGGAAGTCAGACCCCAGCCCTTGCCTCCAGAGCCATCTCCTCCAGCTCTTTCTCGGACCGCCCTACTAAGCTTATCTGCTGGGCTATCAGTAGCCTACCTGGAGCATGGATTGACCTGAGTCCTGGTTTATCGGGATTTGTCCTTGTCTTTGATCTCATCTATCCCTTTGGCCTTGGAATGGGCAGAATTCCCATCAGTCTGACCAGGAGTGATCAAAGACAACCGTAGGAAGCCGGGTGTGGGCTGCCAGCTTCAGAGCAGCCGGTGCTGTTTGTTCTTCTTTGTGACCCTGACCTAAGAACCATAGTGGCCAAAGGGAGCTGGGGTTCTGTGCTGTGGTCATGTCCTCTCCTTTTTGTGACTACAGGGTGTGGGGTTGGTGATGTGACATACAGTGAGAACAGAGTGACTACTTGCCTGCTGAGACCTGGCTTTCTTCCTGGTACAGGTCCACGGGTACAAAGGGGTCCAGTTCCAAAACTGGGCAAAGACCTATGGCTGCAGTCCAGAAATGTACTACCAGCCTACATCAGTGGAGGAGGTCAGAGAGGTAGGTGTCCATGAACGCCACATGGGCTGCCCAGCCAGCAGCCATAACCCTGGCTCTGAAAGAGGCTGGCTGTGGGGCTTCCTGCTAGCCTGGTCAGATAATTGCAAAGCCCTTCTTCCTGCTTTCCCCAGCTCCAGGTCTGTTCAGCAGCCTGTTGTAATGTTCTTTGCTCACTCCAAGCCTATACAGCAGCATGCCAGGGGCAGCCATGTCTGCACTCACCTCTCCAACCTCTGCAATAAACTCCATGCACACACACTGTGCACATATCTGTGCATGCTTGTGCACATGCAGATGCATGAACATACATGCCTGAAAACCTATGTACCCTTGCACACCCATGTATACACCCATGTACATATGCATACACATATACACATGCACATACACCTATGCACAGGTGCACATATAGGCTGGAATGCACGGATACCTATGCAAATACACATTTATGCACATACTCGCACTTAGGCCTGTGCACTTGCTCACATAGGCCTGTGCACACACATATGTATACAGACTTGTGCACATCGACATATATGCATGAATGCTTGTGCACACATATAAACACACACACAGAGACACACTCACACTTATACCACATATGAGACGATTTTCTGAGAAGAATCTGAGTTGTGGGGAAGGACACCATGAGTGTAGGGACTGAGGACTGTATCCTTAAGAGACAAGAAAGAAGCATCAGGAGTAGGTGAGGAGCTGGAAAGCAAAGTGGCTTTGATGGAGCTGAGGCTATTAGGGGACAAAGGAGGGAGCCAGGAGTGTGCTTCTGGCAGAGCTACCTTAGAAAACAGTTTCTGGGATGTGCTGGCGGCCCACATGACCTTATGGTACTAACCTGGTAAGGCACAGTATTTCTATGGAGAACCAGCAGAATCCAATGAAGATTTAAAAAAAAAAAAATGGTGTGTGACCAAGCAGCTTCAGGATTGTAGAGTGACACAATGTCTTGCTCAGCCTCTGTGAAAAATGCACTGTGGGGGTGAGCAGGCAGCGCAGCCAGTGTTCCTCAGTCAATTTTCTATTGCCAATGGAACCCTTTGTAAAATGTGTGACCCGAGGCACCTGAATGAGGGTGTTTGACACTGGGCGGCGGGGGGTGGGGTGAGGTAAGTGGATTCACTGAGACGCCATCATAGATCCACATGTTCTTCTGCCAAGTATCTCCAGACACAATCTACCTGTGTCAGCCCTCAGATGGGTCACAGCCAGCCATGGTTCCTATCCTCTAAGGGCCTTCACTGCAGCATGGGGGTGGATTAAGAGGTGCTTAGGGCTTCTCCGTAGCCACTAGGATGTCTTTGGAAGGTTTTGTACTGTTGAGGAATGCAGTGAGATTTATCTTTTTAAAACCTTTAAGCTGGGGTTAGAGATATAGCTCAGTCAGTACCTGCCTAACATGAACAAAAGGTCTGGGTTCCATCCCTAGCTCTGATGTGGTGATATACACTGTAATCCCAGCACTGAGGAGACAGGAAGACCAGGAGTTGAAGGCCAGCCTGGGCTACATGAGTCTCAGAAGGAAAAACCTTCAAACTAGCCCATATGGTGACTCAGATCTGTAATTTCAGCGTTTGAGAGGCAGGAAGATCACTAACTAAAGGACAAGCTGGGCTACATTTCAAGACCTTGTCTCAAAACATGGAAACCAAATGGAAGGATGCTTGGGGCTGCAGAGGGAGGAGGAGCAAGATCCCCAGACTACAGGTAGCTGGCTCTGTCCCAGCTTACCTCACTTACCTCACAGCCCATCTCTCTGGCTCTCTTTCAGGCAGGGTCCACTAATGCCAAAGGCACTCCCCCAGCCTCTCCCCACACCATGGTCAGCAGCCTCTGCAGGCTATGCCAGGCCCTGAAGGCCCCCTGGCTTCCCCTCTGAGCAAGGCCTTACTGGTATTGTCTTGGCAGGTGCTGGCCCTGGCCCGGCAGCAGAACAAGAAAGTGAAGGTGGTGGGTGGCGGCCACTCACCTTCAGACATCGCCTGCACTGATGGCTTCATGATCCACATGGGCAAGATGAACCGGGTTCTCCAGGTACTGGGGCCCCTGATGCCCCTCCTCAGCTCATTTCCAAGCTGAATGGCTTCGGTTTATGTTCCAGACTCTATGCATGCCTCAGTCCTTAGCTTCTTCCTGTTCTAGGTCCTCGGGGTGATGCCCAGATCCCTGGCCTTCCTCCTGAACAACTGTCACTTGAACCTTCCCTTGGATTGCTCAGGCCACTTGCCAAGTCTACCTGGCCCTGTGGCCACAGAGAGAATATCCCCATCTCCTGCTGTAGCTTCTGTTCCGCCTCATTTAAAGAGGTACACAGAAGTAGGCTCCCAAAGAGTAGGCTAATCTAGCAGAACCCAAAGTGGCACTGAGCTAGGCTTACAAATAGGGAAATGAAGATCAGAGACAGGCAGTGACTTGCCTGTGGTCACACAGCAAACAGCAAAACTGGACCCAGACTCAGAATTACCACTAGTAGCTTCCTATTGAAATACTATCTATGCAGTTCAGGCAGCACCCACTTGCCTACTAAGGACTCGGGAGCCCAGAGATGTGTGCTTACGACTCCAGACCTCACCTTCTGGGGCTGGCTCCCCTGAGCTGAGTTCCAAGGAATGCTCTCCCCTCCCCGCAGCCAACTAGCAATCCCTAGGTTTCTCTCTTGTGCCTGCGTTTACTGAAACTGACAGGCTGCTTCTTAGCAAGCATCAGCCATGGCAGTAATTAACTCTGATAGCTAATTAGTGAGGACTGGCCTCTAGCAATTGATTTTCTAAGCTCTGTGCCCCGGTGGCCAAAAAAGCAAGTGCTTTGTACTTGGGTGGATGTGGCTTCCAGTCCCAGCTCTGCCACCAACTTCTGTTTACATGACCTTGGACCTTGGTGTCGCCCCCGTGCTGAGGTCAGATCTCAGAGTATAGTATCCTGTATTCAATACAATGTTAAAAGAAACATTGCATGGAATATTCCGAAAAGCTAGAGGTGAGGCTCAGTAGAGCATGTTTGCCCAGCATGTGCAAAGAACTGACGGTGAGATAGTCACCAGGGAGCTGAAACATGCTTCTGTAATCCCTTCACTTGGAGGGTGGATGCAGAGGAATTGTGCATTTGAGGCTAGTCTGAGCTACATACTCAAACTCTTTTTCAAAACCAATTCCTGCCCCCAACATCCCTGCATCCTGGGCTCACTGTCTCCCTTTACATTGAAAAGTACCTCAAGCTGACTACAGGCTGATATAACTGTACTCACATCCCAGAGAGGTTCGGCTGGGAAGCAGGGGCCCAGGAGTGGCCTAGCTCTTCCCAGCCTGTGATGGCTCTTACAGGTGGATAAGGAGAAGAAGCAGGTAACAGTGGAAGCCGGCATCCTCCTGTCTGACCTGCACCCACAGTTGGACAAGCATGGCCTGGCCCTGTCCAAGTAAGAGTCCCTCCACCAGCCCCACCTGGGGAAGGAGCTGCCTCTTCCCTTGCTCTGCGCCACACTCTGGATCTGGCATTGAGACCGTCACACTTCTTGGGGTGCATTCCTTCCTCAGAGCTCTGCCTCTCCTACTCAGGCTGCCTTACCTGTCATGCCCCATGGGTTAAGGGGGAAACGGATCCAAGTTTAGCAGAGTTTGAAGCAGTGGTCTTGAACCAGGATGAGATAATTAAGGACTGAGGCTTTCCAAAAGGACTCAACTTAGACCTGGTAATGTTACAACTACAGACCCCAGCACACCTCTGGAGGGGTGGAAGAGCAAGGTGGCCCTTCCTGCAGCGGTTTTCTTGTCCCTCCATCCAAATGCATTGGTCACTGCCCACTTTAGTGCTAGTGGGCATTAACACAGCAGCCAAGGGCAGCTAACCATGTAACCCTGTGACTGTGGATTTCACCCAGGAGAAAGCGCTGCCAGATGTTTGAACATGGGTGTAGAAATCTCACTGCAGCTGGAATCAACCCTGTGGAATTCTGTGGCTCGAGTGTTGGTGCTCGGCTTGCCTCAGCCTTCTAGCATAGGCCCCACAATTCTGCACTATGGAAACCATTGTCCCCACCTCTCCAAAGATCAGGAGGACTGACATGTCGACCTTGCTCAGGCTCTGGGGAAGGCTCCTGCAGGGGTCAGGTGGATGCAGACACTGTCCTGCACTGATCAGAACACAGGTTCAAGTGTCAGCAACGTGTTCAGCATCACTCATTCTGGGCTTAGACCCCAGTCTAAGGGGCTTAGCTTTCTCCTAGAGCCCTGAGGAAGTTGCATAGGTTTCCAAGTAGGACAGGTGACTGCTCTCTCTCTCTCTCTCCTCCCGCTCCTTTCCTTCTAGCTCAGGGAGACTCACCTACACAGACTCGGGGCGGGGGATATTTGTGTGTTTAGAAATAGGGCAGTACCATGAGTCTTAGTAGGTTGGGATCAGAGGAGTCTCAGCTAGACCATGTGGCTGTACTTGGAGAAGATGCCCTTGGTAGATAGGGGGAAGGGGGCCCTGTTAAGTTGTAGAGACCTCAAAGACTAAATATATAGGCCTCCCTGCAAACTGCCCCATGTCCCAACAAGCTAATCTGATGGCCCATGGAGATCAGGAAACAGGGGCTAAGAGACATGGGCTGATCACAAGCTGAGCCATCAAAAGGAAAGGGGAATCCTCAGACAGAAGGAGAGCCTTTTGCCCCAAGGAGCACCTATGCCATCTTTAGCTCCCATTGTCCTGAGAAGCCTAACTTATCTGTGATGTCCCTCTTGCTCCACCTGCTGAGCCCAGTCTGGGAGCAGTGTCTGATGTGACTGTTGCTGGCGTCATCGGGTCTGGAACACATAACACAGGGATCAAGCACGGCATCCTGGCCACCCAGGTGAGTCAGTCTCCTGTGTTCATGCAGGGTAGGTACAGCTCCATACAGGCCTCAGACAGATGCCTCCAGAAATACCACTTCCTTCCCTAAACCTCATCAGGCCTGAAGGAGCCTCAGGTTTATCAGCGCTTTAACCATCCCAAAAGATACCATCACCCCACCTCTGCACATCCTCAGAGGCAGCACAAGGCAAGGGGCAGGCAGGGCAGTGGCAACAACTCTATTGGAAGTTATAACCAGGAACCAAGTGGAAGATGGGACTACCCCAGATTAGCAAGGGAAGCAGGAGCCTGGGGAAATAATTACAGGAGTAATCTGTGGCAGAGTCTACCTGTCCTTCAACAAACTTAAACTTTATTCAGTGAGAATCCAGTTTACGGAACTGTTTAAGAGAACTAATTTGAAGACTCACGCCTGAATCTTAACCTGTATCCCACCCTGTGCACACCGGGAGACTCTCTTAACTTCTAGGTGCATTGCTATTAAAATACTCAACTAAAACGAAGAATTTCAGCCCAATCCATAGGGAGAGAACATATAAAGTTAAAATTACAAATTAGCAGTCACTAAATGGTGTCTGGTCTCCTGGCAATTCAGAGGCACCCTCAACAAGAGCAGCCTGGCACTGGCAGTTGACACTGGTAACTTGGAGGCCTTCATGGCTTTTGCCATCTCAAAGCTGGGCTTACTACCCAAGGAGCCCAGTGGTAACAAGCGTAGAGACAGCCTAACATTACCCCCAAGATAGGAACCCAGCTCTTTCCACTGTCTAGGACTGATGTCAAGCTGATCATGTCAGTTGCTATATACTGGTCATCAGGGAATAAAATTAAAGTGGTTGCTCATAAAAATTCCATTAGGACTTATTGGCTACTTTTCTTTGGAAGCCCCATTGAGCAGACCTGGAAATGCAGGGGAGGGCTTGTTCAGCCATGCGGATGGCAATTATATTGGCTTTTGTTTTTTTTTGGCACTGTAACAAAATGTCTGAGGAAATCAGCTTCAAGAAGGAAAAGTATACTTTTGCTCATGGTTTTGGAGGTTTTGGAGGAAGAGTATGACCCAGAAAAGCCGCTTACCATGCGGCAGTCAGGAACCAGAAACAGCAGAAGGGACCAAAGACATGAAAGATCCTTCCGGTGCATGCCCCCCAAAGTATATTTATTTCAGCTAGATCCCAAATCTTGATTTTTTCACAACCTCCACCAAATTATAGTTCACCCATAGATCAGTGATGAGGCTAGGTCTGTCATGAGCTAACGGCTTCCCCCAGACCTATCAGCTGGCAACCAACACAAGTACCTTGGGGAGACATTTCAGATTCAGGAAAAACTGCAGAAGCAAAGATGAAAGTGGGGACAGCTTTCGAAGCAGCTTACAGTAGGAGGCTAATCACAGGCTTCACGCTTGATCCTCCCATGTGCTGAGGTCACATGAGCAATTAATGCAGAGCTCACCCTTCACAGGCCTTTAGATGCCTATGAAGCCTCTTACAGGCAAACTGTCTTCCAAGGCTCTGAATTTTCAGCAGGGTCCAGGCTTCCGTAACAGCCACTGAGTCGGCCCCCTCACACAGCTGGCCACAGTGTCCCATTTCTGTCAGTTCCTCCTCTCTGCTCTCTGGTCACTGTTAATCAGGATTAGTTCAGCTGTAGCTGCCCTCTCTCCCTGAGCAACCAACCACCAACTGCCCATGTCAGAAGCAATTTCCATCCAAATTAGCAGGTAGCAGAGCACAGAGAAGGTCCTCAACAGCCGAGAGAGAGAGAGAGAGAGAGAGAGAGAGAGAGAGAGAGAGAGAGAGAGAGAGAGAGAGAGAGAGAGAGAGAGAGACAGAGAGAGAGACAGAGCGAGAGACAGAGAGACCCTCTGGAAGTGGAGACCATGGAGACCTCCATCAGTTTGCAACCAAGCACCTTAATACTCTCAGAAACCCTACATTTCTGGTTAGATGAGGCTAGTCAAGAGGATGTATTTCCTGGAGGTAGGAGTCCCTATTGAAGAGGAAGACTGCACATTCCTGGGGAAGGCTGTTGGAACCCCACTCCATCCACTATCCCATCTCGGGGTACGTGTTACTCACTTTGCCTTGTCAAGCATCTTCCCTGGGGATCTGTGCCCTCAAAGCATCTCCAGGCAAAGGAGGCTGGCTGCTTCTTGACTGTGAGGTCAGAGAATGAGGGAGGACAAGCTAAGCCAGCAGGGTCCCCATGTAATATCACATGATCATGGGCCCTGCTCTGTGGAGAGCTGATACCAGATGTGGCTCTCCTCTCATCCATTCCTTCCCATTCCTCATCACCCACCATCCCCCAATTTCCAGAATGCCCTCTAAGTGGTAACAGAGGACCTAACTAGGAAGCTGTGTGTCTAGCCCCTGGGCCTAGATGCTATCTGGCCTCTATCATAAAGACAAGCCAGAAAGTGCAGTGATGACTGAGAGGGCTCTAAAGTATGACACCTCTCTCACTGCCAGGTGGTGGCCCTGACCCTGATGACGGCTGATGGAGCAGTTCTGGAATGTTCTGAGTCAAGCAATGCAGATGTGTTCCAGGCTGCACGGGTGCACCTGGGCTGCCTGGGTATCATCCTCACTGTCACCTTGCAGTGCGTGCCACAGTTTCACCTTCAGGAGACATCCTTTCCTTCAACTCTCAAGGAGGTACTCATCTTTGGCTCTCCATTTCCCAGCCTCAGAAAAAAAAATATATAGAAGTCCTGACAAAGGGTCCCAGCCCTCAGACAGTTTTCACGGACTTCTGAGAGGGCAGTGGTCGGGGCATGGATCTTATTTCACCAGACCTTTCTTGGCCCAAGAGAAACTGTAGTCAGAACCCTAGTGGGCTACAAAACCCCAAAGCACCTCAGAGCTTACTTACATATGGGTGTGGAAGGGGGTTTGGGTACAGAGCTGCATCAGGAAAAAGTGTGGACTGGTTGTTTTAGGGGCACTGACTCCCACCTGTCCTGTAAAGGACATGCCAGGACTCCCTTACCATGGAAGGCACCACAGGCTTAGATCTGGGCCTACTCTCTAAATACAAACACATTTTAGGGAAACTGGCAGAGATCTTCAACTTCCTAGGCAATTGATCAAGAGGATCCACCACCCCAAAATAGTGGGCTTTTGTGAAAGAAATGGGCCTTCGAAGACAGGGCGTTTGGATGGTGAGAGAACAAGGGAGACGGGGTGAGCTAGGCAGGAATAAAGATGGGGAGGAGAAGGTGGTGTTGCCAAAACAATAGGAAATGGGTACCAGAGGTCAATATCCAGGTCATATAGATCCCAGGGGCCATTGCTGGCCTCCACGTGGACATCTGCACAGGGGGTCTTATAGATTAAGGAGAGAAGGGCCATCATAGGCTGGGAAGGGTGGGCAGCCAGGACCATGACCCATCAGAAAGAGGTGATCTTGCACACTGTATTTTTCAGCCTTTTGTCTTGCTGCTCGGTTGAGCTAATGATGTCCTGAAGCTTAAGCCGGGGCTTTTGATCAAAGATAAAGGGTTTGAGTCTTCCTACCAGAGGATGGGCTTTAGCTCCCACATCTCCACTGGAGTACCAGATATGGGTGGATGGACTGTCTCCTGACTCCTGCTTGTCCTTTGACTCAGTTCAGTAGCACTGAAACCAATTATAGACAAATCTTGGGTCTATTAGAGCTTCATTTCCGGCTGTCTCTCTGACTCCAACATGCACGCAAGCCCACAAATGTTGCAATGTAGGCATACTAATGCACATGTACCCATACACATGCACCCTTGCATGCAAAATGTACAGTTATCCATACATGATCATACAGAAGCACAAATACACATATGCATGCTCATATCAACAGATGCATACAAACCAGTGTCAAAGACCTGCTCCAACAGATAACGTGTTCAGCCATCCAAGGAGGGGAGTAAAGCAGGCATGCACACATTCACACACTTGGTAGGCAAAGCAAGCTTCACCAAGCTCCACCCATTTTACCAACCATACATACATACATACATACATACATACATACATACATGCACATATTTGGTGGATGGAACAACGCTCCAATACCTTTATATTTTTTCCTCCCACAGCTTATGCATACCAGCAAAAATTTTCACTTCGCATAAAAGTTACAATGTGATTGTATTCTATTTTTCTTCTAGTGAACGATTATAAGGATTAACCATAAGAAAAAGACACGTTTCCCAATTCCCTTACATGAATAAACCTTTTTACATGTTACAAGTGAAAAAAAAATTATTCCCAAGAACCCATGTACATTCGTAACTAAGCAACTTGTTATAGATTAACAAAGTGCAAGCAAGCATGGTAGTTTTCTCAGCCAGTTTCTCTTACTGGCAGGCTGCAATTCGTGGTTACAAAGAAAGGATCAATTATTTTACTATTTATCTGAAAAAGTAAACTTTTAAAAAATCTTAAAAGAATCACAAATCTAAACCTTTATGTAAAAAACAATCAGCCATTTCTACTTTAAATCCTCAGGGTGCACAGGTGTACTCACTAACAAATTTTTTTTTATTAAATCATATCAGGAAATTGAGGACAAAAATGGGTATAAGAAGTTATTCACACCTTGATCACCAGCCCTGCTTTAGCAAGAGGGGTGTGTCATCTGGGCCGCCATTGTTCTTGCTCCCTGACTTCAGAAAATCCCTGACTCAACTATTAAGTGTGTGACTTTCTGAACTCCAAATTGTTCCCTAAGATTCCCTACATCAAAGCCACTAGCAAAACCATCTTAACCTAATTTTACTGGCAATATAGATCTCCAAATTTTTTCTAAGGGTGGGGACGTTAGCAAGTCTCCATCTCTCAGTTCTTTTTGAGGGTGGTGGTTGAATCACTAATCTGCTCCAGCAACAGTGGAAGAGATCAATCGCTATTATTGTAAGTGCCAACGACACTGCCCAGGAGGGGCTGGAAACCCCTTAGAGTTTTCATACAGCTCATTGAGTAGGAGGGGTGTGATGACTCAGGGTGGGGGCAACAAGCAGAGCGAAACTCCAGCACCGCATGAAATCCTCAGGATGCATAGTCCTCAGAGCTCTGCCTGAGGAGAAAGGGTTTCTCTGAGCTCACAGTTTCAGGATATTCTGCCTATCATGGGAGAACAGAGCAGACAGCGGGAAGCAGAGGGGAGGGAGTACAGGGAGGGACCAGGGCAAGTTATCTGCTTCCTCCAACTGTGCTCTACCTCTGACCCACTACCTCTCCCCACGATGCCTTCACATTATGAGTCCGTCAAGAGACCGGCTCGCTGATTTGGTCCGAGCCGTCATGATGTAATCGGCTCTGGAGACATGCCCGCAGACCTAGGTGGGCTTCACTAACCTTGTGTTTCTTAGTCAATTTAAGTTGACGGTCAAGATCATCTCTTCTCCTTCCCTTTCCTCTGTGCCAGGTCCTCGACAACCTGGACAGCCACCTGAAGAAGTCTGAGTACTTCCGCTTCCTCTGGTTTCCTCACAGTGAAAACGTCAGCATCATCTATCAAGACCACACCAATAAGGTAGCTGCAGTGCAGGCTCAGCCTTGCCCAGCATGCTGGAGCAGGGGGTTGCCAGTCACTAGGACACATGCTCCATCCTCCCTGAATCCATAGCTTCCTGCCCACACTCCCCATCCCAAGATGGCTGACATGTGTTTTCCTGATGGTCAGGGAAATGGAATTGTTCACACGATTACGGCTATGAAGTAGCAACAGAAATAATTTTATGGTTGGAGTCACTACAATATGAGGAACTGTATTAAAGGGTTGCAGCATTGGGAAGGGTGAGAACGACTCCTGTAGAATGACTGTGTAGGATTTGTGAAGGGAGGCTGATGGGCATCCAAACCATAGGGTCTCAGAAGGAAGAACAGGTGGCATCTTTGTCTTGTGAAAAATAAATACAGGCCAGAAAGGTAGCTCACCTAGGAAAGGGATTTACTGCCAAGCTTGACGACCTGAGTTCAGCTCCTGGAACCCCACATGGTGGAAATTGGCTCCACTGTGAAGAAATAAGACTTTGATATTGTCCTGGTAGGTGGGTCATCTCACGTTTCTCCCTCCTCCTCTAATGTGAAGTCACTCCTGGGACATGTCTTCTAATCAGACATTATCATAAACAAGTCAGAAGGCAGTTGAGCCCCTGGTATCTAACTCATAATACATTATCCCTCCCAGGCCCCTTCTTCTGCATCTAACTGGTTTTGGGACTATGCCATCGGGTTCTACCTACTGGAATTCTTGCTCTGGACCAGGTAGGAATGCCATGGGACCTCTGTCCCTTCTTCTATGTGCTATGGAGGATGCAGGCCACCAGACAAGTCTTGCCTTTACACTTGCAAATTGGCTCTGTCTCCTGGGTCTATCCCTGACTGCATATCGGAATCACCTGAAGAACTTGGGGTTCATCCTAAGAGCAAGGAAAATCATTAGAAGGATTTGAAGGAGTATTTTTTAATAAGCAGCCCAGGGGCTGTGAGTCAGTGGACTGGGAGAGGCAAGGGGGATGTGTGCGTGGGTATGGGTGAGTCCATATGAGTCTCCTGAGGTAGAGGTAGAAAAAGTGGATGGGTGTTTGGTGGATGGGTGTTTGGTGGATGGGTGGTTTGGTGGATGGGTGTTTGGTGGATGAGTG
>JANHMN010000001.1:209512353-209537574 GCA_030674055.1 Rhabdomys pumilio | reverse complement strand
AGTGGTTTGGTGGATGGGTGGTTTGGTGGATGGGTGTTTGGTGGATGCGTGATTTGGTGGATGGGTGGTTTGGTGAATAAGTGGTTTGGTGGATGGGTGGATAGACTCTAATGTTAGTCAGTTTTTGTATTGCTGTGACAAAACACATGAGAAAGTCATTTTAAAGGGAGAAAGGGGTATTTTGGCTCACAAGTTCAGAGGTTCCAGTCCACAGTCATTGATGCCTCTGCTGCCCACAATGGTGAAGAACTGGTCACCTCACAGCAGGAAGGAGACAGTCAGAGGTGCACCTAATTCCTCCAACCAAGCCCTACCCCCTGATAGTCCACACAACTATGACATCACTGACAGTGTGTCAACCTGCTGATAAAGGCAGTCAAGTACCACCTGCTAAAGACTAAGCTTGTGTGTGTGTGTGTGTGTGTGTGTGTGTGTGTGTGTGCTACACGTACACTCACATGTATGTATGCGTTTGCTCTCTGGCAAGCTTTGTAACCTCTCCATGCCTCAGTTTCCTTGTCTGAAGAGAAAGGGTAGTGATGGCTTCTGTCTCGGGACATGTTGAAATGGTTCGAGCCCTTCACCCAACCATCAGAAGGAGGATAGTGTG
This sequence comes from Rhabdomys pumilio, assembly GCA_030674055.1. Lineage (NCBI taxonomy): Eukaryota > Metazoa > Chordata > Mammalia > Rodentia > Muridae > Rhabdomys > Rhabdomys pumilio. Next base: position 209,536,964 of record JANHMN010000001.1, on the reverse strand, counting down.
TAAGGCAGACTATTGCCCCTTGCTTTTCACACACTTCTCACTCTGGCTCTTGACACTCCAAGTCTCCTATTGGGGGCGGGGAGCTCTGCCTGAGGGCTACAGGCCCAGGTGGGACATGGTGGAGTGCTGGTTGGGGCTGGGTAAGTCAGGTCCAGCCTGATCACTGGACCATCCTCATCTGTATCCATTTCTCATCTTTCCTATCACATACTGACACTATCCTCTCATCCTGACGACAGCCAATTCTGTTCACAGCCCTCCACCCTCCACCCTCCACCCCCTATCCCATCTCCCACTCACTACTCCCCGACCCTCCATGTTCCACCCTCCATCTAGCAGTCAAGCTTACTGCTCTAAAAGATTAAAAACTACTCTGTTACTTCTGACCAATGGCAAATGAGACTTTCTTTAAGACATGATTTATGTGCCATGCAGTTCACCTTTAAGGGAACCATCCACTGGTTCTTGTGTGTTCAGTCTCCCACCACCACCTCCTCCTCTATGCTTTAACCAGGCCAAGACGGCCACCACGAAGATGGAGTCTTATTTCTGTGAGCCTTCAATGGGAGATGTTAAGAGCTGGGTTAGCTGAGGAGGACCCTGAGGTTTTCTTTATCCTGGTGACTGACTTGGTCCAGGGTCCAAAGCCCCAGACTTTCGGGGAGCTGAATTCATGATAGATGGGTGAGCCTCTCTGTCATGGTATCCACACTAAATTTGGGGGCTTAAATTTAGTCCCTCTGAGGCTGCCCTTGCTTATGCTGTTCATTCCCTGCAACCAAGGTTCCCAAAAGGCACAATTTTTTAACCTTCACCTATTGAGATTGTTCCCCAGCCTCTCCAGGTCCTTGAGCCTTCAGTGAAGTGTCACAGTGGGAGCGCCTCAGTTCTGGGACTCAGACAGACCCAACTGTGATGCATGGAGGCCCAGCCACAGAGGAAACATAGGAATGTTAGTTGGATACATGACTTTGTCCCTTCCAGGCAAGTGCGACAGATGTTGGGGGCATCCTGCACCACCCTGGGGCAATGCTAATTATGTTCTTGGCTTTGCAGCATGTCCACAATGAACAATTAGGATTTTCATAAAGAAAAAGGATCCTGTGACTCCTTGTGTGTGTACATGTATGTATATGAATGTCTCTGCATGCTTATGTATGTGTCTATGCATTTACATGTGTGTCTATGTGTGTCTATGCATTTACATGTGTGTCTATGTGTATGCACAGATGTGCAAACATGTGCATGTTTCTATGTATATGTGTGTTTGTGTGTGTTCGTGTGTGTGTGTGTGTGTGTGTGTGTGTGTGTGTGTGTGTGTATGTGTGTGTGTGTGTGTGTAGATTTTAAAAACAATGGCATGGTGAATTTTTTAGAGCCAAAAGCTAAGAGGCAGCTGTGTCTTGGCCCAAGAAGCACTGAGCTCTCTTTATAGTTCCCCAGGGAGCTCTCTGCATTGTTTCTAGGGAAAAGAGTCTAACCAAAGACGCTCTCCCAGGACACTGGCCCCTTTTAGCTGCTTACTCTTGGCAGCATTCAATCAAGGCTCCCAGGGTATAAAAGGTATCTTAGTTAGGGTTTTATGGCTGTGAACAGATGCCATGACCAAGACAAGTCTTATAAAGGACAACATTTAATTGGGGCTGGCATACACCTTCAGAGGTCTAGTCCATTATCATCAAGGTGGGAACATGGCAGTATCCAGGCAGGCATGGTGCAGGAGCTCAGAGTTCTACATCTTCGTCTGAAGGCTGCTAGCAGAATTCTGACTTCCAAACAGCTAGAATGAGGGTCTTAAAGCCCACACACACAATGACACACCTACTCCAACAAGGCCACACCTACTCCAACAGGGCCACACCTTCTAATAGTGCCACTCCCTGGGCCAAGCATATACAAACCACCACATTCTACTCCCTGGCTCCATAGACTTGTTCAAATATATGAGTCTATGGGGGCCATACCTAAACATAAACAAAACACATTTAGTCCAACTTCCAAATTCTCCATAGTCTATAGCAGTCTCAACAATGTTAGAGTCCAAAGTTCAAAGTCTCTTCTGAGATTCATCCAATCACTTAACTGTAACCCCCCAAAGAAAGACAGGAAACCAGCTGGGCAAACTCCAAACTCTGCGTCTCCATGACTGATGTCAAAGCAGTCTTCAGATCTCCAACTTCTTTTTCATTTTTGTTGACTGAAACAAACTTCTTTCTCCTGGGCTGGTTCTGTAAGGCCCGCCAGAAAGGGAGGAACTCCCTCCCTGTTATCAGGAATTCACGGCCACCCCAGTAACTGCAAGACATCGAACTTGATGTAATTAACAAGAGGTATATTTGATTCAACACGTTGAGGTCGCACTTCTAGCCTGTCCTACACAGAGGCAAGCAATGAAGTATGACCCCCCCCCCAGAGAAGAAGAAGAGCTTTTAAAGGGAAAAATCGAAACCCAGGGGAGATGAGGGGGGAAATAATGATTAAGTATCTATAGAAAGTACCTGTCCAGTGTTCAGCTTCTGTGACAGGTTCAAGAAACGGTCAGGGGGGAAATATCTCTTTGTTCTCTTAAGAATCAAACCCTATTTCAGTTCAGTTCCTGATATCCAGGGTGCACGGTCACGCTGACCTGAACTCTCAGCTCTGAACTCCTATCTTATCTATTTTGTCTTGTGGATATTTAGTTTCCTAGGACCCAGAGCATAGAACAAGTTGATCTGCACTCTTGACTCCATCTGTGGAAGGATTAAAAAATTTAAAATGTTTTAACTCTTTCAGTTCCACTCCCTGTTAGCAGCTTTCCTCAGCAGATAGCCCAGGGCTCTGGCATCTTGAACATCTTGGAGTCTCCAAGGCAACTTCAATGTTACAACTTCTTGTTCCAATGTCTGGAATCCACACATGGTCTTCTGGGTTCCTCCAAAGGGCTAGTGTCACTTCCCCAGCTCTGCCCTCTGTAGCACTCTACGCTCCGTTGATCTACTCCACTGCTGCTGCTGTTCTTGGTGGTCACCCCATGGTACTGGCATCTCCAATACACTGGGGTCTTCTGCTATAACTAGGCTTCACAGGCCAAAGCTGCTGAGTTCAGCTGCTTGCTGGGGCTGGAACACAGCCGCCACTCCCCTCCCCCTTGTTCTATTACATTATCACCAGCTTTCTGTTTCCTAAGTCCTTCAGTATCTAAGCTTGGCTGTCCTGGAACTTGCTCTGTAGACTGACTGTGAACTCAGAGATCTGCATGCCTGTCTCCTAAGCACTGGGGTTAAAGTTGTGGTCCACCAAGCCTGGATTTAAGTTTTTCTTCACCTAGAACTTGCTCTGTTCTAGGCTGGCCTAGATCTCAGAGATCTACTTGACTTTATCTCCAGAGATTAAAGGTGTGTGCCACCATGCCTGGATCTAAACTTGGCTGTGTAGGCTCATGCCCCAAAGCCCTACTCCCTTAATCTGCTCTCTCTTAGAACATAGGATTCAGCTCCATTCTACTTCCTGATTCCTCTTTAATATTTAAACCATATATTTTTTTTTCTAAGCTTGCTACACTTGTTCAAAACACTCTTCATGAGACTTAACCAGAGAACAAAGTCTCTGCTGGGCGTTTTTTGAGACTTCCTTTGTCAATGCAATTAATCTGAGTCTCTTTACCTGTAGCTTCAGGCAGACTCTTAAGACAAGGGCAAAAAGCAGCCGTGTTCTTCAGCAAAATACTACCAAAAATGTCGAAATCACTCACAGCAACAAAGTCTTCCACGTTACTACTAGGATGGCTCATGAAGTCCCACTTAAAACATTCCATGGTTTTCCAAATCCAAAGTCTCCAAATCCACATTCTTCTAAACAAAAACATGGTTGGGCCTATTACAGCAATACCCCAGTCCCAGTACCAACTTCTGTCTTAGAGTTTTATTGCTGTGAACAGATACCATGACTCAGGCAAGTCTTATAAGGACAACATTTGATTGGGGCTGATTTACAGGTTCAGAGGTTCAGTCTGCTATTATCACGAGGGGAGCATGGCAGCATCCAGGCAGACATGGTGCAGGAGGAGCTGAGATCAGTTCAACATCTTCATCTGAAGGCTGCTAGCAGAATACTAGCTTCCAGGTAGCTAGGAAGAGGGTGTAAAAGCCACACCCACAGTGACACACCTGCTCCAACAAAGCCACACCTACTTGAACAGGGCTACATCTTCTAATAGTGCCACTCCCTGGACAAGCATATACAAACTATCACAGAAGGAGAGTAAATGGCACATTCTTTATGTAGCAAAACCTAGCAGGCATCTGCTAAAATTAAAATTCAACTCACCTTTACCCTAGCTAGCCATCAAGGCCTTGAGACATGGACATTTGTTATACTGTGTGGTGTGAAGTGACAAGACACTGCACAGAGTCTTGAGGGCTGTTGGTAGGTGAAAGGTGAGATAAAGTGGGGGCCACTGTCCCTACCCAGACCAACACCACACTGACCCAGCCTGGATCCAACAAAGCCGCTAGGAGAGAGACAAGGAGTGAGGAGTGAGGGCCTGGTTTAAAGAGAACTCACTCCATGTCTGCACACAGCTGACTCGGTAAATGCTGGGCTCCCTAACCCCCTGCTCTGTCACCTGCAGCACCTACCTGCCGTTCCTCGTGGGTTGGATCAACCGCTTCTTCTTCTGGTTGCTGTTCAACTGCAAGAAGGAGAGCAGCAACCTCAGCCACAAGATCTTCACCTACGAGTGTCGCTTCAAGCAGCACGTCCAAGACTGGGCCATCCCCAGGTAGGGGCACCCCCAGATAGGGCCATCCCCAGGTAAGACCATCCTCAGGTGGGGGCATCCCCAGATAGGGCTATACCCAGGTAAGACCTTCCCCAGATAGTGCACTCCTCAGGTAAGACCCTCCGCAGATAGGGCCACCCCAGGTAGGGTCATCCCCAGGTAAGACCTGCCCCAGATAGTGCACTCCCCCAGAGCTACCATGAAAACCTGGGTTCCTCTAGAGCTGGGAGTCCCTATACCATGAGCATCCCAGGCTCAGTCCCCCATGAGGCTGGGAGCCCTATGTAAAGCCATGGAGGAGGGTTGGGGTAATCCCTTCTTACTCTGAAGTCTCTCCTGGGCTGGGGGCAGGGAGAAGACCAAGGAGGCCCTGCTGGAGCTAAAGGCCATGCTGGAGGCTCACCCCAAGGTGGTAGCCCACTACCCCGTGGAGGTGCGCTTCGCCCGAGGTGATGAAATCCTGCTGAGCCCCTGCTTCCAGAGGGACAGCTGCTACATGAACATCATTATGTACAGGTGAAAGCTCTCTGTAGGCAAGGGTGGGGCGTAAAGGGATTCCTCTCCTTCCCCAGTCTTCCAGTGCCATTTTCCGAGGCCACCTTCTCTATTAAACTGACCTTAGCTGGAGACGGCGTCTCACTCCTTTGGGTTCTTAGAGTGCTCCCTCCTGGATGCTTGTGACACAGACCACTCATAGGCTACGGTACGTCACTATATCCTAGCATCAATAGCGAATTGGTACCAGTGAGGAATATTTATGAGGATTATATAACGGAATGAGCAATATGTTCTCGCTCAAGTGCCTGACTCAGCTAGATATCGGCTGGCCTGGAAGCCATGCTGTGTTGGGATGGGTTCTGAGGCTAGTTTAAGTTCAACAGAAGAGAGCTGGATACCTGATATTGGGTCCCTGCCTGCGTAGATGTACTTGTCAGCCCGTGGCTGGCCTCTTTTTCTCTCTTCAGCCTACAGGAGGAACCTGAAGGAGTTAGTCTTTTCTGGGTTCTTGCTAAGATGTATCCCTCATCTACCACCTACCCCACCTCTTACTTCACGCCTCCAGGAGACACAGGCCTTCTCTGACTTTGAAAAAATAAGTGGCCACCTTGACCCTTCTAGGGTATTCCTCCCCCGTGTGTAAGGCTCCAAATCCTTGCAAAGCCAGAGACAGCTGAATTCAGTTTTTAGGGGGCCTCAAAGAGCCACATACATTTTTCTGAAAGACTCACTGAAAGGCCAGGCATCTCCTTCATAGAGGATGTGGCTGTGGTGAGGCTTGTGTGTCAGCTGTTTGCGTGTCTCAGCTTCTTGCTCCTCCAATGGAGATACAGAATTGAGAGATGCCATGGGATGCATCGGAACATGTTTGAAATGTTTGCACTGACATCAGCTTTGGAGATCAGTCACTATGGGGCTGAGTAGCTGGGCAAGAGACTGACTGGAGACCTTTATTAGGTTTCTAGACATGAATGAAGTCATCCGGGCATTCCAAGGCACTGGCCAAAGTATATACATGTGTGACATATGTGAGGATTGTATGTGACTAGTATGTGTGGGTGCTGTGCAGATTTCACGTACATTATGCATGTATGTCATGCATAGATGTGTAACTTGTGTATGTTGTATTGTGTATAAGTATTATATTGAGAATGTGTGCACTATATTTACATTATATGAATACTATATGCATGAACAGCGTGTGGGTATATATTATGTGACGGTTACGAGTTGCTTGCAATGGGGAATTATTCTTCCAAACACACCATTAGCAATTTTATCACAATGATCATCACCCTGTGCAGATCTTAATGGTACACCCTTCTGCACACCCCTGCTCTTCCTAGGCTGCATCCCTGTACAATACATTGTATCTGCTGTGTACTATTGTGGCTAACCTGTGTAAAGCAATGACCTGGGCAAGTGGAGTTTTTCAGTTCCAATACCCTAGGGGTCAGTCTTTGGCCAAGATTAAACTCACAGTAATGTCCAGGTACCAACTGATGAATACAAGAGGGGGACAAAGTCTTGGGGATCCCTTGGGGATGTGCAGTGAGCAGGCATCTGTCCTGGCTGTGCTGTTCTGCAGGGAGAGTCTGCCTGATCTCCAGTAACCTGCCAGATTTGGGCAGGTCAGGGAAAAGGCACTTGAGACAGTCATAGCACATCATGGGACAGAGGCGGATGGCCACCTTCTTCCTCTCTACTCTAGGCCCTATGGAAAGGATGTGCCTCGGCTGGACTACTGGCTGGCCTATGAGACCATCATGAAGAAGTTTGGAGGCAGGCCCCACTGGGCAAAGGTAAATATTCAGACATTTCCCCTGCACCCATAGCCATGAGGCAACTGCTGTATGCTTTTTGTCCACAAGAGGGCGCCCTCCTTCCTGTTACTCTGAGGAATCCTGCCAACTTCTTAACCAGCTAGGAAAAGGACACCGGAATATGCCTCTCTCGAGTGTTGGTTCCTGAAGCCCAAACCCCTTGAGAATCTTCTAGAAACTTCTTTCACTTTATTAGATTTTCCTATGGAGCTTTCGAGCAGTATCAGGTAGACATCAGTGTGCCCACCTAACAAATAGAAAAGTAAAGGCCTGTGTAGTGGTAGGACCGGAGTTGGGCCCTCCGGATGCACTCTAAGGTCTTTTAGCTTTACTTTCCAGACCCCTTTCTTTTTGTTTGGGGGGTCTTATTGTGTGAAGGGGCTGGACAGTGTCAGTGCAGGCTCAGAGACTCTGGGTGCAGGCCTGCAGCCTCACTTGACTTAGCTCTGTGAGGACCAAGCCCGCTGCTTCTGATTGCTTCCGCAGGCTCACAATTGCACCAGGAAGGACTTTGAGAAAATGTATCCTGCCTTTCGCAAGTTCTGTGACATCCGTGAGAAGCTGGACCCCACTGGAATGTTCTTGAATTCGTACCTGGAGAAGGTTTTCTACTAGAGCAGGAGTGGAAGCAAGCCGCCCTGGCCCCTCACACTTCTGCTGCTTTTGGGGGGCTGAGCAGTGTCTCACAAGCACAGTGGGAGCCAGCCTCTCCTCCTGACCTCACAGAAGGGCTGGGCTCTGGGCGGGGTCTTTCTGCCTTCTCCATCATATTCATAACACCCAACAAGAAGTGACCCCTCACTCAAATTCCTGTTTGTATTTCCATGAGCCACACATAAACTACAATCATCTCAGGAGAAGGGCTCCCTGATATTGGTCCAGACTAAGGATTTGGTCTTTCAAGGTTCTACTGGTTCACCGAGTATACAGAGATCCCTCTTCAGAAGGGATCCTTTGGCAAGAGTTTTGGCACAGAGGTGGCATGGAACCTGCTGTGCTTTCCTTTATCCTTAAAGGTCTTTCAGATGCCCAGAGACTCTGTCGGTCCTAGGCAAAGCTATCTTCCAGATGGGTTCACCCGGCCTTCTGACTGCCATGCCCTAACCCTCACAGTGTCTCTTTCAGGAGGTGTTTAGAGTAGAACCTGCCTCCTTTGCTTCTCTCCCTGCACTTTGGAGACAGTTCTCTGGAGTGGGATCTCACTGTGACCCTAGCTTTCCCTGGGTATTGTTCTAATCTTCTTCTTCACAAATATAATTTCAGTTTGATTTGTGGCCTTTCTGGATTGTTCCTTGGAGAACCAAGATGTTCCAGGTACTTTGTAAGAATTAAAAGACCCTGAAGATATTTTTCTGCCCTTGAGAAATTCGTATTTTAATTCTTTATCTCACAGAGAGTTAAAATGCAAAATGTACTTACCAACAGAATTGCCAGATCAGCAAACGGGCAAAGGACTTGGAGAGATATTTCTGTACAGAAGATACACAATGAACACATAAAAACATGTTCAGTGTCATTGCAATACCAAGTGTAGAAGCTTACTTAAAATATGATGACTTTTTAAGTCAGTTGTTTAACTCAATAGCCTGTTTCTCATGTGTGAACTTTTGTAGATAACAATGCCACATTGACAAGCCAAAAGTTTAGACATGACCACTGGGAGAAGCTTTAGGGCCTCAAGAGTCCACACTAAGTCCAGCCAGAGTTTGCAGCCTTCGGGCTGCCGTGCAGGCTGGGGCTTGTGAAATCACAGGTACCTATGACCAACACTGAATCCCTTGCTATAGATGTATCTGTTAGTTGCCTTTCTCTGGGCACTCTGAAATGGATTGGTGCCGCTAACACGAGTAAATGTGGGGCTGGAGAGAGGGCTCAGAGTGTAAGAGCATGCGTGGCTCTTGTAGAGGACCCTTCTTTGATTCCCAGCACAGGATCAGAAGGCTCACAGCCACTGGGGCTCTAGCTCTCTCTCCCAGAGTCTGAGAGTCTGCACTTATGTACACAAATCCATAGGCACGCACACACACACACACACAAGTAAAAATAACTCTTTGGTGGGGGAAAATAATAGCAAACTAAACCCCAAGGCATTGGAAATCTCCAGGTCTAAACCACTCCACCCCTGACCTTCCACAAAAGAAACTGAGGCTCAGGGAAGTAAAGAAACTTGTCCATCTCTCAAATCAATGTGATGGACAAGTTTGTCTTTAAACATCTACAGGTGATGTCTTTAAACTCTTCAACCAAAGCGAGGGGTGTGAGACAGGCTGCGGGGGCACAGGGAGAAAGGCCGACTACCTGTTGCTTAAAGAAAAAGGAAAGCACGCCTTTAATCCCAGCACTTGGGAGGCAGAGGCAGGCGGATTTCTGAGTTCGAGGCCAGCCTGGTCTACAGAGTGAGTTCCAGGACAACCAGGGCTACACAAAGAAACCCTGTCTTGAAAAAACAAAAAACAAAACAAAACAAAAGCACAGAACTGTCTGATATCAAGATGTTACGCATCACTCCATCAGTGAAGAACACAGCCACCCACACCCGGCTGGGACCAGCATGGCTGAGAAGCATGCCTACTGACTGTCCCTGGCTTTGCTATAATAGCAGTTTGCCACCACTGAGCTTGTAAGATTGCCTTTCCCTTTATCCATCTGATGCCATAACACATCTGGAGAACCCTGTAAAAGGACACAAAGAGGTGAACCCTATTCTGGGAAAATCCACAAGTGGAAGCTCCCACCTGTTTTAACTCACAACCCCCATTCAGTTAAGTTTGCTCATAAAGGGGATTATCCAAGATCCCAGTGACTCCACTCTTGAAAAGCCCTCACGTCCTCAAATGTCCTTCTGTCCTTTCCTTGGCTGTGTGTCTCTCTATGCCTGTGCTTATACAAGCATGGGTTGTCTTCTTTTTAATTAATTATTGTGTTTATTTACATCCTAAATGTTTCAGCCTCCCCTCGCTTCTTAACAAGTCCCAAACTTTCCTTCTGTATTTACTGAACTCCAGCTTTGCTTCATACTGACTCATCCTAAAAAGGGTATTTTTGCAGCAGAAGGCTGCACGGAAGCAGCAGCCTGGGGAGAGCATCTCCTGCTGCTGGAGACGGGCGCTCCTTTAACAGTGTACACTTTAGATAGTTTACGTTTCAATTCTCAACCTCCACGAGCTGAGTGAGCACGGTATTGGAGACGTAGAGGCAGGAAGGGACTTGGCTTCAACAACAGATCTGAAACCTCCAAGTTCCTTAATTCTTCAATTCCTGGATTGCTTGGCCAACCCAGTGTTCTGGGAATACATATTCTGATTGCCAGGACACTTGTGTGCCCTTAGGAGTTTTGGCTTCTGATGAATGTGATTTATTCTTTCTCTGAGCTGGTGTCTTGCCGACTGAACAACACCCGTCCTGACGACTCTCATGGCGCTACCCTTTTGACCCTGAGTGATGTGTACTGAGCCCCTACACTGGGCTCCTGAGGGCATTGCTAATCTAGATCCCCCTTCTCTCCCTCCTCCCATTTTTCTCCTGTTACTTCTGTCCCACGTTCCCATTGGCCCCCCTCCATCTTGGCAGTAGCCTCTGTATCTGCTGAGCCTGAAGTAATGACGAACTAGCTCTTCTGTTCCCGATGCAAACACTAGCCTCCTCCTCTCTGTCTGTGGGGACTCGTGGGGACTGAGGTATGTGCCTGTCTGCCAAGCCTGGACTCTAATAAAGTGGGCAGAAATCATTAGAGCGTACAAGAATTTAAAATCGAGTTGGCCGATGAGGCGCAGTGTGTGCTGTGTCTTGGATGGAGCGGGGGTGTGGGGGTAACAAGAACCACAGAACCGCATCAGCTCTCCAGGCTGAATTTGGGTGAGAGGTGACTGACTACACTTCTCTCCAGACGCCCGGTGCTCCCCATACTCCTCAGGTATGCAGACAAGAAAAAAGGGGGGCCAGGTGAGCGCTGAGGCTCCCGTGGGATGCTGCTCCTCTCTCTGAGGTTCTTGCCAAGTTAAAGACAAATGGTCCTTGTGCCCTGGAGTCTCTGGCTCAGGATAAGACAAACTTAGACAAATTGACCAAACCACCTGTTTGGTGGCCCAATTGGGCATGTCCCCACAGGCTCACATGGCTGATCATTTGGTCTCTAGGTGATATTTGGGGGATGTTGTGGAACGATTGGGAGATGAAGCTCTCAGGGCTGTGTCTGGAACCACCAGCCAGAATAAGCTTTCTCCCTTCCATTGCTTTTATTGGTCTTTTTGTCACAGCAACAGGAAGCAACCAAAACTAGAGAATGGATAAACTGCCACCTGGGAGCCTTAACTAAGACATTGTATGTGACCCGCCAGGAAGGCAGACTGTAGAGGTGACTGGCGAAAGTCACTGAAACTCACCAACAGAAGGAAGGAACACAGAGCTCAGGGGAATGGACCTATCCAGTCATTCCATAGTAGCCTCTTGCAGCTCTCTGGATTGGGCCTCAAGCTGTCCCCAGGAAGGGGACATGCTGTACACGGGAGAAAAATCTAAACCTAATGTGTGTGACTGCCACGGCTCAAACCAAACACTAACCTCGAATGTCTCAGAGAAGCGAGCAGACACCGGACTCTGCACACCATGGCCGGCTTCAGAGTTACAAGTGAGGTCCTCTGGTGCCTGAAAGGTCCCTCCCTGCCTGTGGGTTTGCCTGAGACAGATTCTATCATACGAATGGGAGATTGGAAGCCAGAAATATAATTCCAAAGAGCCTAACCACACGAGCCAAGGGGGCCTTGGAATAGGAATCCACAAAGAGTCATAACATCACCAGGCGATGGGAAACGGAGGTCTCCAAAAGCTGATGATGTCAGCTTTGCCTTGATGTCTTCTCTATGAAACATGGCCTTACGGAGATTAAGAAAAGCCCAGGCATTTCCAGAAATTTTCAAAAAGGAGCCACCCATGTGTGTTGTTGGTTTCATGTTCTTGACATATGTTTATAGACATAAGATATCTTTACATAGCCTGAGAAAGGCAGTAGCATGTTATGTTGGAGGCCTTCAGGTTTCAAAGAACTAACTCCTTTTATCTTTAGTTCCTACTGGTCGCTGTGGTCTAATACATACAACATCATTGGCAAAGATGTCATGGCACCTTGTGAACATGGGCTGGGAAGAGTGGTCCTTCAGTCACCCCAACCTGTGATGTGCCCTAGGACAACCAGAGAGACTAGAGACAAAGATAGGGTCACAGAGAATGCCTGGTGCCAACTTACGACATAGTCTTTGTTCCCTTGAGTATCTACCTGTACAAGTGAGGACAGTCAGATCATGGCACCCCAACCTATAGTAACTCCATTCCAAGCCTAGATGAATCCTCATCTACTTCCGCTTGGGACAGAGAGGGTCACTGAGCCTGGGCAAGGCCATCATGTCATTGCCAGTGAGGAACACAACAGGAATACTGGCATCAGAGGTGTAACTGGAAACAGCGCTGAGGCAAACAGTTCATTCTGAACCTTGTGAGCTTGCTCGTCACAGTGTGTCATTTACCTCACTGACAGGCTCGGTACTCACTGGTCTGAACACTGAGTCTCCTCATTTTCCTTGTGCAGACTCAATTGACCAAGCTCTTCTAGAAAACGTCTGGCAAGACTGCATCTGGAGAGGACACTGAGCTAGAAGCCTTGGCAGCTATAAGGCCACAGTGAATTCCTTGGGTTCCTGAATCTGCTGTTTACTGGCTTCAGGACTAGCAAATAAATGGCCCCTGTCATTTCTACAGTGTCTTTCACAATGGTTTCTCTCAACTCCTGCAGGTAACACACTAGATGTGCTCAATGGAGATGTAGACTATGGCTGGTCAGCGTCATCTGCTGGCAGCACCTGGTACTGCAGCTAACCTAACTTCAGACTGAGCGGTGGATGAAGGAACTAAAAACCACATGAGCAGAGAGATAAACAAACAGTAATGAGGTAAAGACTGTATAGAGGGACAGTGATGGGAGACGCCATGGTCCAGAAGGTGCCCCAGGTTTCCAAGTTCTTACAAATAAAAAGAAAACTGCCTCTTCATTTGGCTTCCTGCCGACCAGTTTCCACAGGGAATTTTCAGTTACACATTAAAACACCCATGCTTTCTTTCTTTGCCTCGGTTTCAGGGCATTCTCTGGGAGACTGCTCCCCCTTGTCAGAACTCATGGACAGTGTTGTAATGGGAAGGAAAAGTCTCTGGCTTCAGGAATTTGCCTTGGTGGCTTACTGGAATATCTCTCCCAAAGCCGGAGGCTCCCGCAACTGTCACGATTATGAGTACTCTACAGTGTGTGAAGACTCCTATAGGGTCTCAGCTGTTAATTTAGAGATTTCTTTTACATGTGTGACCTTGTGTCATTCTTCGGTCTCTTTCTACCCATGTGTTCTGAGACAAGATCTCTCATTGGGACCTGTGGCTCACTGAACACCAGCAAGCTCCAGGGATCCTCTTTCCTCTGCTCTGACAGTGCAGACGTCACAAGAAGGATGTAGTCACCATGCCTGACTTTACCAAACTCATGTTTGTGCGGCAAGTGCTTTAGCAGCTGACCCAGCTATTTCCTTGTTTCCTCTGCATACCAACCGAAGGTGTGCAGCCTACAGGAGAATCAAATACGAAAACAGACCCAAGGGACACATATCGCAAGGCGGCTTTATTGGATTAGTTGCGTGGGGGAAGCAGTTCTTCCCGAGAGCAGCAAGTGTGGGCACTAAAGTACAGACTCCAGAGGAAGGAGAGGCTGCTGGGGTGGAGGCCTGCTCGCCTGGAGACATGTGGAGTTGTCTAGGGGTCTGCAGCAACCTCGGGGAGCTGGGAGATTCCCTCCTTGAGACTCCTACATATAGGAAAGCGATGCTTCTGCCTCATTCCGCGCTTGAAAAAAAAAAAAAGGAGGAGAGTGGAGAAGAGAATCAATATCCCCCAAGAAGCAGCCACCAAATACTCACATCCTTACCACTAAGGAAAAACATTTCCCAGAGCAAAGAAAATAAAATCCTCAGGGTTTTCCTAGCTTACTCATGGGCTCTGGCCTCAGGGATAGGCCCTGCACCCAGAATGCATATTCTGCTCCTTCTGGACTCCTGAGGACTTTCCAGCCCTCCAAGGTCTTGGAAAGACTTGTTTATCAGCCCCTGGGGTCACAGAAAGGCTGCCTGCTCACCGGCTTTTCCTGCGGTATTCCTGTAGTGCTTTCTCTGCCACCGTGTCCATGAACTTAGGGTTGTCCTTAGAGACCTCTTCTGGTAACACCACAGTGATAGGGTCAGAGTCAAACAGCTTCACCACCACCTCAGTGACACGGGAAGGGACCTCTGAGTCAGAAGAATGGGTTGTCACCTAGAAGAAGACAGGAGAGGTGTCTTTACATGATGTCCATGGAGTGTGCCCATCTTTGTCAAAAGATACAGCACTTCTCTTTGCCCCTTCAACCAAATATGGATCTTCAGGGTATGTGTTGCTACTCAAGATGTCTAGAGAATTCCAAGCAAAACTATCTCGATTTGAAGGGATAAATGTTATTTGAAAATGACTAGCCAAGTAGGCACTCCAGAAACTTAAAATGGGTTTTAAATGTTTTCTTGTCTTATTTTCTTGTTTTGCTTTGTTTGAGAGAGGCCTTCACTACATAGTCCAGACTGGGATAGAATTCTCTGCTTTCCGGCCTCAGTTTCTTCAGTGCTGGCTTACAGGAATTTACCATGACACCTGGACCCAATGTTTGCTTTGTACAAATGTTAGGCAGTCTATGGTCAAAAGGGAACAGGGGTTGGGGGGGAGGGGCTCCACACACTAAAGGAAGCCGTTCTCACTGGCTAACAGTGAACCAATTCATGTGGCACTCGGCGTGGCCCTGGGCAGAAAGCAGCTTTACAGCCAGGCTGACAGGCTAACCCAGGGAAATTGCCCAAAGTTCCCCATTCTTAGCAAGCCACAGAACCTCTCTCTTCCCTCATCTTGGAAATGAGACCTGGATATCTGACCTGAAGGGGTGAAGGCATTTCAATGCTACCACGTGCATACGGTTTTCCTAGTCCCTGCTGGTGTAAATCGTAGGTGCTCTCGTGTGGTACCTTTGTCCCACCACATGTCTAAGAGGTGCACATCACCTCTGGATCGCACATGGCCCTTAGCCTCATCAAATGGCTGGGACACAACTCACGGTGGAGACCCGAAGGTAGTACTGGTCTTCGCCCTGTGTGAGGTTAGCCAGCTGGGACACCCAGTTGAACTGGTCGTTCAGCTGCTCCAGCAGAGATGAGGTGTTGAGCATCTTGGACTGGAGGGAATGAAGGAGCTCATTGTACCGCTGGGTCAGCCTCTCAGCCACCTGGAGCGAGTCGTTCAGCTCCTGGCGCAGGTTAGCCTGGGCAGGATTGTTGGTTGAACAGTCTGCCCAGAGAAGAAGGAAGCAGAAGGCAGAAGCATGAAAGGGATGTTGAGGGGGATGAAAATGCCCTTGGGAACCAGCTCCAGCAGCTAAAATCTGAAGCAGAGGAACTCTTAAATGGAGGTCTACAAACCAGTTCTTACAGTTCTCACAAAACAGTTCCCGCGCCATGGAAATCAGGGCGCTGCGCCCTTCGTGCTTTGAGATACAATGGCGCCCGTGTCAGAGCAGCGTTACTGAATCCTCTCTGGGTGGCAGACATGACCAATCTCAGTGACCTGTCACAATGCTGCTGACCATGCTCTGGGGAGCACCAATGCCAACTACTCCATGTTTTCTGACCTGGAGCTACTCTTGCTCCCTTAGCTCCTCCCAGGACTCATTTCCAAATAGGAGAAAGCTACTGTTGCACTGGACACTCCACAGAAGAGAAACATTAGTTACTTAGATGCACCTACTGTGTGCCATAGGTGGACCTACTATGTTCCAGAAACACATCAGGTGCTCCGGGTGTCCTTTTCTCTCTGGATATGGTATGCTTAGTTTGACTTAAGCATCAACACTCCTGATTAACCAGTAATGAAACAGGTTTTCAGAAGTGAGAAACGTTCTCAGATCTACAGGGGAAGAAATCTGTGGGATCAGGATTGAATCCACATCTTCAACTCCTCCACCTGAGCTATTCCTCCCCTGAGACCATGGTTCTAGAATATCCTCTAAGCTTATTTTTTTTAACATGTTTGAGAGATTTGGCAAGACTGTTTTCCCAGAACTCACGCTGCAGAAGAGACAGCCAGGTCCCTAGGCTACAAAACACACAGGTGTTTGGTGCCTGAGGGTCAGTTCTTGCCTACCCTTGTCCACCCACAGCTGGCCAGGAAGACTCCTGTAGAAAATAGGAAAACTGGTATTCCCCCTTCTGGACCATGAGTACACTGCAGATATCAGGCTTCTGGGTCCTACAAAGCGTTCATGTTTTCTGAAAACCAGTTTTTAACCCCTCTCCTCTATTATTTTTAAAAACATCTAGGAGAGGCTATATCAAAACTAAGCAAGACAAGAGAGATGCCTTCTGGGCAGCTGCAATCACTCCTGCTAAAATAAGATAAAATTTTGCATGGGGCAAGACACAGGATTAGAGACAGGAAGCACAGGTGAGAATCTTCACGGAATAACCTGAGCATTATTACTCTTAGCCCAAACAAGGAAAAGTCCTGGAGGGTAGGACAGTGTAGTACAGTGGTTCTCAACCTGAGAACCACTACCCACCAGGGAACATTCCAGACATTCTGAAGATATTTTTGATTATCACAATGGAGGGAGGGTTGCTCTTGGCACATGGAAAGTAGAAGCCAAAAAATGCTGTTAAATGCTCAGCCATGTTTGTGTCCACCCACAGGGTTGAGTCAAGATGTCTCAGGCAAGAGGTCCCTGTGGAGCCTCCCCACAAGGTTTGGACAAAATGTCCCAAGGGAGAGGTCTCTGTGGAGCCTATTCATATCATTGTAAGCATCGTGAATAAGAGCTAATGGGTGACAGAAACAGTGACTGTTGAGAGGATCGCTAAGTCTAAATCTGATGTTAAGAGACCCAGTCTATAAGGTGACTGGCTTCTCTGTGCTCAGGCACTCATCATTCAACTACATTGACAGTTTCCTGGGGGAAAACCTATAGGTGTGGGCACATATTTGTTTTTAATTTTACACTATAACTTTTGAAAACACTAGTGGTTTTTTCCTGGGCTCCTAACATTGCAGGAATGAGGCTGGGAGTATTTAACCAGCCTCTGAAGGTCTGTCCTGGCCAACTACACGTATGACTAAAGAACAGCAAAGAGTACAATTAACTCCTTGTGAACCAAGCAGGAAGTACTGTGTACTGTGAGCCGCTGTATAAAGACCAGGCTGGAAGCAGGGCCATTTCACATTGCTAGCCAGACCTGACAAATCTGTGGGGAATAGTTTTGGTTTTGCTGTGTTTTGCTTTGATTTCATTGAGACAGAACCTCACGATGTAGCCAAGACTGACCTCGGATTCACCACCCTCCTACCTCAGCCTCCCAAATGTGGGGATTATAAGGATGTACCACCATACCCAGACTGCCTGGGGAACTGGTGAAGGAAAATAGTTCCTTTTCTGAGGGACTAATTAATCAAAAAGAATGTGGCCAGAATACCAAGGACCACATCACAAGGACATAGCTCAGAGTCCCCAGGGAGAAATCCCAGCATGCTGGTCATGAGCCTAAGTGAGATGCCTCGTGTCCTGTGATCTTAGATAAGTCACTTAGCTGTTCTGCAAGATGGAACGAGAGCTATACTCAGCTCACAAGATCGTTCTGTGAACAAGCACCTGTGACGTGTTTGCAACAGTGCCCAGCATGTGGCGAGCACTTGTTAAACAAAATGTGTGTTGTCAAAGGTTTCATAATCTGAAGGTAAAAATCAGGGTCTAGTATACTTGACACTGTGGAACAAAGTAGCCAGGGGAATGAGCTGTGGATTGCTGGTGGCTACAGTCAAATGCCACAGAGATACCCACCATGGACTGCAGGTTTGCCACGAGCCACCAGGGTGGTGGTGGGCGCTTTAGATACACCTCATCTATTTGAGAACAATCTGCATCTGAACTTGAGTCTAAGTAAAACTGGTGTGACTCAATGGTACAGAGCGCATACCTAGCATGCATGAGGCACTGGGTTCTACCCCAGCTCCCAAATAATGAAACTCTAGATATGAGACTAGGAGGCTGTGCACCAGGGTGAGGAGTCTCCCAGGGACTACAGCTCACAGGCAGAGAGCTAGTCTCTGAAGAAGGACAGTCCCAGTGAGTCACTGCTGACCCACAGTCAGATGACCACAGTGCCAGATTACAGACTGATTCCGGGACTCACCCACAGACAAGATCTCTTGGCACTTCTCACACTGGCCCTTCATCTTCAGGCAGCCTGTGGAGTTGTGGCGGATCTCCTTGCACACTGTGCGGTCATCTTCACCTTCTGGACACATGAGGGGGAAAGGGGGGCAGGATGAGGCACATGGCATATTGGAAGGACGCCCACCCGACGGTCTTCCACACCTCTGCTCGGCGCCATGGTCAGGGCAAGATGCAGCTTAGCTGTTTGCGTGTAGACATGGGATTTCCCTATGGCTCCCTAAGGATATTCCCACAGCTCTCAGCAGCTACTGCCTGCTTTCCCGCAATCTCCATCTGAGGAGATCTCTCCTGCCACATCCCCTCAGCCATGTACCTTCTGGCATCATGGCTGTTCTTCATTCTCCTTGACTGGTGGTACTCCCTAACTGGCCGTCAAGCCCCAGAAAACATGAATATGTCCTGACAACATAAACCATCCTTAGATAACAGAGCTACGAGAGTACAGAGCTGTACTGGGTGCCAGGCCTTCTTATGTTTCTAATGCAAACCATACCATGTAGGACATGGCATTAAGACACAAAGCACTAATGAAGAATATCACCCCCTCAGACACTGGTTTCTTGTGTCCACATTACATTTGATCCTTACAGGCATTACATGCTAAGGTCACAGCCATGAACATCTTCTGTAAGATGATACAGACTCATTGCCTGGAAGGGCAGGCCTCCCACACCACACTCTCAAAAGTTCCCAAGAAAGAAAAGCTGGGGTCCTATAGGAGGCCCAGCTGGATCACACCCCGAGTTGGTTGTAAAGAACACAGGCTCCAATCTCTACACATGCTAACTGAACCAGCCTGGTTTGCCCCTGTCTTAGCTCCTTTACCCTGCAAATGGAGAAAATATCAGCCTTAAGGGCGCTAGGAACTTCAAACCAGCACATGTCAAGTCCTGGAAGAGCCTAAACACCTCAGAGATTCCCATTCCTTCTTGGAAAGACAATTGCTTTCTGACCTCTTAGGAAATCCACGTTCGGGAACTGGAAGGCGGGGCTATGGAGCTGGACATCCATGGCCTGTTGAGCTTGGTGTATCATCTCAAAGAAAGGCTGGAACATGTTGTGGAAGCTCAGAGGCCCATAGTGGGAGAAAGGCATGAGGCTGCGGACCAGGCGGGACTTGGGATATAAGAAATGAGGCCTCTTGTGTGGGAAGCCGATGGGGGAGAAATAGTGGGTGTCCTGGGGTTCGTGGCTGAAGAAGCGGTCCTGGAAAAGCGTGTCTATGATGCCAGATGCCCGAGCGAAGCTGTCCTGCATGGCATCTAGGGCTTGGCTCTGCTGCCGGTCACTCTCCAGGAGGGAGTCGATGCGGTCGCCGTTCATCCAGAAGTAGAAGGGTGAGCTCTGGTTCAGAAACTCCTCGAGCTGGGACCCAGAGAAGTACACTAAGGCATTGTGCACTCCAGCCTGTATACCCCTGTGACCACACAGCAGCTGACCCAAGTTCCCATTGTTCTGCCTCCTGGATACCCTGTCAGCCCCTCCAGCCACCTCTCATTGTGAAACTCAGAGGCTCAAGAGTCTCATCTTTGGCCATGGAGGACAGTCACTCCCACTTAGCTGCTCAGCCTTCAGGAAACAGTGAATTTTACTGAGTCCCAACCGAGTAAAGCTCACAGGTAGAGACAGAATTAATGCAAATACACTAAATATTCTGAATTCCCTTTTCCTATGTGAGCACGGGATTCTACCATACCATGAGGCCATTTTACCCTTCCAGTTAAAGGTCTTGTAAGAGATGGTACCTGCCACGCATACCTGTGGTGATTAGTTATATCTGTCAGACATCACCAATCAACCGTGACACTAGAAAGGAATACAGTCAACTGTACCCAGCATATGGAATGGTGCCTATTTTGTGGATTCTCCATATTCCACACCCAGAACCCAGGCCATGGACATGTCTCCTCACCTGGCGGCCAACCAGCCCTGAGCCACTCCTGCAGACGCGTGCATAGAACTTCATGCAGGTCTGCTTCAGGCAGGGCTTGCACTCTTCCCAGAGGGCCATCATGGTCTCATTGCACACTTCCGGGAATGCCTTCAGCTTCATTTCAGAATCCCTGGTGTCATCTAGAGCATCCTTTAGGGAGATGACAAGGCCAGGTGAACCACACAGAGACTCAGCTGGTCTCCCCGATCTGCATACATAGTGCCCCTGCCGCCCAAAGCTTCGCTTTAGCTCTTCTGTTGTGCCGTCCCCACCACGCCCTCAGGAGCCTCTCATCCTTCAAGGCCCTGCTATTCCCTAAGTTTTCCCTGTCCACTTTGATCTGCTGTTCTGACCGTTTCTTCCTCAAGCCCCACCTCTCCCTTACACCACCTCACGGTCTCTTCTCATCTCCCCAAAGGGGCCAGTCTTATCTTTCTGTTAGAACTGTGGCCCCTGACGTGCAAATCAAAGCTATCCAATCAGAAGTCAAATCAACCACCAAACTCATTACCATGCCTCTGACCCAGTCATTGCCTCCGGGGATTGCCAAAATAAAAAATTTAAATCCTCCACCTGAAGAGATATTAGTTTATAGCAAATGTATGCATCTACATATCAATATGGAAAATAAATAAGTGGATGGATCTGTGTATACGTTCGTGTATGCATGTGTGTGTGTGTGTGCACACGTGTGTGTGTGTGTGTGTGTGTGTGTGTGTGCGCGTGCGCGCACGTGTGTGGGTGCGTGCGTGTGTGTGAATGCGCGTGTGGTGAGTGTACCAGAGTCAACACAGATATTCAAATGGAGAAGACAAGTTAAACAAATGGTAAAGGGCAGCCCCCCATTATCAGTTCTTAGCTACCCGTGATCAACTACAGTCTAAAAATAGTATTGCAGAGGCCGAGGAATTGAGATATTTGGAGTGGGAGAATTCACATCTGTGTAACCCTCTCTATGGTGTAACATTATAATTGTTCTATTTTATTGTGGCTGCTCATACCTTACTGTCTATAACTTATAAAGTAAGCATACTTTATAAAGTAGGTAGGGACACACATGTAGGATGAATCACAGTCTCTAGAGGGCCTGGTACTATCCACAACCTCAGCTTCTACTAAGGGCTTTGAAAACTGCTCCCTGTCCCCGTAACTGAGCGGCGATGAATGAATGTCTAAGGATAGATTACGAGGATTTTACATTGATTTTAAATATTGCAATAAGCACGTTCATGTGAAAAGCCATTTTGAATATAGAAGAGAAGAGTGGGAAGTGGCTGGGTGCCACCATGACCCCGTCCTGAGTCCTGCACCGTGCTCTACCCACAGCAAGGGGTAGAAAAACCTATTGAAATGAATCTGGGCTTCAGGCCCTGGGCCGGAATTGCAAGGAAACGAGATCCAAGACCTCAGCCTGAGGCTCCCACAAGTGAATATGCTCGCCCCGGCTCCTCGTTACCAGCCCAGCATTAGCGAAGCCCTGCAGGGACTGCACTAAGACACCATGGCAACCCAGCAAGGCACCTGCCCACCGTGTCCCCTCCTCCCCTCCAGCAGGGAGAGCCAGGCCTCCATCAAGGCTTGGCCCTACCTCTTTCTTCTTCTTGGCTTCCTCTAAACTGTTGAGTAGCGACTTGCGCTCTGCGTTGGTTTTTTCTATGAGGGTCTTTATGTGCTTTACTCCCTGGACGGCGTTCTGAATCTCCTTATTGATATACCTACTCCCTTGAGTGGACAGTTCTGTGAGAGAGAGAGAAAGGCAGAATGAGCTGAGAGGGGGAAAATGGCTGGAGAAATAGCCTGGGAGCCAGGGGACGGTGAGAAAGCCAAGCTCTGATGGTGGTGTTGGGGGCTGTCAAGCTGAGATGCCATCACTACCACGCCAAGCCTGTGGCAGTCCTTATGGCCTCAGTCCTGCCTCTACATCTCATCAAAGGGCTCGTGGTAGACTCCACATCGCAGCTCAGAAACACAGGAGTGGTACACACAGGAGCAGCCATACAATGACTGACCCCACCATGCCACCCTGGAGAGTCAACAGCCACAGATGATATTTCAAGGAAAACAGAAAAAAAATTGATAGTTAATTTCATGAGCATCAAAATATAATAAAAAGTGCCCTTTGGATACAATCTTTGTGAAGCTCAGATTAACCCAGGCTTGGCACTTCTTTGTTACAATGCACCGTGTCAGGTGCCGGTGACCGGAAGATGAATGAAATGGCATCAGACACAGTGGAGACAGGAAGATAAATGAAAAACTGCGTTCACCATAGAGACCGTAACTAAGACACGGCCCCGGGTGATAAAGGCAATGACACACCATGTCACGGTGGTACCATTTACTTATCCTGTGTTAAGTGTCATTTCTCACACCTCCGCTGTGTTCTTCCTGATGTCACTGCCAAATACATCCAAAGGGAAGGGGTGGGGGGTGTGTTGAGCTAAGGGCAAGAGTTTCAATGATGTAGCAGCGCATGCGTAAGCCTGAAGGTCAGCGGTCCAAGCAGAGCTTGTGGTTGAGAATGTGTTTTACCTTGAAGTGTGCTGAGAAAATATATTTAAGTGTCTGAACCCAACAATAAGTTGAGGTGACGGGCAGCTAATAGCTTAACAACAACAATCATTTCACTGTGGTATCTATATCAGAGAATCAGATCACATGTTTTTAATGAAGACCCTCACGGAATTGGTCAGCTATGAGCAAGAGGTTAGGAGAAGAGGGAGGAAAGGCAGGTTTCGAGAAAAGCCTTGGAAGATGGGGAGAAAGGGAGAGGGCGCTCACAGGTGACTACTTCATGTTGAATTGCACTGCCCTTTTCCAGAGAAGGAAACTGGTGGAGCCGGGTTTCCAGGGGGATCGGTTTGGAGACACAGTGGTAAGAACTCTGGATGTCACACAAAGGGGAGACTGACAAAAGTTTCTAAGGGTCCAGGCACAGCTTTGAGAGAAGAGTAAGAGAGCCAGGTGAGGGGACCAGGAGGAACAATGAATGACAGGCAGTCAACAGAGGGGCTTGAGACAGAGGGCTATGCCTCGAAGGCACCTGACCACAAAAACACCAAGGTAGAAACTAGAGCTTAGAGACCCCGAGAAAACAGAGGGCTTGGACAGACCCAGAGTACAGAATGAAAACAGCCCTCAGCACTTGGGGTGCCCCTGCCCAGGCCCTACAACATCCACCAGAGGGACAGCAGCTTAGCCTACTTACCTTGGAGCTCATTGTCAGAGACCTCCTGCTCTCCCAGGACCATGCCATTGTCCCAGGTCAGCAGCAGTCCCACGCACAGCAGGAGAATCTTCATGGCGTGGCCTCCTCAGAGTCTGGAGTCCTGGAAAGAACAGCAGAGTGTCATGGTAACCGCTGGGCAGCTTTCGGGTTTTCTGCATCCTGCTACCGATCCCTGAGAGGGGAAGTGGGGTGGGATTGGAACACGTGGCCCTCATCTGGCATCACTGCAGTTTACTTATGAAGAATGTGGGAACAAAACCAAGATTAAATCGATGCCTTCAAAAGACAATGAGGCCCTGGGAAGAACCGTGGTTCAGCTGTATAGAGAACCAGGCTATCTGGAGTTGTAGGGACCAAGCTCTAAACTGAGTCCCTTTCTCCCCATAAGTGCCCAAGGCAGGGCAGATGAGTTTCCTGTGTCCAGACTTCTTTGTCTCCAAACCCTATTTAACATGCCAAATACTAAAGATGCCTCTCCTGAACCATGCAAGCATCCCTTTCATGGGACTGCACCCCCACTCACAGCACAGGCCTGGTCTCAGCCTCCCAAGGCTATCTTGGTGTGCTTTTCAGAAGTCTGTGGTAATATGCACACCCTTCCATCAGCACAGGAAATTCAATCCATCTCACCATCTCTGGGCGAGGCTTATGCCAGGCTGAGTATGGATTGGAAGGGGGTGGGGTAAAAGGTGGGGTAAAAGCAAAATGGCAAGGAAAGGAATTTAGGATTGCAGAGAAGGCAGAACTAGAAAAGGGAAGGACAACGCCAGAGGTTAGCAGTGAGCCCCCAGGAAAGCCCCTTCAGGAGGACAAGTCCATTGGCTCCAGCAAATCCCTTTCACATGCCTGTTCCCTCTAAGCCTGAACTAGCATGCTCTGCCAAGGTGCCCCTGCCACCACTGGGCTGCCTGCCCTGAGCCAGGAGACACAGGCCGAAGCCCCAGTATTACACAATGGATCCTTTCCCCGAAGCTGGATTGGTTGCATAAAACACACACACACACACACACACACACACACACACACACACACACACA
>JANHMN010000001.1:209499709-209512343 GCA_030674055.1 Rhabdomys pumilio | reverse complement strand
ACACACACACACACACACACACACACACACACACACACACACACACACCCCTTGCATCTCCAACCCTGCCCAGAATGGCTTATCTGGGCTCACCAACTTCCTATAGCCACAGGAACAGGGAAAGGAGAGCGATCTCTCTTCCTGGAATGGCTCACTCTTAAAACCTGCTCTCAGCCAAGCAGGCCCATCAGCACACTAGGCAGATCATTAATAGGCAAGGCCTCTGCTGAGGCGTAATTATGCACACGGAGCAGAGGAGTGATGTGGGAGAAGAGACGGGCACTTTCCCAGGGATGGGTGGGTGGCTGGCTGGGCCAGCCTGGTTCATGATCCAGGAGGAAGACCCTGATCTCATAGACCTCCCAGGTGCTCACTGGAGCCTGAAATGCCCCAGGCAAGGACAGACTCTTTGCCACATCAGAGACAAAGCCACAGCAATATCTGTAAGTAGGAGTAGCCTCAAGTGTGACCATTTTTGTAAAAGCCATTTAACAGCCTTGGAAATGGCTTCTGATCTGAGGACAGTATTGTGCCCAGAAGAGTCAGCAGAGCAGCCAAAGAAGACCATGAATAGGAGGTGAAGCCGTAGGAGACGCACTGCAGGGAGCCTGGGGCCTGGAGAGCCACCAAGTTCCCAAACAAGAAAGGGAGGGTCGCTCTTCACCCAGCCTCCACACTTCTATGAGAATGTCAATGCCTAGACACCTGTTGGGCTTCCCAAGACACACTGCAAGCCAGTGGCCATCCCAGGGGAAGAATACAGCTCTCCAAGACCTCATTTTAATATTCTTTCCTTGACAACAAACGTCATAAATCTCCCAGCCTCAGTTACTTTATCTATAAAATGGACCTGATACAGACCTTAAAGAAGTGATCCTCTATTCCATAAATCTAAGAACAGACCCTCCGGAGGTCTGCTGGTAATACCGACTCCGGGTCAGAATCTGCTTGTCTCCCAAGCTTCCCGGTGCTGTGGTGCTGTTGGATCCAAGACAATGCCGCTCAGCCTGCTGCCTTCCCTCTAAACTGACTCACTTCCTGTCATCATTTGGAGGCTGGCCTACTGCCTGGCTGCCAACTACCCTGGGGTGCATCAGCCCCACCAGGGCCAACGACCTCCTTATCTAGTAGGAAAACACAGTCTCTTCCATTGTGGCGTATTTTCTCCATTTTTTTTTCAGTGCATTTTTATAAACCATCCTTTCATAGGTCCTGTTCCCAAGTATTTTTTTAAAGTCACACATTTGCTGCTGCCTGATATTCCATTGACTACCATTTACAGTTTGTTTTATTATTCTTACAAGGTCGGGCACTAAATTGTACTCTCATAAGCTTCCTGTTAAAGAACTCTTGAATTCCTAACATCTTCCTTTAAAAACAGCACCAGCACCGTTTTTTAAAACTGAGTCCAGAAATTCTGGAAAGCCAAAGGGCTTCAGTTTCTCATTCATATAATTCATTAGAGGCTGAACCTCTAATGGTCTCCAGGCCTCAGATTACCATCTATCTATAAAATGATCCGGTGAGATCAGACGTCTCGGGCCTGGTGGAGCATTTCTCTAAAGAACTAAATGCATGCATTCAGCTCAGTAAAGCAGGGCTGGGTGTCTGCAGCACGTCCTTAAAATCACATCTTATTTATTATGCGCTGTCCCAGGAGCTGGAAGGGAGATCTCATGCAGTGACTCATGCTGGTAAGACAACAGCCACTACAGAGATCTGCACCTACTCACCGTGCTCAGCCACTAGCGCCCCTGCGCCTGCCGCATCTCACTGCAGGCTTCAAGCCTCAGTTTCCCCATTTTTGCAAAAGGAAGATCTTTGCCTGTCGCCTATCAAACAGTTTTAAAATTGTGATCCGGGCTAAAGAACACGGGGACTACCGAGTCTGAGCCAGAGTGTACCCCCGACCCCGTGCTCGGCTACCTAGTGATGGGGCTCTAGCCACCTCCCACTTCCCCACGGCTGTGCCAGCTCTCCGCCTGGCAGCTTCTCTTGCCCTCCCATCCCTGCCGGTGTGGCTTTGACGCTGGGATAGGAAAGGTGCAGCTGTCTCACCGGTCTGCGGCTTGGCTCCAGTGCGCTCCTCCTGGTGACGCCGGTGGTGAGCACTGGGGAAGCGCCCTATTTATAGAGCTCTGCTCAAGTACACCCCCTTTGGGGCTGGCTGTAAACCTGCGTGACTCACGCCCAGAGAATGCTGGGGAATGCACCGGGAGCTTTCTGGAAGCCTAGAGGTGGGGGGTGAAAGGTGCAGCACACAGAAGGGGGCACCAGGGGGCGCATGGGCATCACAAATGACTGTGCTGGTTGCCGGAGGGACCCTAGTAGATTGATGGCTGATCTATTATTCTCTGCGAGCTACCGAGCTACCGAAGGTCTCACAGCCCGGCCCTACCAGAAGAGCCTTAGGAGAAAAGGAATGCATACACTACACTGGCCGGCTCCCGGCCCAAAACAGGCTCAGGATTCCACCACCCGATGCCCACTCTATTGCACGGTCATTTTCCACATTAACTGACTACTGCACTCTTTTTCTTTGCTCCCATTTTAACAGGAGAATAACAGAAACACTGAAGATGGTACAGACATTGTGCTAGGGAAAAGTATACACGAAGTACTTGGTTCCTTAAATGCTACACTGGACAACTAGTCCCTTGGCAGACAGATGGGAGAAACAGAAATGGCTTAAGAATGAGACAAACATACATCAGTAACCCAGAAGGTCTTCCCTGTCTCTGAGATGCCTGACGCCTAAGCAAGCATAGTTCCCACAAACTTGGGACCCAGTCAAGCAGGCTGGGCTTCACTGGCTCTGGACCTAGCAACCTCACATCTATTTCCAAGTGCACTACCCCAGCTTCTTCAGTGGTATAGTCACTGGTAAGGTGTCCATGTTCCTGTACATATCCTGTAAATAACCCTTCACTCCATGCTCCTGTGAGCAACCCTCATGAAATTCATGAGAGGAGAAGAGAAGAAATTATGGGAGGAAGAAGAGGACAAGAAAGAGAAATGATGGGGATTGAATTAATCAAAATTATATATATATATGGCTATGCCATTATTAAACTCATTATGTATAATTAATTTATACTAATACAAAGTTTTAAACAAAAACTATTTTATCGCAGACTTGGCACTCACATTGGTTTCTGAACAAGAAGCCTATGGTGGAAGTTCTCCATGGAGCCCTGCTGATTAAATAGCTGGCTCTGTGTCCAGAAGTGCTGAGAGGTTCTCTAGCTGGTTTTTGTTGTTGCTGTTGTTTGTTGTTTTTTCTGAGAGCAGGAACATTTGTTACAGGCATCTCTGGAAAGGAGGAACAACCTAGAAGCCTCCACCATGCTACTTCTTGGGGGAGAGGCCAACTTTCCCCCTCTGGACCCCGGAACATTTGTGCATCAAGAGATAGGGCAAGAGCCTGGCATTCCTCTCAAGCTGGGGAGGAACCAATGTGGACAACACCATTTGGGTGGCAGGCCTTGAAAACTATGTAAAAGAAAACTGGCTTGAAGGAGAAACTACTGTGGTCAAGGGCTGAGTTTCCCTTTCACATCTATAAAGGAGCAGCCAGGAGACCAGATTTCCACTTGCCCAAGGCCCAGAGGCTCTGGTGGTTTGATCCTTTCCCAATAGCAGCTTACAGGAAATATCCAGGCTTAGTCAGAAGTGGGCTAAGGCTGGCTACAGTTCCAGCTGTGCCCTGAGGCACCCAGCGCCTTTAGACAAACCACTTTGCCCCTCGGGTCTTACTTTCTTCCATCTGAGGAAGATGAATCTGAAATGAGTCCTCTAAGGCTTTCTTTAGCATACTCTGATTCAATGCCAAGTTTGGGAAGATAACTAACCAGAAAAACAGAGTCAACAGAAACTTGGAGGAATGTTTCTCCTCCCACTCCCAGAAACTTCTCTTTGTTTTCTTTATAAAAAGAAAGAATTATCAGTAACGGCTACATTTTCCATGGACACTGATGTCCTTGTGACATTTTTGATCAGCAGCTCCCTCCCCATTGCGTGTGCATGGGGTACAATAGCAATGTCTATAAAAGTTGTCCTTTGGAAATCAGGCAGGAAGATGTGCCTTAGTCAGCAGAAGTAGGGGATCTGGGAAGAGGGAGATAAGGAAACCCCTGCCACGATTACAAGAGTCTACTTTTCTCTTATTCCCAAGCACATGAGGTTTGGGGATTCAGCTTTGAGAAAATTAACACAATTCTTGAATGCACCTCTTGATTCATCTGTGTATCCTGGTGTGAGTGTGTGAGACCACAGGACAACCTCAGGTGTCACTCCAAAGGTGCCATCCAACTGTTTCTACCTTAGGCAATCTCTCTCATTGGCGTGGCTAGCTGCCCAACAATCTGTAGGATCCTGGCTCTACCTTCCCAGCTCTGGGGTTGTAAGTATGGGCCATGAGGCTGAAGAGATGGCTCAGCGATTAAGAGCACTGACTGCTCTTCCAGAGATCCTGAGTTCAATTCCCAGCAACTATGTGGTGGCTCACAACCATCTGTAATGAGATCTGATGCCCTCTTCTGGTGTGTCTGAAGACAGCTACAGTGTACTCATAGAAATAAATCTTTAAAAAAATAAAGTATGGGCCACGGTTTACATGAGTACCAGGGATCTAACTCAGATCCTCATGCTTCTGCCTCACCAACCACCTCATCTCCCCAGCCCTGGGTTCCCAGTATTCTAGGAAAACTGCCGAAGACAACTGCTTTGACCTTCACCCAAAACCCTCTTTCTATTGTACCCCAGCATCCCCCCAGGATGCTTCTATTTGTATGCTCCCAACCTGAGAACTGGCTACCTCCCTTGCAAGCAATTAATTCTTTAGGAAAACCATCTTTGCTGGAGCTCCCTGGCTCCCGTAAGAGCAGGCCATGACCTCAATTCTGTCCTCAGAACCACACAAAGAAATCCCACTTATATCTCCCAAAGTCCATCTTATGGTTGAAGCCAACTCAGTCTGTTTCCCTTGGAGGCCTGGAACTGGAAGTTCCTTGCTTGTCTCCATCTGCAGACTCTTCTAGGCTTTGACCTTCTGGCCTTGCCACTCTTGAAACTCCCAAACCCAGCTCTGAGTTTGCCAATACCAGGAGTGACCTGACCATGCAGAGCAGAATAGAACCACCCACTTCCTTATCCTAAACACTCCACATTAGCCTTGAGCTAGGTGCTGAGTCACAGGACATGTACAGCTGTAACTGAGGGCTTCTGCTGGGCTTCTTTGTTCTGTGATTGTGGGGAAGAGTGCTGGGGTAAGTAAAAGCTTTGTGGGGCTCTATTTTTTCCCTTTAAGCTTTGCTCAGCATCTCTGACTGCCCAAATGTCATTGCTTCTGAGTGTCTATCTGGTATCCTTCCTTTACACACCACAACCATGCCATTAGCTGGCTCAGTGAGCTCAGCTTACAACCAGGCAGCTTCAGTTACCAACATAACAACGTAGAAATTGACACAGAGTCCCATGACCCACACTAAGAACCAGTCTTTAGGCAGTAATTATTTAAGGGCACATTAAGTCAATCACATGATGAAATCATGGATAATAAAATTATAAATAATTGAATCTGCCAAAGGTTGAGAAAGGTTCCTGAGCATCTTTTCTTGGGCATCTGTGAGGTCCAGAAACGCTTCATCGGTTGGTCCTTCTCATTGTCTCATCTGGGATTTCCCAGGAGAAAGCGCCGTGGCTAATCAAGCCTTAATTGCTTATCACATGTCTGGAGAAACATGGTGTTCCTTAAACCAGCTTTCTTTGTGCTATAGACAGGCTACGCTTTCTGAATTTCACTTTGGAACTTCCCAGTCTCAGCCTTTATCTCCAAATGTTAAGCTAATGAGCTTTGAAAAAAAATGACCCACAGATCTGCTTCAAATCAATACTTCTACAATCACTCAGACTCCAATTATTACTTTATATCTGTGCTTTTCTGTGGAACAGTCAATGGCTAACCAAAAGAATTACTTGGTAACTCTAAACATTACCAATGAGAACCAGGGATATAGCTTAGTTGGCAGGCTTGCCTAGCATGCATGAGGATCTTGGTACAATACCCAGAATCACATACTTCAGTTGTGATGGCACATGCCTAGAACTCAGCTCTCAGGAGGCAAAGCCAAGAGAAGTCAAATTTCAAGGTCATCTTTAGCTATATAACTAGTTTGAGTCCAGTCTAAGATATATAAGACCCTGTCTAAAAATTTTAATTAAATTATATTAAAACTACCAATAGCTGAGTCCTCCCCATCAGAGAGAATTGGTTTAATCTGTCACAGCATCTGAATACATATATAGTTAATATATACTGTCTTGCTTAGGGTTTCGTTGCTGTGAAAAGATACCATGACCAAAGCAACTCTTATATAAGGACAGCATTTAATTGGGCCTGGCTTACAGGTTCAGAGGTTTAGTCCATTATCATGAAGACAGGAAGCATGGTAATATCTAGACAGACCTGGTGCTGGAGAAGGAGCTGAGAGTTCTACATCTTGATCCAAGGTAGCCAGGAGAAAAGACTGTCTTCCAGGCAGCTAGGAAGAGGGTCTCAAAGCCCACCCACACAGTGATACATTTCTTCCAACAAAGTCACACCTACTCCAACAAGGCCACACCTCCTAATAGTGCCACTCCTTGGTCCAAGCATATTCAAACCACCACATATTCATAATATATCTTATATTAATACACATGTAATTTAGTAATATATATACATGCATACACACACACACACACACACACACATATACACACACACACACATTTCCAGGTAAAAGCAGCCACAGTCTGGAAACACAAAACACAACTTGCAGATTGCTGGCTTATGCTTTACTGTGTTTAATCTTCTCTATATCATAGTTTGTGGAGTTACTCTCTTTATAGAGAGCATGGGGGAAGGGCACTCTGAAGACCTCTAGCAGGTATTTGCTCGTTCTGGCTGAAGCCCCTGCAGTTTTCTCCATACAACGACCTCCTGTGTCTTATTCCTAAGACAATATGCAATATAGTTGCGATATAGTGTCCTTTCTTCTACAAGCCAACTCTTCAAACAGCTGAAAACCCAAATGGTATCTGATCTTACCCATGTTTCCTTCAACCTCCTTCTCATGTAAGATGCCAAATATCTCCATCCCTATCCCAAACATGTTCCATTTTGTCTTTCTGTGTGGTTTTTAGACTAAACACGGAACACCTGGGTGGGTGACCAGGTGAAACAGTAGCAAACACTTTCTATTTGTGATTTCAAGGGCCCTGTCTCTGCTCACTTTTGTATGATGTTATACAATACTGTGTTCCTCACACTGATGTAAGCTGACCTGTGGGGCAGGCTTAGAGACACAAACATGCAGACATTGCTGGCTCCACATTCCCTCAAAGATTTAAGGGAAAAGATGAATACCTAGTAAGTAACCAATCTCCCTATCTGTCTTACTGTCAGCTTCTTTCTGGGTTTCATGCTTCTAGTATAGTATGTGTGTTTACAAACAAACATATAAGTAAAATATATATAGAGAGATCGCTGTCCATTTTTTCTTCTTTTTAAAAAGAAATGCCAAGGAGCCAAGATGGCAGCTGCCAATGGCGATGATTCGCTCTACTCCGTTGTGGCGCTCATGCATGAACTCCGCAATGAGGACGCTCAGCTTTGTCTCAATAGTAGCAAGAATCTCTCTACCATTGCCTTGCCTCTTGTCGTTGAATGGACCAGAAGTAAGCTCCTGCCTTTCCTTAAAGATACCATCTATGATGAAGACAAGATCCTCTTGGCCTTGGCTGAACAGCTGGAGGCCTCCACCACTTTGGTGGGTGGTTCCCGGGTATGTGCACTGTCTGCTGCCACCACTTGAGTCACTGGCTACAGTGGAAGAGACAGTAGTGCAAGACAAAGTAGTAGACTCCTTGTGGGCCACCTCCCATGAGCACTCACCTTCCGATTTAGAGGCTCACTTTGTGCCTCTGGTGAAGCGGCTGGTGGGTGGGGACTTGTTCACCTCCCGCACCTCAGCCGGTGGTCTCCCCTCGGTCTGCTAACCTTGAGTATCCAGTGCTGAGAAGGCAGAACTTCAACAGTCCTTCTGGAACCTATGCTAAGACGACACCCCCACGCTGCCTCAGCTGGGGGAGTCTGGTAACGTGCTGGAGCCAGACAATGTCGAGAGCGAGCTCTTCCCCATGTTCTCTAACCTGGCCTCTGATAAACAGGACGCTGTGCAGCTTCTGGCAGTGCGCATGCGTGAACATCGCTCAGCCTCTGCCCCAGGAGGACCTGAAGGCCTTAGTGATGCCCACCTTGCCACAGGCTGCTGAGAACAAGTCTTAGTTTGTTCCCTACGTGGACGCTGACAAGTTCACAGAGCTCCAGAAAACAGTGGGGCCTG
The DNA here is from genome assembly GCA_030674055.1 of Rhabdomys pumilio. NCBI lineage: Eukaryota > Metazoa > Chordata > Mammalia > Rodentia > Muridae > Rhabdomys > Rhabdomys pumilio. The sequence goes on along the minus strand of JANHMN010000001.1, from coordinate 209,503,956 downwards.
AGATCACCAAGACAGATCTGGTGCCTGCCTTCCAGAACCTGATGAAGGACTGTGAGGCCAAGGTGAGGGCTGAAGCCTCCCATAAGGTCAAAGAGTTCTGTGAAAATCTCTCAGCTGACTGCCAGGAGAATGTGATCATTACCCAGATCTTGCCCTGCATCAAGGAGCTCATGTCCGATGTCACCCAACATGTCAAGTCAGCACTGGCTTCAGTCATCATGGTCCTTTCTCCCATTCTGGGCAAAGACAACACCATCAAAAGCCTCTTGCCCTTTTCTTGGCTCAGCTGAAGGACGAGTGTCTTGAGGTGCGCACGAACATCATCTCCAATTTGAGTTGTGTGAACGAGATGATTGGCATCTGGAAGCTCTCTCAGTCCTTGCTTCCTGCCATTGTGGAACTAGCTGAGGATGCCAAGAGGCGAGTGTGGCTGGCGGTCATTGAGTACATTCTTCTGCTGGCTGGACAGCTCGGTGTAGGATTTATTAATGAGAAACTCAACTCTTTGTGTATGGCCTGGCTAGTGGATCGTGTCTATGCTATTCATAAGGCTGCCACCAGCAACCTCAAGAAGCTAGTGGAGAAGTTCAGGAAGGAGTGGGTCCATGCCACTATTGTCCCCAAGGTCTTAGCCATTTTTCGAGACCCTAACTATCTGCATCACGTGACTACACTCTTCTGCATCGATGTGCTGTCTGAGGTCTGTCGGCAGGGTATCGCCACCAAACACGTGTTGCCCACAGTGCTCTGCATGGCTGGGGGCGCAGTCACCAATGTCTGCTTTGTTGCTACAGAAGATAGGACTCATTCTTGAGAACAGCACCCTGCAGAGTGAAGTCAGACTCATCCTGAAGGGCTGACCCAGGACCGGGATGTGAATGTCACGTACTTCTCCCAGGAGGCTCTGACTGTTCTGTCTCTTGCCTGATGCTGGAAAAAGAAGCATTGGGGGCCTCTGGTGCCCACCGCCCAACCCCCACAAAGCTACCTCCCTTAGGGAGGTGGAGCAGCCAATCACTGTCACTTCCTGTGCATGGGCTGACCCTCCCCCTGAATGGTTCAGTTCCTTCTCTTTGTAGCCTGGGAAGACTTCTCTGTCTACTTCCCAAGGGGCTGGGGCAGTACAAGTCGGCAGGACAGCAGCCTAAAAGGAAGGGCTGCTTATTCCTGCTCATACTGGGGGAGATGGGAGCATCCTAGGTCGCTGGCTCCTGCTGCTGTAATGGGGACCCCTCCCCCATCTACTTACCAGCCCCCTTTTCTAACCCCAATCGTGTGTGTGTGTGTGTGTGTGTGTGTGTGTGCGCGCGACAATACTCTTTACACAGAGAAATAAAAGTGTAGAAATAAAAAAATAAAAATTAATATTAAAGGCACTGACGAGATTGCTTGGCAGTTAAGAGCAAGCACTTACTGCTCTTGCAGTGGAGCTAGGTTCAGTTTCTAGCACTCAGCATGGCTCACAAACTGTAACTCCAGTTCCAGGTGATCTGACTTTCTCTTCTGGTCTCCTCAGGCACTTCACACACGTGGCCCATGTACATAAGTGCAGACAAACACTCATACACATAAGATAAAAATACTTATATATCTATTAAATCATATGCAACTTGTTCTCTTCCACCTAATGTCCTGTCATAGACATCTCTCTGAGTCAATACGTAGGAAGAACTAGCCCATACTTATGGGAGGCTGCATAGCATCCCATGGTAAACCTCTATTTTTTTTTTCAATTATTCTCTTAATCCAACTTTGTCTAAGCCAATGGTTCTCAACCTTTCTGATGCTCCGACCATTTAATACAATTCTTCATGTTGTGGTGACCCCCCCACACACACACACAACCATAAAACTATTTTCATTGCTAATTTGTGATTGTAATTTTGCTATCATTATGAATCATAATGTAAATATCTGATATGCAGAATATCTGATGTGTGATGCCCAAAGGGGTCATGACCAGCAGATTGAGAACTACTGGTCTAAGTAATGTAAAAACTCATGACCTTCTATGTATCTCTGAATTTCTCGATGCCCTTATTGCTTCCAGTAAGGTGAAAGGTACTAACAGACAAAGCAGACAGCTCATTCTTTCTTTTGTTTTGCTTTTTAATCTCCATGTGTGAAGTGCGTGCGTGCACTCACACGTGTGTGTAGGAGTTGCTGTTTGTGTGCCGTGACACATGAGTGGGTGTCAATCCTCACCTTGTTTGAGGCTAGATCTCTTGGTTCCTGATATTACACCAGGCTTTCCACTCCTGTCTTCAGATGGGCATGACCACATCCAGATGTGGGTTCTGGGCATTCAAACTCTGGCCCTTGTGCTTAGATAGCAAGTACTTTATCCACTGGAGAGGGCTCGTTCTTAAGGCTCAGAAGCATTGCCTGTTTACTTTCCCCCAAGGATTTCTGTGACTTTAGCTTCTCTAAGAATGCTCCTTTCCAAGTGACCATCATGAGAGATAATGTCCTTTGGATGTGCCAGTTTGGCCAGCCGAAAACTAATATCTTCTACCAAGAGTAGTGGTGCCTACTAGTATCATGAATTTCAGGCCAGCCTGGGCTACACAGCAAGGTCAGGCCAGCCTGGGCTTTTGAATGAGGCCTTGCCTCAAAGAAAAAAACAGAGAGAAATAGAGGCAAAGACACAGAGACAGACAGAGACAAAGAAACAGATAGACAGAGAGAGAGAAACAGATAGACAAAGAGGCAGGCATTTTCTGTTTCTTGACTGTCCACTTATTTGAACAAGTTATTTGTGTTTTTCTACCAATTTTAAGAGTTTTGAACAAACAAAGAAAATAATCTTTTGTGTGATCTAAATTTTCTTTCTTTTAAAAATTATTTTTAATTTTTATTTACTTGTCTTATGTGTTTGAGTGTGTTTTGTGTACCTACAGAGGTGGAAGAGGGTGTCAGAGGCCCTGGAGCTGGATGTCTGGGTGGTTGTCAGCTGCTTGTCGTGAGTTCTGTGATCCAAACTTGAATTAGGAAGAGCAGTGAGTGCTTTTAACCCCGAGCCATAGCTTCTGCCCCCTTTCCAGCAAGCTGTCATTTATTTGTTCTTTCCTTTGGTTGTGGACTCTTTCTCAAATTTTTATGCAAGTCAATGTGTTTATCTTTCGTCTCTGGGTTTCCTGTTTTGTTTGAGAACTTCTTCCTTCTGCTCAAAGCTATTCCGCACATTCTCATTCAGCTTCTACGGTGTTATTTTTGGATTTCCATATATCTAACCAAAATGAAATATTTTAATCTGACTCTTTGTGTATGAGTGTGTATGGTGAGAGTTGGGGTGGGGATGAGGGAGTGGACTAATTTTATTTACTCTAGACTAGTTACCTAATATGTCACATTATTATCAGAGAAGCTGTCGTTGTCACTTTTCCATTTGCTATGGTAAAATACCCTGGCAAAAGCAACTTAAGGGAGAAAGGGCCTTCTTTGCTCGCAGCTTGAGGGTACGGTCTATTGTGTGGTGAAGTCACAGCAACTTAAAGCAATTTTAAATCCCCAGTCATGAAGCAGAGAGCTAAAGGCCAGATCTCAAGCCCACTCACTTTTTTATTTAACATAATATTTTTATTGCTTTTTGGGAATCTTATGTCGGTTGTATGCCTCAATCATACTCACCTCCCTGTCCTCCCGTATCTGCCCTCCCTTCCCATCATACACACACACACACACAGGCACACAGGCACACACACACGCACACACACAGAAGAGGAGGATAGGGAGGAGGAAGAGGAGGAGGAGGAGGAGGAGGAGGAGGAGAAATTAAGTCAATTTTGTGTTGTCCATAAACTCACCAAAGCATTCTCAAACTCCTAGTGTCCAGCCTTTCCATAGAAACTGAGTGATTCTCTGCTGTGCCCTCCCATCCCAGTTTTTTGTTTGCTGGTTGTTAGTTTTGTTTTGTTTTTTAAATTCTCCTTGATGGTTTCCTCTCTAGGCTATTACTTTGGGGAGGTAGGGGTTGTCACCGAAGCCTTTTTGGTTCCATTTCCTCGACTGTATGTCCGCAGTCATTGATAGCTTTCTTGAGCTTCACGGTCAGTGGAAGCACGGATGTTAGATTTCCAAGTGGCTTCTGGCAGCAGCACAGACCATGATCCACTTGTCTCCAGCTTCAGAACAAACCTGACCTAACCTGACCTCTGCCTTGTCTGTTTTTGTGCGTGTGTGCGTGTGCGCGTGCGCGCACGTGTGTGTGTGTGTGTGTGTGTGTGTGTGTGTGTGTGTGTGTGTGT
>JANHMN010000001.1:209482749-209499699 GCA_030674055.1 Rhabdomys pumilio | reverse complement strand
GTGTGTGTGTGTGTGTGTGTGTGTGTGTGTGTGTGTGTGTGTGTGTAATACATTGTTTTAATTTCTTTTAAAATGTTTTATTAGTTCTTGCATATGGAATTGTTGTATGAATTTTAAAATGTCATTGCCCAGTTGAAAAAGAGATAATTGTAATTGCACTTAGTCTACACTTTATTTTGGACATAGTTACATTTTTATAACCTCTTCTCCTGTTTAGGGGTGATGTTTTTCATGCACAGCTCAGGACAGACCACACCAGACCAAATAGTTCCAAGTGAGGTTTATTCAGGAGACAGGGCAAAGGCGGGGGCAAGAAGAAGAGGAAGAAGAGAGAGAAGAGGAAGAAGAAGAGAGAGAGGTCGGGGGCTCTGCCTATTTATATGGGTAGTGACATAGCCTCTCTCAGGTAAAGGTGGGAGGTAGCCAGGTGGATTCTGGGAATGTATGGCGGTTACCTTGGCAATGATGTGGGGGGCGTCACCTAGATGTGATGTCACTGGGTTCAGAGTCTGATACCAACAAGGTGTGTAATATATCTGCAAGAATCTTAAACTACTATTGTTATTATTTGCTTTTAGTTAACAGACTAGAGATCTTTATGGCATTTTACACCCTTAGGCCTTTGTCCAGCACATCCGTGGCATCTTACATACCCATTAGTGCACACACAGTGCGGTCAGATACCTTGAGCGGAACTGGCCACACTCACATAACTTTAAACACAGCATTTTTAATATTTCTTCCACCTTACTGTGCTTATTGTTAGTCTTTTACTATGTGAGTTAAGTTTTATCATAAGTCTATGTTTAGGAGCAAACATAGTATATCTGTGGTTTGTGTTGTCTACGGTTTCAGGCATCCACAGCAGACCTGGGGACCCATTCCATGAGCATAAGGGGGTGGGGCAGCTAGATGTGCATCCTATTGGTTCTCTGCAGAACTCTGAGTAACATCCATTGACAGCTCGTTGCACAGGTCAGAGGCTGTGGGTATGCAAACTGCTGTTTGGTAATCAGGAGGAAGGGAGAGACTTCTGACCGGTGAAGCTTCCTTGTCAGGTAGCAGGAAAAGTGGAAATGCTGCCAGAGCACCCCTCCCCCATGTAGGGTAGGGTGTGTGTGTGCAAGAGAGGGATGAGCACTGGGGACGTGGTGAACCAGAGGTGGCCGAGGAGCACGGAAGCTTGCTGGAAAACTGAGGATAGGTTTTTGCCTCAAGCAGAAGAAATCTGGAGCCCGTGAAACTCCCTGAAAGACTTGAAAGCAGAGACTTCGCAATACTTCTCAGGGCGCTGCCCCCCAGGCACTAGCCCCCTTTCCCTCCACCCCATCTTCATAAATCCCTTGCACATCTGCCATCGTGCTCATGCTCATATTTCTCCCTGGAGAGTTCTTTTACCTTTAGCCATCTCCTTTGGTTTTCAACGCAGGTATGGCCTGTGTGTGTGTGTGTGTGTGTGTGTGTGTGTGTGTGTGTGTGTGTACATACACTTCATCCTCTGCCTCCCATGGCTAGAGTGAAAATGGTACCAAACACTACCCCCACCCTCTCTAGCTACTGCAAGCCTCTGCTCTCGCCTCTGATCTTTCACCATACTCTGATGCTTCATCTCTGGTAGGAGGAGTTTCAGCTCACCAGGGAGCACCTCTCTAGTTGTGGGTAGAAAGTGGTCACTCAAAGGCTGGTGTAGACTCTATTAGACCCCACGATCCCCTCTTGCTTTGTGGCAAGGCTCTATTCATGCCAAGTCTCCTTTTTCTCACTCTTGACCACACAGATCTTCAGCTCCTGCTCTCTGCTCACTCCTCATCACCCCACAAAGCTGAGTTCTCCTCCCCAGAGTCCTTTTGGAGCATAGAATATCTTCTGCATCCTCAGGGCTGACCCTTGTCTTTCTGTGCTCACCCAGGGTTCATCTGCAACCAGATGCATCAGCTCTCAGGGTAATGAAGGTCCTTGTATGATAAGAACAATATTCAGGATGTAAATATCCTCAGACCCAGAAAGGCCCTGGGAGAGGTTCCCTGCTCCCTCATGCAAGGGTGAGGCCATCCCCCTACCAGATACAGAAAACATGGATAAAATGAAGGGCTCCTTTGAAAGCTCATTCCATCCACAAATATCCAAGCACATTCCACTATACTTTAACAAGTATTGGATTTAACCTGCCCAGGTTCAAATCCCACCATTCCCACTTTATTAGCAAGCTAAATATACCATAGTTAAGCCTTTCCATGCTTATTTAATCTCTGTCTGAAAAACTGGAGACAATGGTGGTGTTTACTTCACAGGATTGCTGAGTGTGATGTCTGTCTTGTCAACTCCACAGGACCTAGAATTATCTAGGAATCAAACTTCTGTGGATGTCTGTAAGGATGCTTCTAGAGAGGTTTAACTGAGGTCAGAAGAATCACCTTTAATGTGGATGGCACCATCCCAGGGCCTGGGACCCTGGATGGAACAAAAAGGGAAAGAAAGAGAAGCTGAGCTAAGCACCAGCATCCGGTGCTTCTCCCTGCTTCTTGGTGGTTGACACAATGCTTACATGTGATGTGATGCTTCCAATGACCAGATGCCTCGCCTTCCAGTGGCCACAGCTGGAGAAGCCACTGCTCTTTACCCCTCTGTGGTAGACTCAACCCAGGAGCCCGAACAAACCCCCTTTTTCCTTAAATAGTTTTATCTCTATTTTGTCACAGCAACAAGGAATTAACTGATACAGACAGTTAAACAAGTCAGTAAATGAGCGACCACCAAGATGAGCTAATGGATATGGGTGTCTACCTGGTGCTTCCAAAGAGTGCCCAGGATACAGGCTAAGATTCTCAGAAACCCAGACTCATGCGGCAGACTTAGTGCCTGAGCCTCCCTCCCTCCAGGTAGTGTGAGTTTCTGCTGATACAGCTGGGGGTACACATTTAGCCAACTGTGAACTTCCCAGGGCAGGGCAAGCCGACTGCAGACAACATAGCTTTGCTTTCTCTGGTCTGCAGGGTGAATAGCAGTCTCTTCCTTTCCATACCCCACCCCGCCCCGCCCCCACCCCCTACCCCTGCCCTCAGAGCTTTATTCCAGCCTTAACTGAAGGAGACATGCAGGGGCAGAGTCGACAGCAGGGCTGTTAGCAATCAGAGTGTTACAGGGGTAGGTGTGAGTCCGGAGGCAGTAAAGAACAGCAACTGGACACATGTTAGAAATAGAGCTTAAAATAAAAAAATAAATAAATAAAAAGGAAAAGCCCCCACCCCCACCCACCAAGAATGAGAGTGAAGTAGTAAGCTGAGGGAAATAGCCCAAAAGTGTTGGACCAGGAGATCATTTACATAACACAATTTCTCCCTGTGTTGGGGATGCCCAGATGGTGGTCAGGGGATGGGGGGATTGGGATAGGGGTGTGAGGAATTGGGGGGGGGGTTCCAGCTCTCCTCCACCAATTGGCTTCCTTAGTGTTAATCTTGATGTTACCACCAGTCTCCATGGTCTCCATTCTCCATTCCTCAGCCAGGGGACCAGGCTGGGTTGTCCCTGCTCTGGAGTTCCTGCTCTTCGCTGTCAATAATGTATGGCACATCTCTGTGCTATTGCTTAACTGCCGGCTTTCTGGTCCTTACTTACAAGTGTTTCTCAACTTCTCCCAAAACTTAGGGCAGAATCTGGAAGTTGGGAGGTGACCTGACAGACCCGTTGAATGTGTGATTAACGTATGCTCATTTAATGCAAAATGGCACACCAATGGGTTTTTATGACAAGAGTCGACTTCATGTCTGAGGTGGTTTTTCCTCTAGCATCCTTTACACCAGTGGCCCAGTCACATGTAGCAGGATTTGGGAGTGCTCAGGGCCCAGTTCTCCCTTGCAGACAAGAAACTCAACATTGCTGAGCTTGGCAGTGGCAGAACAATAGTAAGCAAGAAGTGTCAACTAGAGTCGACCAGGGGAAGAGGTTTGCAGTGCAGAGGTGTATGGATGTGGAGAGCACAGACCAGAGCACAACCAACAGTTGGCAGAAGGCTGATGCCCAAGAATTCTTGCTCCTCCTGGTCTCTCTGCTTTATAGGTGGGGAAGGGAACTATGCAGGGCTCAAATCCAGGGTCCCAGTCCCCGCCCATCACAATGGTAACCACTCTATCCGCTGCGGTGGCGAACCCTCCCGCGCACCCATCGCCGCGCACCAGGGGCACAAAGGACCCCGGGAGCGGCAGTTTTAAAAATATCAAGGAAGTTGATCTGGGCCGGGGCCCAAGCGGTGACGACGAGGGAGGGCGGGAGGCGGAGGGAGGGATGCGCGCGAGGCCAGGACTGCGGGCGCGGGGCAACACAGCTCGCCGGGCTCCGGCGGGCAGCGTGGCGTCCCCAGCCTGCGATCCCCGGGATCCTCCTCCTGCTACGCCGCCTGAGCAGCGGCACAGCGCCGCATGTGTCCCCACGCAAGCCCCAGACCCGCGGGCCGCACCTAGGGGCGGCGGTCGGTGCCTGGGGTCGACCCCGGCTTCCCGCTCCATCCAAGGCTACTCGAGCACCGCGGGGCCCTGCAGAGGCCCGAGCAGAAGGGACCATGAAAGGTAAGAAGACTCCCTGGGAGCATAGAGAACACCCATCCTTCCCAACCAAGACCCGGGCCGGGCCGGGGCACCCTGGCGCCTGGGCTGCAGGAGAGCTGAAAGTCCCCAGAGCTAGGGTAGATATTGCAGGTCAGAGCTCCTGCCTTTTTTTTTTTTTATCTTTAAACCATCTCTGAAAAGGTAGTGAGGAGAGAGGGGTTGGGGTCGGAGGGGGACAGGAAGAACCCTAAGTCCCGGGAAAGAGTAAAGAGGGAAAGAGAAGAGAGGAATGGTGAGCCATCACACAGGGCCCTTGCAGCGCCAGCCTCACCGCCATTCCTCACCCCTCAAAACAAATTTAAAGTCCAGAGAAGATTCTGATCTGGTTCCCCAGTGAGCACTTAAGGATGCTTGGTGTGGATCGCAGCTGAGGTTCCATCTCAGAGGCTCCCGCAGACCATACCCCTGTGTAAGCTGCATCTCTTCCACCAACTTTGTCTCCTTCCCCTCAAGACAATCATACCAACCAGAGCACCACTGAGTCCTTCACTTCCTAACATCTGAACCCTGTCTGACACTCCATGATCTCTGACTTGGGAACAGAGCAACTGAGCAAGCCCTGAGGACCAGACAGACTTGGAATGGAAGTAAAAACCCTTCTTGATTCCAAGCTGCTCCTCCTGGGTCCTGGAGAGCTCCCTTCCAGGTCATGAGGTTTGGGGTACTCTCTCTGGTGCCTTTTGGTAACACTCCCCTAGCGGCCCAGGGGATGCTTGGGTTCCTACAGGGAGGTCACCACCTAAGAACTTCTTCAGGGCTCCACAGCTATATTCTTCTGTGTTGCTGAGAAGGGATTTTTGTGACAGGAGATCAGGACCCACTTGTCAAGCCTGCTTCAACTGGAACAGTGATGGTTTGTCTCTTTGGTATCCAAGGACTGGGTACTCAAGAAGAAAGGGCCTCACAGACAAATCTCTGACTTTTCCATGTGCCGCATGTTCAGTACTCCCACAGGACCCACACTTGGTCCCATGATGGTGCCACTGATGCTATCTTGAAATGCATAATGTTTTAAACAAGGATTCTTCCCTCCGCCTCTTTCATTTCGCACTGAGTCCCAGGAATTCCGTAGCTAGTAAAATGGAATAACAACCTGTTACAACTCATTGCCAGCCAAAGGGTCTAGAGCTCTGGCTCTGTCCTTCGGTTCAGAAGAGGCCGACGCCTTTCTGTTTCCTTCCCTCTGGCTTCTGGCACCTTCTGCCCATGCTTTCAGATGGCCTTACAGGGTCCAAGGTTGACCAGGGTGAACCAAGCAGTTAAAACCAGCCCTGGGGTGTTCCCTTGGCAGATGAGAAGGAGCCTCACCCATGGGCCCCTGCTTTTAGCTGCTGCATCCCTGAAGCTCTCTCCTCCTGGCTGTAGTCCTGGGACAGGCTATTTCCTGAACCTACTGAGAACACATATGATTGTAGTCCACAGGGCCACAGGCTGCCCTGAACCTTGCAGATGATGCTAAAATGCTACACTTTTCAGAGTGCTTTGACTGATCCCACTGCAGATAAAATACAAAGAGGCAAAGGTGGGCCTGGAAGCCTGAGCTGGGGACAAGAGCTCGTGTGGATGGATGTGTCTTAGGATGTCCCCAGGACAGAACCGAGGCAATTATGGCTCCTGCCTGCTCACTCCTGCTCCCTCCCGTCTTTATGCTTCCCCCCAGATTCCAGGAAAACTTCCCTCCACAAACCTCAGGGTAGCTCTTCAGAAAACCCCAGTGATTTCCTGTGATACCCCAGGGCCGCAAGGGGTGGCAGAGCTGCTAGGGGAGAAAATGATGGACTCCAGCATGCCCCTCTCCCCAGCAGTCAGAAAGGGCTGCCACCATCTCCTAAGATGGAAAGAGCAGGGTAGATCAGAACAGCAAATAGTCAGTCTTTGGGATCTTCAGAGGGAAGCTTTTTCTCACCATAGTGTGGAAAGCATGGTGCCCCTCAGCCCTGAGGGGGAGGAGGGTACACTTTCCAAAGAGGCCCTTCCCCAAGGGAGGCTGGCTTTTCTGGCTCCTCCAAGGCCTCACCAATCTTCCAATTACATCTGCTGGCAAACAAAACACAGTCCCCTGCTCAAAGCAAACAGTGATGTTTTGTGGAGAGAGGGAGCAAAGTTGAGGATAGAATTTAAACCAGAAGACAAGCCTGTTGGGCACCCCAGTGTCAGGTCCCTGCTCTGGCCGTCAAGATGTTTCTGCTGAGGGTAGATGGAGAGGGGGCCCCTGCCTGACAGTGGCTGGCTGGGCTTCCCAGCTGGCACCTGGCCTCTCTCACACATAAGCCTAGGAGCAAACAGCTGCCACCAGTCTCTTGGTGACAAGCCCACCTCAGAGTTTCCCACTGACTTGTAAGCCATTAACAGCCACCTGTGACAGAGCTTGAAAGGAAAGCTCTCCCAGAGTCTCCAGAAGTAGCCTGGTTGGCTGTAAAGGTGGAAACAAGCTGCCAAATCTGCAACCCACATGAGTTTACCAGTTCTGGTTCTGTCATTTCCATCTCTGGAATCTTCGTGCTCCTCACTAGTGCTCCCTGAGGACGGGGAGCTGTGGGCCCCAGTACTACTTGGTGAGCAGAAGTGCTGTGCTAGATGGTGGTGGGAAGTACGTGTTTGGTGTGGATCTCTGTCCCCCAGAGCCAGGCTCTACCACTCCCCAGTACTAGAGGAGCAAGCCACTCCCCAAAACTGAGAGAGGAAACACAGAGCAAGGGCAGGCAGGGAGGGAATAAGGCTGCAAAAACTCAGTCTGTGTGGCTGGAGAGACAGTTCAGCCATTAAGAATGATGGCTGCTCTTCCAGAGTACCAGGGTTTGATTCCTACCACCACGTGGTGACTCACAGCTGTCTGTAACTCCATTTCCAGGAGATTTGATGCCCTCTTCTGTCCACTGCATGCACCAAGCACATACATGGTGCACAGGTTTACATGTGGGCTGCTTTGCCTACATGTGTAAAATGAAAGAAAATAAATTAGCAAAACAAAAACACAGTCCTGTGATTGGCATTGGATTTTGGCCAAAAGGCTGAGAACAGATCTGCACTGTGGCGGCCACTCCTCAGCTAGCCTTGGAAAAGGTTGTTTATTCATGAAGCAGCAGGCTGCGCCCTCCATCCCCTCTAGACTCAGAAAGGAGCTAGGGTCAAAAACAAGGAGCTAACTGCCAAAAGGTGAAAAGAGCCACCAACTGATTCAGGAGTCACAGACATCAGCTCAAAACCATCACAGATTATTCCCCTGCTATCCATCTGGGCTAACTTTAAGGACAAAAGACTCACATCTCTGAGCTAGTTAGTGAAAGAAGAAAAAGCATACTGCTTTACAATGAGTGCTGAGGGATAGCTTGGCAGTTTCCATGACCCATAGCTGGCCTGGGTGTTAGAATTGTCATCTGGGGTGTTCCAAAAAGCACTCTTGCATCTGTATTCAGTTATGTTGTGCCTCTGTGTGTGTATGTGTATGTGTGTATGTGTGTGCATGTGTGTATGTATATGTGTGTATGTGTGTATGTGTCACGTGTATATTTGTATGTATGTGTCGTGTGTATGTGTATGTGTGTATGGTATATGTGTCATGTGTGTGTATGTATGTGTGCATGTTTATATGTGTGTGTTGTATATGTATGTGTATGTGTGTATGTGTATATGTGTGTGCATGTGTGTATGTGTGTGTTGTGTGTGTATGTGTGTGTAAATGTGTATACACACATTTTATGTGTGTGTATGTGTGCGCATACATGCACATGTGTTGAGGTCATCACAGTCTAGCACAGACCGGCTTCACCACTGCACTCCACAGCCTCAGTCTCCTCATCAAATAGCCTGGATGATGCCTCAGAGAGGTATCAGAATATGGGGTTTCAGAAACACTTCTCTCTGTCTATTCCCTGGCACTCAAGAGAGCTTTCAATACATTTATTGGATATGTGTTAACCTTCAACACACACCAAGCTGAGAGCTCTTAAATCAAGAATCATGCCATAGTATTCTCAGAACCGAGCCCAAGAAACTGATAAAAATGCATGCTCTTATTTAGTGAACAGGTATTGACCTGATGTTAGATGCCGGGGTTCCTGGAGAACATGAGGGGCATGTCAGAAAAAGACACACTTGACAGGCCTCACCAGGCTCGTCCTCTTAGAACTTGCTCCTGTATTGGGAAATCTCTACTGTTAGAGGTAAGAAGCAAGCTTACAATAGAGCCTCGAGGCACGGTTTAGAACACAGGCAAAGAAGTAGGCACGGAGGTGAGTGGAGGAAGCCATGAGAGTGGAGAGGATCAGTATGGCTGTAAGGAGGCTGGGCTGTGATGTAATCATTTACCAGGCCCAGTCACAGACTCTAGCCTTTTATTACCCAATCAGAGATTACTGGGGAACATTCCTTACAGTTCATTGGTTAATACAATGTCTGTGTCCAGACTGCAACCTGATCTTGGGGCACAGAACTCAGCATCTGAATACACATTGCACAAGACTACCCCATCAGGGCTGCATTGAGGAGAATGAGAGGAAGGTGCAGAGGCCTCGGTGTGAGAGTGTCAGGAGGAGCAACGAGGCTGGGCCTGAAGAGATGGCCAGCAGTCATTGGAAGACAGAGGGACAGACCCAGACCGAAAGGGGAAAGAACAGGAACAAGGTGATAGAGGAAGCATGGGAGACCCTGTCAAAGATGTGAGGAAGCACCCAGAAGACTTGGATAGTTCATAAATTCAAAAACTTCAGAAGGGAGAGGGGAAATGCAGCACTTAGGAAATCCAACACCCCAGAGCTGACAGTAGCCAGACATGCTGGACATACCTCATAAAATTTTGTATGTGCATATCAACCTTCCCCCACACACACAGATGAGAAGATGCTGTCCATATTACTCTGCTTTGCACAGTTTTGATATTTTTACATTGTAAACTTTATTGGGGGGGCGGTGAGCAGTGTGGTTTATAGTTCTGCGTAGCATAGCTCTCATGTAGAGGGCAGAGGATGACTTCCAGGAATTCGTTCTCTCTTGCCATCAGATGGGTTCCAGAGATTTAACTCGGGATTATCAGGATTGGCAGCAAGTGCCTTTACCCACTGAGCCATCTCACCAGCTCTATATGTAGTTAAATTAACAAAAGGTAATGGGGGGGGGGGTAGGCTCATGATAGAACTTGTGCTTGACATTTGTAAAACTTTGGATTCAATCTCCAAAGTTAAATTATTTTTAAAGATTTTTTTTAAAGGATATGAAATGGGAGTGGGGGCTGGGGAGTTAGCTCAGTAGTAGAGTGCTTACTTAGAAAGGGCAAGACCCTGGGTTCCATTCTCAGCTCCTGGGGTGGGATGTGTGTGTGTGGCAGGGGGATAGAAGATGAACACATTTTCCCCCAGGTAATAAACATAAATCTACATTTTTCATTGATTGTAATGTTCTACAGTATAATTCTACAATAATTTAATCAAACTCAAGGGTATTTGAGGTCATCCACATTTCTACTTAGGTTTATATATTTATTTATATATTTATAGCATACTGCAGTCAACTCTATGGCCACTTTTGCTGGCTGAGTAGTTATCCTCTTAGGGAAGTTCCTAGAAAGACCATGGTCAAAGGGGATGCTCATTTGTATATGGCTAACTGAACACTGTCTGCTCTAAATACATGTTTCCCTCCCTCCTGTTCACTTGTGCTTGCTTGAGTGAGATACAGATGTTTTAAGGGAGCCAGTGAAAGATAAAGGGGTTGCAATTCAAGGGTCTTTTCAGAACTTCTGCTGTCTGCAGTGGAGAAGTCTTCCACAGCACAGAGAAAAAGGGCTGAGCACCAGCAGCCTCCCCCCAGGAAAGAGCTGTGGTCTCTCTGACCCTGTGCAAAGCTGCTGGATGGGTAGAGAGCAGGTGAACAGGGTTAGTATGGTGGAGATGGGGAAAGCAGGAGGACAGGGTGCAAAGAGAGAAGCTGGAGGCCATTCAAGCAGGAGGAAGGGCAGTCATGCTCCAGAGAGCCCTCAGGCTGAGCTGTAGCTAGCCTGGAGCTTGAGCCCTGCAGATCTCAACTAAGAAGCTTCAACCTCGGTGTCGCTCCTTTCACAGGCATGGCAGAGTGTGAAGGAGTAACCCAGCCCAGTGCCAGCATTATTCAGAACATCGTTCTCCAACAAGGGGCACCTCTGAGTCCCCACTCCATAGGAATAATCAATGCATGTTTTTCCAGATTTACCGGAAGTTCTGAGGTCAAGTCAGTCTGAGAAACACAAAATTAAACACTCATTTAAATGCCGTTCTTTTTCCCTCAAGACTTTTTGAAATATTTACTAAGAGGTTTTTTCCCCCCACAAAGGATGTTTTGGAACCATGTTCTGTGGACACACTTTGTAAAAGGGATTTCTTGGAAGTTGGAAATTAGCCCTGAGGGTGATGGGGGTTGGGACATGGTAATAGATGACAGCTGCGATTGAGTTTGGGAAAATAACACTACCCAGAGTGGCTGCTACCCTTAATCTACGTCAGAGTGCTAGTGCTAGTCACCTTCTCCATGCTGCACCATCCCCGGCACACAGAGGGTACCGCCACTGTGTTACACACAAGACAAGTGGGCTCTGATAAGGACAGTGTCACAGGAAAGGCAGCAGGAACCTTGAGAAGTGAGAAATGGTAGCGTTTCACAGACCAGAGAGGCAACGAGAAACACACAGACTGCCGGCTCCCATTTCTCCAATCCCACTAAATTCTTGGGGCTTCAGGGAGTGGAGGAGGAGCTGTTTGTGTTTATGAGACAAGAGCTGCGGGGACAATGGGAACGGATGTAGTGTGTTCCTCAAACAAGAAGTGACAGCACCCATGAGGAGCTGCTTAGCAATGGGGTAGACATTTGGGGTTCTCAGAGGGTTGGAGCTAGGCTAGGCTAGGTTAGGGTTAAGATTACAATGAAAATCGACGTTACCCAAAATGCCGGTAGTGGGTAACAAGGGAGGGTGAGTACATTGTTGAGAGAAAGGAAGACTTAAGATAAAGATCCTACGCAACTTCTACAGTCACCAAGAACACAACGAGTGCTCACAGAGGGAGGGTCCAGAGAGAGGAGGCAGGGACAGACAAGGTGTACATAGTAGCAACAGAGGCAACTGCAGGAGTGGAATGGCTGGCAGTGCTAACATGCTGAGCTGAGTACAAGGATCTGAATGAGAGGCCTGGCTTCCTCTGAGCTGAGAGGGACAGAAGATTCCCACCAGGCTTCAGAGGAACCCACAAAGCCATGGAGAGGGGCAGTAGCAGGAGGCTTTTAAAGAAAACAACCCTGAGATCTTAATTATAGCGTTCCCCAACCTTAAACTATAGCCATCCTCAAACTTTAAATATAGCATTGGCTCCTGAGAAGGCTCTCTAGATCTTTTTTTCCTGTCCCAATTGGCTGTTTGGAAAACCCACTATGAACTCTGCTGAAGATAATTATCACAATATGTCCCTTGGAGTGCTCAAAGAAAGACCTTTTATTCATTCCATTCCTCGAATCTCCCCCTTCTGACTCCTGTCGAAGAATGCAGTCTCAGGAGGAGGAGGAGGAGGAGGAGGAGGAGGAGGAGGAGGAGGAGGAGGAGGAGGAGGGGGAAGGGAAGATGACTCAATAACACATTTCCTGGTCAGTGATGGTGGCTGAGTTAGCAGATGGTTAGCAAAGTTGTTTTCTACCCAAAGAAGGAAGAAGGAAAGGTTGAACCAGGCTCAACCCCAAGAAAGTCAGCAGCTACTGCAACCAGGTGCCAAGACATGCACCTAGCAACCCAATGTTCTACCTGGCTCTTCCAAGCAAAAGCTTAAAACCAAGGAATCCTGTCCTCTCTGGCTTTCCCTCTGACACTTAGTTGGAGATTACACCCTCGGGTCCCAGCTGAACAGAGGCCCTTTCAACCTGCAGTGTTTGCTGTTATGTTTTAAAGCTGGCTTGCAACGTTGGCCTTTAAAGGTTGTTTGACGTTTTTTCCTTTTTTTCCAAGCATGTGGCCTGCAATGTGGGCCACATGAAGAGTGGCACCTGGCTAGTCTTCTCGAGCTAAAAGCTCTCCATGGTCACAGCTCAGATCCCTGTGGCCTCAGGACAAGGGAAGCAGTGAGGGGCTCCCAGAACCTTGGACGCTGGCCCCTTCATGATTCTCAGAGCACCTAGCTGTAGAGCCTTGGATGCTGGCCCCTTCATGATTCCCAGAGCACCTTGCTGTCCTAGGTGTCCCTTAGAGAGGCTTGATGAAAAATTTAGGTCTAGATGTATCTTGTCTGATCCAGTGTCCTCTTCCAAGCCCAGCCCCAATTTTAAATGCTGAAAGTGGCAAGAGGGGAAAGAGAAAGCACATACAGACCTGCAATACAGACTCCTTCCAGATGATCAGCCTGCTCCAGACACCTCTGTCCACTCAGAACAAGGCTCTCCTTGCTGTTCCAGATGCCCAACAACTTTTACATTTTAGAGTGAGGTCACCCTAACTTTGGGCAAATCCGAAGTCCCAAATGTCACATATATTCGTGTCCCCACCCCAGCCACTCCATCCAAACAGGAACCCTTCCGGTTTAAAGAAAAGAATGCCGTATCTGGCTAGCTTTGTGGAAGGGAAGGAAGCCTCACCTGAACTCTGCTGGCTCCTTCGGCCCTCCTCCCCTCTTTCCATTTCCTGGCAGTTCAAGCCTCAAAGCCCCCACCCCTAATAGATCTCTGCTGCTTTAAGCTCTTGCAAACCCCGTGTGTCAACACTCCCTTGGCCATAGACAATAGCAAGAATAAAACAGATTGAAACCATATTTTAAATGATTGCTCTTCATTTGTTTTTAAATTAAAATGAGCTCATGGTTAAAACAGTAGAAAACATTCAGGCCTTCACCAAAAGTCCACAAGCTACTTACCTTTACTGGCACCCAATACAGCATCAGACCTGGACTGACAGCAGCCCAGGGGAAGGTGGACTGACCTGAAGGTGATACCTTGCTGGGAGTTCTGATGGGTAAACAGTTGGCAGGCCTGGGTGAAGGGATCCTATCCCAGCTCTCCTGGCAACTGTAGATGGTACGTTTGCACTGGGGTCTGGCTCCAGACTCTCGGACACTAAGAAGCCATTACTATTACCCTTGGGACTTTGTAATGAGATAACTGTGACTCTGACTTGTAAGCCCCCTTCTGAGAGCCATATCCCGCAACACTGAGCCGGCATGCCCCAGAAGGCTAGGAAAATGGGGAGATGAAGGAGAACTCTTCCCCTGCCCCAGGGGAGCCTGTCTGGCTCAGCACCAGGGCTGTGTCCTGGTCCCCATCTAATTCCCATTCATCTTCTCACCAGACTTAACTCTCCCTCCCAGCTTTTCTCACTCTCCATCTGTATGTTCATCTGGTCTCCAACCAGAACCAAACTCAATGAGACATAAACACATCGACTTTGTACTTAACAAAAGGCTTGGCTGGAGGGAGCCCCACAAATGCTTTGGATTATATTCTCATTAAAGTGAGAGAAGCTGACTTGGCAAGCTGCCAAAGCGTTCCAGATATAGGCCAGTCAGAGTCCCCCAGGGCAGGACTCTATGCTGGACAGCAGGAAGTCAGGGGATTAGAAAAAAGAGAAACCCTCTTTGGGGCCTGGGGAGGACTATGAGTTACAGAGTTGACATGTCATCACGGGGACGAGGGCCAACACTCAGGAATCACTGGTCTAAAGAGGACTGGGCTCTGGGCAGGCAGTTGTCCTTCTCCTCCACGGGCCAATTCGTGCAGTTCTGGAAAGTGGTGGTCCTTATTGACCCCCTTTGTCAATGGCAAGCAATTTAAGGGGCTCTCACCAGGGGAGCAAGGGTGTGGCAAAGCAGCTATGGGAGGGGTGTTTGCTGAAGGCTGGTGTCAGCCAGGCTTCATTTAAATCATCCCAGATTCCTTGCAAAGGCTATAAACAGTGGAGTGATGAAATTGCCTTTGGAGCCAAAACAGGGAGGAGGCCCTCTCCCAAGGGAGGGCCAAGAAGCGCCACTAAAGAGTGGAGAGAAATGAGAAGCATGGACAGGAAGGAAGGGATGTCTCTCTGAGGGGCTCAACTGAAGTCTGAAGATCCCAGCAGCCCCAACATGCAGTTCTGCAGAGCTCCTGGGGATGAGTGTTCTTAACTAGCTGCTGAGGTTTCCATTTAGACAGGCACAGAACGGTCCAAAGAATTCTAATCCACCTAGCTTGAAGCGTTTGGGAAAGAGATCATCACCCTGTAAAGTGCCCAGGCAAAGCAATCCTTGTAAACAGCTGGCAGATTGATGGAGGGATGGCAGACTCAGTTGCAAAACAGGGCTGGAAAGGTCGATATGCATGTAAAAAGATGTGCTGCACCTCACACACCAGCAGCTGGTCCCTGTCTCCCTCTCCCACTCAGCTCTTCTTTACAGTGCTTACCAGCATACAGACAGACAGGCAGGCAGACAGACAGGCAGACAGGCAGACAGACAGGCAGGCAGACAGACAGGCAGACAGACACACACACACATACACACACACACACACACACACACACACACACACACACACACACAATTTCCCCATCCATCTGTCAAATCCAGAGACTAACTTCCCTAATTTCTTGCACTATATCCTTCTCACGCTACTTTTATGGATCCATCAGGACAGTGGAGATAGGAGTGCTTTTAAGCCCAAATATTTTCTCATCTTCAGCGTCTCTCAACTCAGAATTCCTCTGAAGGTAGGAATCTGAATCCTGGGAGTCATAAGATCCTCAGAAGTGTTCAGGTATGGCTGTAGAACCACTTACCAGAAAGCATAATGAAAACTCATGGAAAGGTTTCAAAGCACTCCTCCCTGAGCCAGCCACTATGTTAGACACCGTGCCTGCCCCTAGAACTTTAGCTCTGGACATGAGAGCTGGCTGTTGAGTTCCACAGAGGTGAATCCATGACTCTGGAATACATACAGCAAGAGCCTTACTCCAGTGTCAGTGGAACTGTGACAGACCTGGGGGCTAAGCAGAGGGCCTTAATGGCAGCCCTAGGGACTCTCTTCAGTTCCTTCCCTGATGAGGCCACTCAAGGTTGCCACTGCTTCTCAAGAGTTCCTGCCTATTGTCTTTGTTTTCTTTTCCTGTTGCTATGACAAATACTGACAAAAGTAACTTCAGAGAGAAAGTCTTTCTTTTGGCTCACTGTTAGAGGTACCGCCCATTGTGTCGAGGAAGTTCAGCCAGTGTGAGCTGGAATCAGCTGACCATACTCATCTGCAGTCAGGAAGCAGACGGTAATGAATGCGCTGCTACTCAGCTCCTTTGTTCCACATATCCATCCCAGAATTGCAGCCAGGAAATGGTGCTGCCACCACAGACAGGTTTTCCCACCTCGGGTAATTCTAATCGAGATGCTGCTCCCTGGACATGCCCAGAGGCCCATTCCCAGGTGACTGTAGATTCTGCTAAGTTGATATTGAACATTCAATGCTTGTCTCTTCTTTCTGCTCCCCTTGATCTTGTAGTTGCAGGAGAAATACGTCTTAGAACTGTGGAGAACTTTTGTTCCTCCCTCCCAATGGCAGTATGTGGGCCAAGGAGGGAAGATTTTTGAGTCCAGATCTTGGCTTCTCCACTCCTATTGTGTGTTAGTAACATTCTTAAATGTCTTTGGCCCTCTGTCTATTTGACCATAAAAGTGATACTTGAGACTGTAAAATTTGTACGATTGTCAAGATGATTGTGTTGAGGCCAGACCCAACACTTCGGCCACATTTCAAAAATTAAACGGAAAGGAGTGGCCGCTTCCAGCACGTTTTTTTGGAGCTTTAAACTTTAGGTGAAAGGTAAATGACAAACATCCTACCAAACACATAGGTGGAGTTGAAAGAAAACAGAAATTTCCAGCAAAACAAGCTCAAAGAAGAGGAGTTCTTGGAGGAGGAACAAGAGGAGGAAGACAGGGGAGGGAAATGGGGGTGGCATTTAAACTGAGAGCTCAAGACGGGGTCGAGGGGACACAAATACAGGACTGAGTGACTGTATCCTGGGCATGGGCTGCAGTGTGTATGACGATGGGAACATGTGACCGTGAGTCCTCCAAGGGAACAGCTAGGTCACTGCTCCCACAGCAAAGCCTGGACCACAGAAGCTGTCCCTCCCCAGCACTGCTGTCACTACGTCTCAACTTGGGACAGTCCAAAACCTTTCTGATTGGTCAGTATCTGGCCATACCTGTCAGGAAAGATTCCAACTTGTATCCCAGCTGGTTCCTCTACAAATAGGGAAGGAGAGGAAAAAAGGGCCGTTTGGCTGAGAGCTGACCAGAGAACTCAGCATCTCCAGACCTCAGGTAGAGTCTCCAGGTGAGTGTGTGTGTGTGTGTGTGTGTGTGTGTGTGTGTGTGTGTGTGTGTGT
>JANHMN010000001.1:209453962-209482739 GCA_030674055.1 Rhabdomys pumilio | reverse complement strand
TGTGTGTGTGTGTGTGTGTGTGTGTGTGTGTGTGTGTGTGTGTGTGTAAGGCATAGATCCAGGGTCTCATACATGGTAAGTACTTTCTTTAGTCCTTAGGTCCAATGTCTCTCCACAACAAGCCTTTCACCAACAATTTTAAAGAATACAAGATAAAATATGGAGATAATTTGAGTTAAACTCATAAATATCTTTGTCTTTATAATGAGCCTCACTGGGGTGTGCCAGCCCATCGGTATATGCTGTGTAGTTAAAAGTATAATTTTTGGGGGCTGGAGAGATGGCTTAGTGGTGAAGAGCACTGGCTGTTCTTCCAGAGGTCCTGAGTTCAATTCCCAACAACCACATGGTGGCTCACAACCATCTGTAATGGGATCTGATGCCCTCTACTGGTGTGCCTGATGATAGCAACAATGTATTCATAGACATAAAATAATAATTCTTTCAAAAAAGTATGATTTTAATATCCTTCTTTGATGATAACTTGTTAATTATCATTAAAATATCTTTATGGTTCAGTCCAGTAAGTTCATTTGTAGGAACCGTATAAAGAAAGTTATTTTATATTTAGGGGTGAGGAGAACTAAGTTCTTTTTCAACCATTTGGGCAGTAGTTTCAGATGCCATTGAAATGGTTTCCATGGCTTGGGGCTAGAGCTAAGAGCACTTGCTGCTCCTCCAGTAGATGGGAGTTAAATTCCCAACCCTCTTTTCAGATGTCTTACAACTGACTACAACTCCA
The DNA here is from genome assembly GCA_030674055.1 of Rhabdomys pumilio. Classification (NCBI taxonomy): domain Eukaryota; kingdom Metazoa; phylum Chordata; class Mammalia; order Rodentia; family Muridae; genus Rhabdomys; species Rhabdomys pumilio. Next base: position 209,481,997 of record JANHMN010000001.1, on the reverse strand, counting down.
GCTCCAGGGAGAATCCAACGCCCTCTTCTGGCGTCTGTGAACACTGCACTCACATACACATACTCCACACAGGCGCTCACACACGCACATAATTAAAAATAAAATATTTAATGGCATATATGGCTGGTGTTAAGACACATAAGCAGCTTTCTCTTGAGAAGCCAACAGTCTCACTTGGGTATGCTCTGTTCTTCCTGAGTGTCTCTCTATTGACATCCAGACCTAAACCTATGTTAAAATCCCATCTTAACAAACTCTAACTCCTCATAGAAAATAATAAGAGAAAACCTGTTCTAGTTATGACATGCATGTGTATGCACACACACCTGCATACTAAAGAATAAAATAATTTAAATTTAAATATGTAAATAAATAAAGCTTTCTTTAAAAAATTAAAAGATCAAAGATACTTCTCTTAGAGAATTTAAGTTCTGTCCTTGGCTTTATCCCCATTTCTCAGAGCAAAGTAAGTCCTAGTTGGTTCAATGGCTTGCTCTGCCTCTTTATTTTTTAATTAATTAATTAATTAATTAATTAACATCTCGACTGTCATTTCCCCTCCCTCCTCTCCTCCCTGCCCCTCCTCCCCCACCCCTATCCCTCTCCATGCACTCCTCCTCCTTTCCCTTCAGCAAAGGGCAGGCATCCCACGGATATCAACCAACCATGGCATATCACATTGCAATAAGTCTAGGCATATCCTCTTCTATTAAGATTAGACAAGGGAAGCCAGAAGGAGAAAGGCTCCCAAAGGCAGGTTAACAAAGTCCTGCAGTTAGGAGTCCCACCAGAAGATCAGGCTACATACTATAACATATGTGTGGAGTACCTATGTGAGTCCCATGCAGGCTCCCTGGTTGATGATTCAATCTCTGCGAGCCCTGATGCACTCAAGTTAATTGGTTCTGTGAATTTTTTCATAGTGTCCTTGACCCTTCTAGCTCCTACAATCTTTCCTTGCCTTCTTCCACAAGAAGAAGCTCCATCTAATGTTTTGACTGTGGGTCTTTGAATCTGTTTCCATCAGGTGCTGTCTGAAGCCTCTCTGATGACAGTTATATCAGGCTCCGCCTCTTTATTAAAACACCTTCCTCCCATCTGTATATGTAGGAGAGGATGGCCTTGTCAGGCATAGGTGGGAGAGGAGATCCTTGGTCCCATGAAGGCTGAACACCAAGTGGGGGGGGAATTCGAGGGTGGGGAGGTGGGAGTTGGGAGGTAGGTGGGTGCACATCCTCATAGAAGCAGGGGGAGGGAGAGGGGATAGAGGGTTTCTGGGTGGTGGGGGGAATGGGGTAAGGGGATAAAATCTGAAATGTAAATATAATATCCAATAAAAAACAAAAAACCTACCTTCCTCATTATTTTCCCAGGAAGAAGAGATGAAAGGGGTGGGGAGGGAGAACAGTTTTCCCAATGACAAGACACATCATTTTAGGTCTTACTTAAAAATAACCTGGTCCTGGACCCCTTCTCCTATATGCTTCCTTTGACACCTTAGTGGGACTGCAGTGATGTACAGGAGGCAGAATGTGCTCGTCCCCTATCTGCACACCTCTGGATTCCTGTTTCCTCCTCCCTAGCTAGGCTGGACACAGTCCTGGAGCCCATGCAGTACCAGTTTCAGAGTTGTACCTGAAGCAGGGAAGTTCTGCTTCATGTGTTGAACCAACCAACACATCCTTATGTCTCTTTGCTCCACACCCACCTCCAGGGGTATGAGCAAAGTACAGACTAGCCTGTGTGTCTTCCTAGCTTATGGGAGATTGGCATATCTCTTTATCAGATGGGTGGGATATCTCAATAAATTGGCCTTCTAAATCTTACCTCTATCCCCCGTTTTTCAGCTTATATCAGATCACCTGGGGTTAAGGTGGACTGAATTGGACCTAGGGACTAGATGGCCATGGAGTGTGAACCTTGATGTCAGATGGAAAGCTAGAAAGGGAAGGATGTGGCTTGAGGACAAGGTGGGGTCTGAGCCAACTGCTTCCATTGCAGTGAGATCAGCTGGCAGTGACAGGGATGTACTGTGTGTCACTGAAGAGGACCTGGTTGGTGAAGAAGAGGACATGCCATCCTTCTCATGCTCCCAAGAAGGTAAGTGATGGGAACCCCCTATCTCCTCTGTGAGCAGAGAGTTCCTGCCTTCATATCTAGAGTGATGAGCAGTGTGTCCACATATGTAGCTTCAGAATTCCCCGCTCTCATTTTCCTACTGTCCCTTGGAGAGTGAATGGCAAAGCTGTATATCCTGGGGCTGTACAGTACGGATAAAACCAGCATTTGTCATAAGTGTCATGTGTCTCCTGAGGGACATGTCTCCACCTGAGCCCTGGCAGGAATCCATGCCATTTCCCCTAGCCACACACTGTGCCTAAGGTCTGTCTTCCACTTTGTTGATTATGCTGTTTAAGTTTCTGGTTGGACCAGGGCCTCTGTGGAGTTTGGTATAGATTACAGCTTGTGTTCTGTACCTTGACTAGATGCTGTACTCACCCAGGGATGCCCCAGGCATGCCCTTAAAATTGTGGATTTATTCTAGTGTGCTGTGTGGGCCAGACACTAGGTTTTTAATTGCTACTGGTACTCACCATTTGCAGCTAAGCTGAGCTCATCTTGGAGGACATTCTACATTCTCAGTGGGCACTGATCACCTCCTAGAGTTCTCGAAACACCTGCTCCCTCTTCCCTCCATGCAGCAACCTGACTGGTAGACTTTAAGCCCTTGTTTGGTTTCCAGGAGAACCATAACTTATTTGCCCAGTTTGAAAACTGCTTACTAACTCCCAGCATCGTCTGGGGCTGCGGGAGTCCCCAGGAGTAAGACTTTAAACCTTAAAACTGAACCTCTATGTAAAATATTATGATTTGCTCTTACTGAGGAACTCTCATGGCAGGAGAGTCTCATCGCTGTAACTGAAAAGGTCATGGGCAAACTGGGTTGTATTGAGCATTGCGTTGGGCAGGGCATGAGCAGGCTGCTGGGAGTGTGGGTTGGGCTACTGTAGAAAGAAAAGGTATCTTCTCACTCTGTAGGCTGAATAAAGATACTGCTGAGAAAGAATGACTGGTAAGGAGGAATGGGGTGGTTTCTGTCTCCTCTATTCCAGAAAGTTCTAGAAACTCAGCCTAGGCGGCAGAACAAGTAAGGAAGACAAGAGGAAAACTCCCCTTGTGAGCCAGGCTTGAGAAGTGATGAGGCAGAACAGAACAGGAACATAGAACTGAGCATTCCATCCCGGCCTCTTCACTGAACCAAGCCACGGCCATCTTCTTGTCCTCCACAGGCCGGGCAGGACCCCGCTGTAACCGCTGCCAGAAGAACCTATCTTTGCACACATCAGTGCGGATTTTGTACCTCTTCCTGGCTCTGCTCCTGGTGGCCGTGGCCGTGCTGGCCTCTTTGGGTGAGTTCAGAGTTCTCTGGTCCTGGCTACAGGGGGATAGCTGATTAGGTTTCTATACCGAAAACACTCCCATGGAGAAAAGCACTCCACCTCTGTCACCTGTCACGCAGACTAGCATCTTCCTGGCTCAGACATCATTATGGCTAATCCACTTAGAGATTAGACCTGCTTCTAACATCCAGTTAATATTTAGTTTTAGGAGCCAGGAGGTGATGGTACATGTCTTTAATCACAGCACTCAGGGGTTGGGGAACAGAAACTGGTAGATATCTGAGTTCAAGACCAACCTGGTCTACAGAGCAAGCTCTAGGATAGCCAGGATTACACAGAGAAACCTTGTCTCAAACAAACAAAAACAAACAAACAAACAAAGTTAGCTGTGGGGTTTTGAGTAGAAGAAAATAACCAACTGAGTTTGGCAGGTCTGTGATGGAATCAGGTAGAAGTTTTCAAAACTACTGGTGCCCACCTTTATTCCCAGGGTAAGGGAGTAAACGCTGTAGCTTTCAGCTCTCCAAGTGAATCTGTTATATAGCCTTGGGTTGTAACCACAGGATCAGGTGGCTTCTAAGACCTTCTGTGGTCTCTGTATGTACTGTTCAAGCTGAGGTTGGGTACCACCTGCATCAAAATTACCTTTAGTATTCATTAAAATGTTAATTTCCAGATTTGCTAAGACCTGTAAAATCAAAGTCCTGCGGGTGAGGCCAGGAGACCTGAGTTCTGGTGCTTCTCATCCAAAATGCTGTTGGTATGACCATGGAGCTGGTGTATGGCCAGGTTCAGGTAGCTCCTACCCTCTAGATTCTAAGAGTTCAAGATGAATAGTCTAAAATCATGCTGAAATCTGTCTGTTCGAACCTGCTTGATACCAAAGACAAGGTTTGGATTAGGGAGAAACAGTGGAGTCCTGAGCAGCGTTCACCAGGGTACAGACTCTAAGAGTGAACGTCTTCCTGGAGAGGCACTCGGTCCTGCTTCTGGTTGAGGATATTCGAGAACCAACACCCTTGCCTGTGTCATGTTTCTTTTTGCTATGGCAAGAAGCAACTTAAGGAACAGAGGATTCGTTGTGGCTTATCATTTGAGAACAGTCCATCATGGTGGGTAAGGCATAGTAGCAGGAGGAGATAGCAAGATACATAGCTTCTTCAGTCAGGGCCCAGCTAGAAAATCTCACTCCAGTGACCCACTACTGCCAGCCCACTCCCAGTGACCCACTACCGCCAGCAAGGCTCTGCCTCTGAAAGGCATGCCTTCCACAATAGTACCACAGCTATGGACCAAGTGCTCAAAACCATGAGCCAATAGGGCACACTTCACACAGAAACCATAACAAGATGAGGAGGCAGGATAAATTAGAGCAATTCCCAAAAAACAAATTAATATATAATTACAAGACGTGAAATGTGCATTGAACAGGGAGGATTGCATGGAATGAGCCCTTGGCCGAGTAGACATTGTGAGACATTAGAGTCAAAATAGCAATTGTCAGGTCTCCCCATTTCTTTTCCTTTATGTATGGGCTCTTAACTGAGAGAAGGCTCAAACAAAATAGCTATTGCCAACTGTAAAGTGCTCCCCCAAACCAACAGTATATGAGATTGTCTTTGGGCTCTCTCAAACATGTTACTGTGACTAATTAATTTAATCTCTTCACAGATCTGAGATATAAAATGTTCACTAGAAGCCTGGGGAGTCTAAATCACTTGAAGGCATAATGGTTTGGAGGTGCTAAGAATGCTACCTCTATGTCTTCCTTTGGTAGATGGCTATTCTTTCTGGAAAGGTTCATTGACCTGCAAAAGTCACCCAACAGACTTTATATCGATCAGTTGCTTTGGGCGATTATAATTCTGTTCTGGCAGATGTGTCCTTCAGAGGATCTGTGTCAGTCATCAGTCCAGCCTGTACCTTCTCACCACTGTCAGGGCCATCTATGTCTCTGCTGGATAAACCCAGATATCCTGCTTCTGCTGCAGCGTGCTCTAAACTCCGCGGACACACAGCTTTTTCAGGGTCCCCATCTGAAGCCAACTGTGAGGTAGCATAGGCTTCTCTAGAGGAAACTTGGTACCAAAGATTCGTACAAATCAAAGGGTTGTGGTCCAAGTGTTTATCCCAAGGAAAAAAAAATAACATGTCCTCAAGTCATCACAGATGGGCTTGTTTCTAAGTTGAAGTACTGGTCATATCTACATGTCACATATCTACTTTGTTTATAAGCTTAGGAGAGGAGGCACCTTGAGTATCTTCAGTGAGAGAGGATATTTTTACAACCTTGATGGACTTCTACATAGAGCATGGTGCAGACACCGAAGCTTATGATTTTAAAGTGACTTTTAAGTCTCAGTAGAAAAAATATTCCTGAAAACCAACCTAGGTGCCCAACCACAGAAGAATGGGCAAAGAAAATGTGGTGTGTATCTATACAATGGAATCTCTTTAACCACGCAGAAGAGAATATGATATTTGCTGGAAAATGAATAAATACAAATATTATATTTTTCTCTAATTTATAGTTTCTAGATTGTATAGGGAGATATAAAATCTGACATGTATATGTGACGTGAAAGGAGAAATAAAACTGTGTGGAACCAAGTGTATGAGAAGGAAGCAGGCAGGGGCTTGGGATGGGAGAAGAGTGCTGGATACACACTATATTCTTGTATGGCAATGTCTGTGTATAACCAGTGCCATACATAGTGAATATACATGCTGAAATTTTTTTAAAAAATTTTTTAAAGTTAAAAAAAAAATCTCCTTTCATTCAAAGAAAGAATGAGAAGATAGTAGGGAGAAGAAAATGCCCTTGATGCCACATCTATAAGAGAGATAGCTGAGATGGTCAGGGTAACATGGTTTTGCATTTTATTTTCTAAAGTATATGACTATGTGACTGTCAAGTGACTATCCATGGACCCATGACTACAAGAAGTAGGTATTTGAAGGTATTGACTGCAGTGAGTGCTCTCTGGGTGATGGAAGTAAGAATAATTTTATCTGTATGTTTGTGAATTTTTACTATCCTAACTAATGAGGAGGCCTTGTTTCTAAAACCTGGGTTGGGAGGTAAATTATGATTCCTGTGAAGGGAGATGCTGAACTCGGGCAATAAGAAGCATCTTGGCTTGGCCATTAGGGAGCCTTTTCCTGGGAGAGGTATGGATGGTTTCTGTGGCAGATGGATGAAAATTATCTCACCGATGGCGACTATTTCTGAACCGTGACCCCAGCCCGGTGTCTCTTCTGTTTCCTCAGTTTTTAGAAAGGTGGACTCTCTCTCAGAAGACATCTCCTTGGCCCAGTCCATCTATAATAAGAAGCTTGTGTCAATGCAAGAAAATCTTCAAGGACTGGGTAAGATTTTAGTGTTCAGAAGCACACAGGACGTTCCATCCTTTATTATCCAGAGATGGGCAGGTACTGCCTACTTCCTAAGACCAGGCAATGATCCACACTTCCCTCTCTGGCTGAGCATTGTCCTTGGAGGAGGGCTGGGACACTGGAAGGCAATAAGGCCTGGGGCAGAGTTTTCCATATGGGCTGTTGATCTAGCCAGAGACCATATGCAGAGAAGGAAAGTAAGCGTGATCCATTCTCAAAAGATGTCATATGTCTCAAATGATTTTTAAGACCTTGAAAAGCCTCCTGATGTATGAGCCCACATCAAGTCCCTGCCTTAAGCCACAGCGCAGTTCACAAGGGTCTCTAGCCTCTGCTCCAATCAGAAACATTCTAAGAGACAGTGAGTCAGAAGGGGCCCTCGCAGATGTGAGTTTAAAGGTCATTTTCCCTGTTGCAAATAGAACGTGCTGGCTTGATACCTACTAACAGAGTTCTATTTGGCAAGCTAACTCGCTATGCCTTTTTCCTCAGGAGTCACAAGGAAAAAAGAAGTCCCCAGGGCCACCTTCCCCACAAGTATATTATGAGATATCAATCAAGACAATAGATATTAAAATGTGTGTAGAATTTTTAAATGAGTGTACAATGAGGCTCTTGGCCCCCCTCATAACAATTAGTTACTAAGATCTATTCTTGGGAATGTAGTGATAGCACAGGACAAATATCCAAAATCTTGCATTTCTATTGCAAAGTAAAGATGGAATTCCACGGGGATAGTGAGGATTTTCTCAAGGGTGGAGAGGGATATTCATAGCAGGAAAGTGAGCATGGTCCAGAAACCACTTGCCAGTTCTTTGTGCTTGTATTTCAAGAAGTACCTCTGGGGGTAGAAAGATAAGTCAGGCGTGTAAGCACTGTGACCTGAGTTTAGCCCCAAGAACCCATATGGAAAAGGTGGGTGTGGTAGCAAAAGCTTGTGATCCCAGTGCCCAGGGTGGTGGAAACAGGTGGATTCTTGGAGTTCACTTGCCAGCCAGCCTAGCTTGATTGACAAGCTCCAGGCCAGCAAGAGGATCTATCTCAAAACTCAAGATAAACAGCACCCGAGGAACAACACCTAAGGTTGTCCTCAGACCTCCACACATGAGAACATATGCATTCACACTTAGAAACATGTACACACACACACACACACACACACACACCTTTGTCCCATTTAACTGAAAATGTTGTCCCCTTTTCTCCTGAAGACCCAAAAGCCCTGAGCAATTGTTCCTTTTGCCGTGAGGCTGAGCAGCTGGGGCAAGAGATCAGGAAGCTCCAGGAGGAGCTAGAGGGGCTTCAGAAGATGCTGCTGGCCCAGGAGGTTCAGCTGGACCAGACTTCCCAGGCCCATGAGCTGCTCTCCACCACAAGCAGTCAAATCTCCCAGGAGATGGGCAGTTGTTCCTTCTCCATTCACCAGGTCAATCAGTCCCTGGGACTCTTCCTGGCACAGGTGAGGGGTTGGCAGGCCACCACAGCAGGCATGGACATCACTCTGAAGGACCTCACCCAGGAGTGCTATGATGTCAAGGCTGCTGTACACCAGATCAACTTCACAGTGGGCCAGACTGCTGAGTGGATCCATGGGATCCAGAGGAAGACAGACGAGGAGACCCTGACCCTACAGAAAATAGTCACTGACTGGCAGAACTACACTAGGCTCTTTGGAGGTCTTCGAAGCACTTCTGCCAAGACTGGAGAAATAGTCAAGACCATTCAGGCCGCCCTGGGGGCCTCCTCACAACGCATTAGCCAGAATTCTGAGAGCATGCATGACTTGGTGCTGCAGGTCATGGGCCTACAGCTACAACTGGACAACATCTCTTCCTTTTTGGATGACCATGAGGAGAACATGCATGACCTCCAATACCACACCAGATATGCCCAGAATCGCACAGTGGAAAGGTTCGAGTCTCTGGAAGGACGTATGGCTTCTCACGAGATTGAAATAGGCACCATCTTCACCAATATCAATGCCACTGACAACCATGTGCACAGCATGCTCAAGTACCTGGACGATGTGCGGCTGTCTTGCACACTAGGCTTCCACACCCATGCTGAGGAACTCTACTACCTGAATAAGTCCGTCTCCCTCATGCTGGGCACTACAGATCTGCTCAGGGAGCGCTTCAGTCTGCTCAGTGCTCGTTTAGACTTCAATGTCCGAAACCTCTCCATGATCATGGAGGAAATGAAGGCTGTGGACATACACCACGGAGAAATCCTTCGCAATGTCACCATCGTCCGAGGTAAGAGGAGGGGTGGGCAGACCTCTCCAGGGACTCAGGTTATTGTTACACACAGGAGCACCTGATTTTGGGGAAATCTCCAAGAGTGTGTACATAGATAGAGGATAGGAAAATAGATTGCTGAACTCATTCTGTAACCAATTCCCAGGGCAGCGGGCAACTTTAAGAAATGTCTTTGAGAATCTGGAGTGATGACTCAATGGTTAAGCACAAATACTGCTCTTCCAGAGGCTCTAGTTCAGCTTCCTGCACCCACTTAAGGAGGCTGACACTTGTCATGCTAACTTCAGGGGATCCAAAGCCCTCTAATGGATTCCACAGGTACATGTGCACATGTGCTATACATAATTTTTAATGTTTGAAAATTTCTGCCTTTGAGAGCTAGGTTTAGTGGTGCACACCTGTAATCCCAACATCCAGGAAGCTAAGGCAAGAAAATTATCATGAATTTGAGGCCAGCTTGGGCTATACAATAAGTCAGAGATATAAAGTGAAATCTCATCTCAACAAAAGGAACTAATTAAAAGATGGACAAGGAAGAGAGGCAGGGAGGTTCTTGCAAACCTTTTGGTGAAGGTGATCTGGTTTCTAACTTTGCCTTTCATAGAAAATTCTATTTTATTCATGTTTTTTTTTTTAGTCCTCATAGACAAGTTTTCAGATCTTGTCTTTTTAAAACCATGTAAGCTCACTTTCTGCCTTTCTGCAACCTCATTAATGCTTTTGTCTGACTGTCCGACTATCTGTCACTCATAGACTGGTCACTCTAATAGATTCTTCTTCTATATCCTATATCTCCATCAGTTCTTTTGCTCACCAGAATTCTATAAAACAAACAAACCAGAACTAGTAGAATGGAGGTATATAAATGATAGCCAAGTGACAGAAAGATAGATATATGGATACATAGATAGATACATAGATAAATAGATACATAGATACACAGATACATAGATATCATAAGGAATTGGTTTGTGTGACTGTGAAACTGGCAAGTTCAAGATCTATAGAAATAATACTCCGATAGGAAGAATATCAGGCAGGAAGAATTCTCTTATTCAGAAGAGCATGAGCTTTATGTTTTATTCTGGCCTTCAACTGCTTAGACGAGGCTAATCCCACATGAGGGAGTATAATTTGCTTTGTTCAGTCTACCAATTTATATGTCAACCTCAACAAAATCATCCTCACAGAAACACTCAGCATGAAGCTTGATCAATTATCTAGGCACCTCATGGCCCCTTAAAGTTGGTGCGTAAAATTAAGCATTGTGAGTCTACACCTTGTCGACTTGTCGCCCACACATAGTGGCTTGATCACCACTCTTAATTTCCCAATGAAGTTGGTAGTAAGGCCATGTTTCGAGCTACCATACAATACAGTGAATTATCCTGTGTAAAATTAAAGCACACATATTAAATTTCCCACAGAAGGGGGACTATAGAACAATTTTCACTCTCCTTTCTCAGAACTCAAATACTGTGAGGTCAATGTAGTCTGTGTGTCCTATGGTTTAACAGATAGATGACAAAGGGCTGATTGAGAGAGGAGATGAAACAAAGTGCACACAGATCTGGTCATAGTGGCAAGGAGGACACGCTCGTGACAATGCACACCTTATTTTTGTCATCAATCTAGTGGCCACAGCTAGGATTTATCTTCCACTTCCTGTTCCAAATCCCCTTTGCCCTCAGCCAACACTTCTGTGAATCATGGCTACTCTTGGTTGGATGACTGGAAACCTTCATTTTTGAGGCTTCCAGGCCATTTGTATTCGTGCCTAGATTGTGTGCACAAGTTTCCTGATGACCTTAGCCATGTGAGCAAGTACACCATTTCCCTTCTTTCTTCCTTCCCTCTTGACCCAGAGTTCATAGGAGCCCTTACATGGCCAGATGATGGTCTTTAACTTCTTATTCAACTGAGTGGCTACTGTGTCTTGGCTGAAGGCATTTGTCCTCTTGGATCTTCCAACCTAGCAGAACACAAAGTGGCAGCAGTATGCAAACGTTTTGCTGGTAGATCACATTTTGCTTGTGGGTCACTAGGCAAAATTGTAAACAGTACCTTCCTATGATCTCTCTTTGATTCCCAAATCCTGACGAAAATGATGCCTGCTAGGCCCTATGATGTCACGGCATGGGAAGGAGGTCTGAAGTCCACTCTATCCAGGCTCCTTCAGCCTTTGCATCCTCTATAGTATCCAAAGCAGGACCCTCTCCAGCTCATTTACTTGGACCACCTTTGGTCTTGGAACCTACCTTACTGATACCTAAGCCTAGGCTGACTTCTCTTGATGTCACAGTGTGTTTGTGTCTCCACTAGAGACCACTTGTCTTCATTCTGGACTGACCGTGTCGAGGAGGAGGGTCTTATTTGCTTGTTGCTGTGCCTTATTTTTGCAATGAAACTAGACACTGAGAATTTCTATGGGATCCAAACCTTTGCCACCATTTTTTACCAAAAAAAAAAAAAAAATACACATCTGTGTGGCTTCTAGGGTGCAGTGCTCCAGTGATGGTTCTAATGATGCATATTCTGCCAACTGTGTGGTGGTGTTAAATTCACTCAGAGAACAGAGGAGATTCCAAGCTTCTCAGGTGTCAGGTCATTTACACACACTAATTTATGGATCTTCATAACAAGCCTTGGGCAGTACCCCCACAAACCTTCGCCCCTCCCCCTTGCTTATCAGCAGTTTTGAGTTCTGTGCTTTCCACTACTCATGGTCGACCACGATCTGGAAACACTAAGTGGGGACCTGCATTTAAGAGAGATGTGCCTTTCTCATAGGCATACATAAGGAAGCAGGTGGTGCATCTAGGGTCAGCTACTGTTCGTGATTTCCCACATCTCCTAGAGCCCTTGGACATATTCTCCACAGAAAGTGGGGGGCATTGAAGAAAAGGCAGATACTGGTATGATTCTACCTTCTAAAAAGGTAACCTAAGACAGGAGAGTATGGTTAAGTGATGTGTACATGTCACAAGAGATTGAAAATCCTGTGGTCTGGAGAAATGTTTTTTTGGGTAAAGTGCTTGCCTGAAAGCCATTTCTAGTATTTACATAAAAGCATTAGTGTAAACCTGTCATCCAGCACTGGGGAGGCGGAAATGAGAGGACCCCTGGACCACTGGGCAGCCAGTCTACCTAAAAGGGTGAGAGCTCTAGGTCCAGTGAGAGAACCTATTTCCAAAGCACATACTGGAGATCAATTGAGAAAGACACTTGGCATTGACCTCTGGCCCATGACATGTACATATGCCCACACATCACACATTCTCCCTCCTCCTCTCCCTCCCCCCACCACCTTACTTCAGTTCTTCAAAATGTGTCCACTATCCTCTCATAAAAGGAGATGCTCAGAGCATGAGCTTGCAAGCACCGCAGACATTTCTACTTCCATTCTGCTTCACTATTGGGCAAGGGATGGAGATGGAGGAGACAGTGCCTGGAGGAATTCTTAGAGATTGACATTTTGCCACTGCCTTGATCATAATGGAGTTCTTATCACAGAACCTCGTCTTTAGCATTGTGGGATATCTGCTTGAGTCCATGGGACCCCCAGTTTCATCATGTTTCTGCTGCCACTGATCTCATTTTCTCTTTGATATAGACTGGTGAGGTGGGGTAGGGGAGAACACATTCAATTGCTGTTTGATTTTATGTTTATACGACAAAGCCCAGCACTGAGTGTATGTATCTATGGGAACTGAAAGCCTCCTGCACCACTTTAGTGAGAAGATGCCATGCATGTGACCTCTAAGGTACAATTTTAAGCTATGTCTGTTGGCCAGCATTCTTCCTGATCTTTAAGTCGCCCCATTCACAGCTTTTCCTATCTGAAAGAAACTTTCCAGGTAAATTGAATACCCCATCCAAGAGGAAACTTGTCACCCACCTTCAGACATGTGCTGGCAGTGAAGGATTGCCCAGCTGGTGTAGAGCTGATAGCAAAAGAACACAGGTAGGGAGATGGTAGTAACACAGGCAGTGAGGAGGCTTGTCTAGTACCTACTGAAGGGAAGGAGGCTGGCTTATAATTTGCTCTGGGACTTCAGGCAGAATTGTTTCATCTCTGCAACTCTGCTCTGTCATCTGTAAATGAAGGGGTAGGACCAGCCCATTCCAACTCTGATTCCAAGCCTCCATTTATGAGACAGAAATCCTGTGAGGTATCTATGCTAGTTAAACCTCTCCTGGAATCTTTATCTCTTCCTAGTCTCTGGGATAATTTTTATGTCTGTGGTAGACAATGTCTGGGCTAGACAGTGTCTCTGCTAGGACTATCCTTTGAGAATTAGAGGCAAAGAAATCACCACTCATTAGTTGAGTGGTGGGTAGGGCTCTTCGTCACTTTCAGCTCTGTCTTGTCACCCGCTGTGTTCTACTTTAATTTCTGTTGCTGTGACGAAAAGCAACTTAAGAAGGAAACGGCTTATTCAGCTTTTAGTTCCAGATTGCAGCTCATCACTGAGGAGAAGTCAAGGCAGGAACTCAAACAGCTAGTCACATCCCATCAACAGGCAAGAGCAGAGAGAAATGAGTCCATGCAGGCCCACTTGCTTAATTGCTTGTCCACTCTCTGCTAGGTTTCTCCTATCTTATACTGCTCAGGGACCCCTTGCTTAGGGAATGGTGCTGCCCACGAGGGACTCTGCCTTTCTACATTAATCAACAATCAAAACCATTCCCTATAGACATGTTCCCAGACCATCCCAATCTAGATAATTCCTGATTAAAACTCTCTTTAGAGGCAACTCTAAGTTGTGTAACAGTGACAATTAAAACTGACTGGTACTAACAAGATCATTAATATCTGCCCTGCCTATACCACAGGGGTAGTTGTGAGGATCAGTGCCAACAATAATGTCAGCCTAAAAAAGCTATGTTAACCTAAGACATCCTTACAAAGTGAAATTATTGATGACATAGACTCCTTGTCCTATTTAAAGATGTCTAACAGTTCACTACAAGGCATTCTTGAAGTGTTTGCTCAATGAATGAATAAATAAATGAAAGTAAAAACAGAGGGCAGATGCCAAGTGTGTAGAGGAATTAACGGTGCAGGCTTGTTCCATAAGTACCCCCTGCTATATCCTGCTGTGGCCCATAAAAATTCAGGAGTTGACATGCTAAGACGGGAACAGCAAGGCTGGCAAGATGGCTCAGCGGGTCCAGGTGCCTGCTGCCAGCTTTAATAACTTGAGTTCAACTGCTAGGACTTGAAAGAAAGGAGGAGAAACTGACTCCAGCAGTTGTTCTCTGACCTCCAGCCACATTCTCACACACATAATGCAAGCACTATACTATACACACAAATAAATAAATAGACTGATAGATAGTAGATGCATAAATAGATACATAGGTAGATACATACATATATACATATATACATGATAGATAAATAGATAAATACATAGATACATAGATAATTGATAGACAATTTTTTTTTAAAGAAAGAACTGGCTGTCCCATTCTGTTTGGCACAGAGGTTTTGTATGCAGTTGGCAGTGAAGAGGCGTCAATAGCCATGAGCCCCATTTTTATCTGCCCAACCTTGTAAAGCTACTCAGAGTTTTCTTTGGTGCCCTAGCTACACTCTTCCATTTGATTTCCCAGTCTCTTTATATAGAATGATCACTTCCCACAGTGCCTTGAGAGAAGAAGCAGCAGAAGTTGGCAGTCTGGCATCAGAGAGCCGCTTCTCCTAGGATCTCAGAACTTGGTGTCACTCCAGAGCTCCTGGGAAGATGCTCTGCCTCATCTCTGACAGTTCTCTTACCCTTAGTTGGCAGTGTAGGCTGTTTCACACCAGCCCATTCTCAACAGACACACAAACCCATCAGTACTTCCTCAATGATCTTTGAGTGATCATAGCTACAACTGAGATTTCCTGGCCGAGGTCAGTGAAGTCACTGAACAGAGAGAAAGAGGTGGGGGAGAGGAAGCCCAGCTACCTAACACACTAATGCCAGAGCTGGCATTCCAACCTGGGTCTCAGGAAGTTGAGTCTTCCACTGGGCTAGACATTCAAAGAATATCTCTTGTATTTCTAGTTCCTTCTATCTTTATAAGTGAACTCTTAGAGGCATCATGGACCCCTCTTACCAGTGGCTTACTATACCATGGATGGGTAGTAGCATGTCTTAAGATACTAGATTTTTCTGGCCACTCCCATTTCTTTCATCTTCCCTAATCCGGGGTATGGACCACAGAACCACCACCCACTCTGCTTACCTCAGACATGCAGTCAGTTGTGGTTGCTTCCTAATGGGTCCAAGAGTCTAATTACAGTCTGTAGCATCCTGAATAATGACCGGCCTCCCTGGAACTCCTTACCTCAACTACCATGCTGGTGTTTGCTTCTTGGCAGCTCATAGCAGTTTTAAGCCCTCCTATTCTCTGCCCTGTACTCTGCCCACACCAGTGTCTTATTATTGATAGGTCATTGAAACCCCATCCTGGTGGGAGCCTTGGTTTCAGCCTTGAGTCATCCCTCTGTGCTAACTACTGGTTGTTGACTTTGTCCCTGGATAGACTGAGCTCCTCCAGCTCACAATTTTTATGATCATACAAGAATCTAAGAAAAGGGCTTTTCATCCCCCTCCCCCTTTTTAAATATGAGTACCAAGGACAGAATCCAGGACCTTGCACATTCTAGGCAAGTGCTGTTTCTTGAGTCAGGGTCTTCTTATCTAGCTATCCAGATTCTATGTAGTCCAGGATGGCCCAGGACTCCTAATCCTCCTGTCTCTGCTTCTCAAGTGCTCAGCTTGCAGCCATCATGCCTGGCTCTCCCTACTCTTTATGGACCCGTGAGTGCTCTTCAGAGAAGGGTTCTAAAGCCCGTTCCCTTCTTCAGACAGCTCCAAACTGGATGAAAGAGACTCAGAAATCCATTTTGGAGAGTGCTGAGGGCAGAGGTGGTGTTTGTAGGAGGAAGCCTGGGACAGAGGCCCATCATTTGTCCTCCTGATGATGGTGCCTGGGATTCACCAGGGTTCTCAGGGCTGCAGCAACAGTGCTGGCCACAAGAGTGTGCACAGAGAAAGAGATGGCCTTTCTCTTCTGGGTCCTCCTTGCACTCATGCTTGGGACAACCAAATGAGGGTATGATGGAGGCTGAGACTTCTCCTCAAATGTCTACCCTAAACATGATGAGCACATAGTCCCTCCCTAGAAAAGAAGGCTCTGATCTGCCCAGGAAAGACCCAGGGAATGATTTGTGGTACAGCGGGCACAGTAGGCTTTTGGCTCTGCCTTTTCTCCTTTGCTGCTGTCATGAAGAGCCTAGATATCCTCACAGTGGCCACTGTGCTCCTCTGGGTCAAGGAAAAGAGGCTGTTTCCAGAAGAGAGTGGCACTGGAGAAAATGGGCCCCAAGGAGAAAGCAGGGTATAGCAGATGCCCAGGGGGTGGAGCAGAGCACCCCTGTTATGATGAGATTTCTGAGAGTAGACATCACTCCCACCTGAAGTCAAAAAGAGTGAAGAACCAGGGGACTTGGAGAAGTCTCTGGGGTAGCCTCTATTCCTGTGACAGGTGGAGGAAGAATCCAAAGAAACTTCCAAGCAGGAACAGGCAAAGAGGCACGAAGCAAGTCCCCACCTAGTCATGGGGATGAGGTGGGGTTCAAGACAAGGGGCTTTAGAGCCACAGGACACTTTGACATTCAGTTTTGCAATGTTATATTAAGAATAGCTTAAGTGGTACATGTTAAAATGAATTCAGCTGTATTACAGAGGATATTTAGTAAGGCTAGGATTACTCAGCATTGCTCCATCAGTCACACAACCTCACAGGGCCTCTCCTCTGTAGAATGGCCCTCTGCTTCTCCAAATTTCAGCTGGCCCAGATGCCAGGAGCAGAATAAGGACAGGCACTGTGATTTTGCCAGTTCCCAGAGAGACCTGCCAGGTTGGGGGAGGTAGACCCTGTGTGGGCATCAGCCTGGGCCTGTGCTGTGCTAGAAACTGCAATAGAGGACTCTGGGAATAAAAAGGAAGGCCCCGTCTCCTGGTTTCTCTAATGCCAGGCTGCTACTATGACCCACCAGCTGTCCTCAGTCCGAAACCACCTAAGTGGTTTTGTGATGGCATGCCACATGAGCTGAGGTGGAGCTGTGTCCCATGGCAGGCAGACTGGGAGGATTTTATTGGCTCTAGTGGGGCTGACTGGTCAGGCTCTGGTTTCCAGTTTGGGTTATAATAGATATTCACTGACCTGGTTCCACTTCCACACAGAAACACTTTGAGAAGGAGATGCAGGAACAGCAGAGGGTAAGCAGTTGGATCAGCAGGTCACACTAGCCAGCATGAAGGTGACCCAGGGCCACAGAATAAGAGTCTGTCAACTTAGAGAGCTCTCAGGTCTCAATACTCATCATCCCTTCCCTCAAAGACCCCACTCAGTTCTAGTCTCCACTTGAGAAGTCCTTAGAATTGCTTGTGTGTGCACAAGCGAAAAATACTCAAGGGATCCACCTTGATCCCTTGGCATAGGCATATACCAAGGCTGGGCATATGCCATCATGCCCAGCTTTTTCACACAAGTTCTGGGCATTGAACTTAGATCCTCCAAACGACAAGCATTTTACCAACCAGACCCCTCCCCAGCCTATCAATGGGATTTCACTTCACTATCCAGATCTTAGTTAAAGGTATAGGACTAGACTATAGTAGAAGTTAAAGGTACAGGTAGACCTAGCTCAAAACCTCTTGACACCGCATTGCAAAGGGTCTGAGGTGTCAGCAGAGTTCTCATCGAGATCTGAGCCAGGCCCTCGGACTCACATCAACCCTGACACACCCACAGAGACCACAGAAGAAAACCAGTCTGCACCAAGCTTTGCGTACACACTGGTGAGAGCTCTTTTCTTCACAAGCAGTGCCCTCATCTCAGATCCTGCTCTGTCGCCTGTGGTCTTAAGGCATTCTGCATACCCTGGCAGAGAGGCAGCTACTCTCTGCCATGTGCTCTCAGGGTTGGTACTGATCTGAGAAGTGATGAGTCTCAGCCTTAGAGCCTCCCTTAGGAGGAAGGAGGTCATTCAACTCCCTGCAAGGCCCCTATGCTGAAAGTCACATCTCTTCCACATCATCATCATCAGGCCTAAAGTAAAGTTCCAGAGCTTGAGAAATGGTCTCTTCTAGCAAGCTCTGAGCTTTCCTGACTGCATGGCAGACTCTATTTCCAGTGCTAAGATAGTGAGAAATGGCCCTTTGCTGTCTCCCTGGGACTCTGTGGTTTACCAGGGTTCCTAAGACACACATCTACTGCTTGCTTTCGATACACTGATTTCTCTGTGTGTCAGTTAAAGGCTCTGAAAGCAGTAGCGTCAAGGGCTCATAGATGAGGATGGAATAGTCAGAGTGGGCTTTATGGAGAAGTAGCCCTTTCTTTGGATGCTTCTGTGAGTTAGGTCTCACCTTACTTTCTTCCTTTTTTCCTCTTTGTCCCTCATTACACACTCCTGATCCCCGAGGCCCAACAGATCACAGGATGTAGAGCAGGAAGTAGATCTAGAAGGTCAGGCTGCCCTGCATCCAAATGGAAGCATCCAGGATTACTGTGGCCTTTCCCCAGCAGAGTCATACTCTCAGTCCTGCTGGGTATGTGTGAAGCTGCAGGAGAACCTAGAAGTCGGAACTGGGAGTCTTAGCAGTACACCAGACCCAGTACAAGACACCAATACATGCTGCTACATAGAACACACTTCAGCAACAGTAAAGATATCACCTAATAGCTCAGAGGTGGCAGCTCTAAACCAAGTGTCTGTCTAAACCTCAACTATCCCTGTGCCCACTCTGCTTACAGAAAGTTCTGAGAGTGACCTGTCTCTTCTTCTATCTGATCCTAGGTGTCCCCGGCCCTCCAGGACCAAGAGGACTCAAAGGAGATACAGGCGTAAAAGGACCTGTTGGTAGCAGAGGACCTAAAGGGGATCCTGGCAGTCTGGGACCCCCAGGACCTCAGGGTCCTCAGGGGCAGCCTGGGGAACCAGGACCTGTGGGAGAAAGAGGGCCAGCTGGCCCCCGAGGCTTCCCAGGTCTCAAAGGCTCAAAGGGCAGCTTTGGCACTGGAGGACCAAGGGGTCAGCCAGGCCCCAAAGGAGATGTGGGACCCCCAGGACCAGAGGGACCTCCAGGATCTCCAGGACCTTCAGGGCCTCAGGGAAAGCCAGGGATTTCAGGAAAGACAGGGTCACCAGGCCAGCGGGGGGCCACAGGGCCTAAGGGTGAACCAGGCATCCAGGGTCCCCCTGGACTACCTGGACCTCCAGGTCCACCAGGGAACCAGAGCCCCTACTGAAAAAAGTCTTTGGCCTGATGCTGCCATGCAGGCTGGAGAGGGTGGGTCAGAGAAAGCAGCCAGAAGGGCTTACCATCTGCAATCATTGTTCTTTGATCCTAATATGAGGGTGTCCCTTAAAGCTGACTGCATAGCCTTAAGCTTCCTAATAATGACTGTACCATAGGAAATCAGCTCACCTCCTCTCTCTGACTTTTTTCTGCTGGCCAAAGGGGGACCTACTGGGTTTCTATGCCTGGTTAAAAGGAAAGGTTGTGAGAGCCTGTTGGGGAGCAAGAGGAGTAGCTACCTGGGGAAGAATGTCTTAAATCTGTTGGATGGTAACTAGCTCTGGACTCCGCAATGACTTAACATCCATGTGAGCCAGGTCTTGAAAAAAAAAATCCAAGGAAACCTTAGGGGCATTATAGATGAAATTCCAGGGATAGCAGCACACCCCCCGACACACACATACACATGTAACAGTCATGGGACAGAGTCACATGGAGTTGCCTTGACCCACACTGGGCAGGAGAATTCTGCCTGGCTGGCATTCCCAGGCCTTGTGCATGGATGGTGACCCTGACGAGTTCAGAGGAGTTTGATTCACATGTCTAGAAAATTCCTCTCTTCAGTCTTACCTCTGTATCTCAAAAGTGGCCTGGAAGGAACCCCAGCAGAGTTTCATCGGCAGGCTGAGAGCCTACAGGTCCCAGAACATTCTGCTTGACTGCTATCCTGCTCCCAGGAAGACCACAGGGCTGGAGGTGGGAGATCACCAAAAGGGGTAAACTCCTCTCTCCAAAGCCACCCCTTGTTCAACCCAGTCTGCCATGCCTTGTTCCCAGTAATAGCCAAGGAGGAAGAAGCTGGTGACATGGCAGCTCTTCCCTCCTCTTGGTTGACCTAACAGATGCACACTGACCTCACTCCACTATGACCTAAGATGGTTGGCGTTCTTCCCACGTGAACAGCAAGCTGGACCAGGCATTCGAAAAGCTGAACATGCACAAGGAGCCTTTGATGTTATTTCTCATCTTTCACTTGCATACACTGGCAGAAAGGGATGATGGGAAAGGACTGCATTGTCTTCACTCACTTTCTGTAGAGCTGCCCTGCTCCTTCACACTTCAGACTCAGACACTCCTGGGCAGAGGCTAGAGCTGTCTCCTCCCTTGCCCTGCCTCAGAGACCTGTCTTCTTCCTCCCGTTCAAAGGCTCTGTGCCAGACTTCCTCCTCAGCATAAGTGTGCAACTGGCTTGCACAGCCCATCCACCCCGCTGTATAATTGTCCTGTCTACACATGATAATATCATGCAACACAGTATCACTGGCCCAGTAAAGAACTGTTTCTAGTAGGGATGTGTCTTCTAGTGTTTGTACCCAACCTGAGGATGTGACCCCTTGAGGGATCCATTTCATATTGACCTTCAGAGAAGTATCCCTGGCAAGGGTTCTGTTGCAGAATCTGAGATATGAGAGGTCTTCTTGGAGTTCCTAGTGGTTGGCAGTGAAGCCCAACCAAACATCTAAGGAACCATATGTGGGTCACTGACTTCACTGCTTAGGGATCATGAGAGTGAGCAAAGCCTAAAAGCCCAACGTGGTAACCTTTCCTATCAAAGGTAGACGTGGTTATAGCCTTGCATGAACCCAGAAAGGGAAAGGAGGAGGAAGTATAGGGGGCCAGGGGGTGATAAATCTCAGTAATAAGAACTCTGGAGGAAAGGGGACAAGTCTCAGTGATAAGTCAGGGCATGTTCAGAAGGGTGACAGCCACGTAAGTAGCTCAAGGACGACAGGAAAGACATGTCAGTGGAGTCAGCTCACACTCTTGGATTATGAGCTAACCTCCTGAAAACTTGAACTACTGGTTGCCACACTACTGGTAGGGGAAGAATTAGGCCGGGCCCTGGGATAAAGGAAAGCCCACGAAAGCATATCAGCTAGTGTCTTGGAGTTAAAGTCTAGCAAAGCCAGATCTGGGACCAATTCCAAGGGATAGGCTTGGGGACAAAATGAGAGACACAGGAATTTTTTTTTAAATCAATCTAAAACCATAAGAGCAAAGATGAAAAAAAAAAAAAAAAAGTCCTAAGAGGCCTGGGCTGTTAGAAACCAACCCATGATTGTGATGCTTAAGGAGCCATTTGATTTAAGGTCACAGACAGAAGTCAGAAACCACTGAGCCCATGCATGCATTCCCAGGGTTCCCTCATGGAAGGGTGCTGTGGATAACTAGGGGCTATGGAACTAGAAGGCTAGCTAATCCTATGATTACTGGGAGAAGACATAAAACCCTCCCTTCCTCCCCTCAGATACCTGGTCGCTCTCTCATCTCTCCATCGTTCAGTGGCTGCTGATTTCTCTAAACTTGTTTCTTTTCCCTGACCAACATCTTCTGTTTGCATGAGGGCCAACAGAACAGGACTAAGATTGGCCACCCATGGGCCGTGATCTTCAGCTATAATTCCAAGATTCTAGGTGAAAGTCCCATTGCTGACCCCCTTGAAACAAGGGTTTACCTGACCCAGAGAGCTGCGCCAGCAGATAGACGGAGGGAGGGAGCAGGGATGAGTGACAACAGGATTCACAGAGTGAGATGAACTATGGGCAAGCTAGCAGCCAAGTCCACTGGGTACTGTAGCAGCAGGACAGTGTTGCATGGCTTTATCTGAGAAGCCCATTTCTGTTCCCCATGTTGAGACACACTTGGGCAAGCTGTTTAACCACTCTCTTATTTCCTCCCACGAGATTGCTGGGGAGATCTTCTGACCAGCTACCCAGGGTATTTGGTCTGCTCAACTACCACTAGAAAACACCTCAGATTGCATGGTTCCAACAGCAGAAATTTATTTTCTCACAGTTCAAGAAGCTAGGAAGGTTAAAATCAAGGTCCCAGTTCTTCCTGGTTTGCAGATAAGGGCTTACACTTATCTAATAGTTAAAAGCCCAATCCTATGGCTTTACTTAAGCTTAGTGATTTCCTGAAGAGCGTGGCTCCAGATAGTCGCACTGAGGTAATGGCTGCGTCAATCAGTCAGGGTACCCAGCAGCTGTCAGTCAATCAATCAGGGTACCCAGCAGCTGTCAGTCAATCAGTCAGGGTACCCAGAAGCTGTCTGTCAATCAGTCAGGGTACCCAGCAGCTGTCCATCAATCAGTCAGGGTACCCAGCAGCTGTCCATCAATCAGTCAGGGTACCCAGCAGTCAGTCTTCCAAATACATCAGCCCCCACCGGGTGGTGACCATCACACAGAATCTAAGCTTCATAAGCTTCACTGGATGCTCACCACTCTGCCAATGGACATTCAGAGCAGGTGGCCAGCATGCTTCCTACATTGTGAGAGTCCAGCCCTTCTGCCCTTTCTTCCTCTCATCCCTCTGTCCCATGTTGTCACACAGTCCTTTAGAGGATCTGAACTGGTTTTCAATTCTATTGGAATTCCAAAGAGCTGACTGGAGCTTAGGAGTGGGCAGTCAGAACCATAAAGCCTGAGAAAAATGGGATGACTCATGAGACCTGGTGAAATGGATACCACTTGTCTCAGGGTAGGGTGGGCTACCCGACATGGTTCATCAGTGGACCTAGGGTTCGGACAGGTCATGCCCCAGCCCTGCTGGACCTTTCCTCCTCGTGGGACTAGAGATTCAGAACTGACCTCTTGGACCTTCAGGTTCTTCTTCAGAAAACAGAGAATGGGTGGTCTTGACTGCCCTGGGCCCTGGACTCTCACATTTATCTGGCCTAATCAAGCTGTCTTTCTCCCCCCCCCCCCCTTACCTGCCCCCCCCCCCCCCCCCTGCTCAGTTGCTTCACTGGATCTCAGTAGAGCCGAGATAATAAAGTTTGAATCTTTGCAGACAGATGATAGCCTGTAAGGTTTCAGCTACTATATTCAAAGCACGGACTTTGGTGTTGGTGTGCCTTTAATTCCAAAGTGTACAAAGTCCTGAAATTATTCCTGGGTTTCCCAAGGAGAGCGTGGGGCTTCCTAGAGGCCACATGCCTGAGCCATGGTCTCTCAGTACCTCTGAAAACTCCAGGCTCGCCTTCTCAGATCACACTGGCAACCCCTCCCTCCTTCCTGCAGAACAGGACAGGGCTGGGCAAACCTCCCGCCCTTCCCCCAGCTCTTCTCCCCAGGCCAGGGCTGAGCTGGCAATACTACACCAACCCCTGGGTACACCTGTCAAAACAGAACCTCTGGAGAGTCAAGCAAGAGCTGAAAAACATGATCTGACCACACCGAACTTTCCACCAGGGCTGGGCTGCCAAGGGCTGGTTTTTCCAGAAAGCCTTACCCCCATGGGTGACTGAGCAGCCTTCTTAGGGGCTGCTTGGCTGCACAAGCGCAGGCCATTTGGTTTGCTGGCTTTCACCTGTCTATTCCTTTTGTTTTCATTTAAACTTCCAAGTACAAGAGCTGTGCCTGCATCAGAAGACGCCCAGGGGCTTATGCAATGTCCGCCAGTGGGGCCCACCTATCATGGTACAACTACCCAGAGCCCCCATAAAAACGCACAGCCTATGCTTGCACCCCAAACCCACTGGTTCAGAGCTGTGGAGACGGATGAGAAGCTGGGAGGGGGAGGGAATGTGCTCTACAGACCAAGACCCAGGAAATTACCATGCCTCCTAAACGAGAGATGCACAGGTGTAGGAGATAAAGAAAGGAACGCACTGTTTGCCAGTTTCTGTTTATTATCTTGTTTTACTTCCATGAACTTAGTACTCTGGCATGTTATAGGTCAGAAAACAGAGGCTCTGAAGTGATGAGTAACATATAATCTAAAGATGTTAAATGAGGCCTGGAGAGATGGCTCAGCAGTTAAGAATGTGTACTGTTCCTGCGGGGGGCATACAGTTACCAGCACCCATGTTGGGGGTTGACAACTGCCAGTAACTCCAGCTCCAGATGATCTGATGCCTTCTTCTGACCTCCACGGGCACCTGCCCTTATGTGCATGAATTCCCACATAGACACATATGCATACACATAATTTTAAAATAAGTAAATAAATTTGGTGGTTTTTGAAAAGATGTCCAGTCAGATGGATAGAGGTTTTACTGATATCTTTGTTCTACTGAGATTATCTCTTCCAGAGTGGTGGGTTTGGGAGGTCAGTGAGCTCTGGGTTTTGGAGAAGGATTAAATCCACAGAAAGGGGTGTTCTCTCAATCTCAGAACAAGCTAGTGACAAAGCTGTGCCAAGGCCCCGAATAAAGGGCTGCCAGCCTCTGCAGTTTCAACCGCTATGTTCTAATTACCAGGAGCTAGACCCAGGAGGATGCTTCTGCCATGAGACCCAGAAAGCTTCTCAAAGGAAGTCATGTGCTCTCCTCTAAGGAAGCCAGCACCCAACTTTGTAAGAGTACAGACCCAGCTCCATCCCTGAGAAGCTTGTATCAAACATTGAAACTTACTCTTAAAGCATTTCCTCGATTCCATGCCAACCTTTAAGGTCATTTGAAGACCACAGACTGAAGCTATCTCTGCTTCTGATGGGAAACGGTGAAAGAATCTCCATGTGATGGTTTTACTCACACTTGTGACCTATGGTCACGCTTCTGCACAAGAAACTCCAAGTCCTCTCCATCCCCCAGACAAGCCTGCTCTACCCCCAAGCTGTAATCTGAAACTCACTTGCTCCCCATCATCCATCACCTACATTACTCAAAGAACTCCCTTCTTCTAGACATAGAAGCATCTCAGAGTTTAGGAGGGAGGATGAGGACCCCACTGAATGTGTTCACACATCCATCAAATGGCTAGCTGCCAATAGTTGCCATTATATATGCACTAGGAACCTGAGAGACAAGCACCAGGTCCCCTTCAGCCTCTTACCCGAGGCTTCTTCCCAAACCTCTGTACAGAGAACAAGTGTCTCTAGCAGTGTTTCTCAACTTCCTAATGCTGTAGTGACCCTTTAATACAGTTCCTCATGCTGTGGTGACCCCAACCATAAATTTTTTTTATTGCTACTTCATAACCATAATTTTGCTACTGTTATGAATCATAATATAAATATCTGATATGCAGGATTTCTGATATGCAACCTCCTGATGGGTTGAGACCCACAGGTTGAAAATTACTGGTCTACAAAAAAGTAATGATCTCACAGTGGGAAGAAATATAAGTCAGGGATTGGGGAACTGGGTACTGGCCAATGCACTGGGCAGGAAGATTCTGTGTAGAGAAAGAGCCCACAGTTCTGTGCAGACCTCTCATGGAACAGTTAATTCTTCAAAGCACGAGCTGAGAGAACTCTAAGCTGAGAAACACAGAGCATGCACAGGAGCGAGACATTGTTGGAGGTCTGACCAATTCTGCTTTGTGAGCCACACCAAGCTTTCAGCTGAGACAGAAAAGGCTAAAGCTAAAATAAACCCATAGCAGGCATCTCGCAACTACCAACAACTCCAGTTCCAGGGTACCAGACACCTTCTTCTGGCCTCTTTAGGGTCCTGCATGCATATATATGTGCATATATATGTGTATGTGAACCTGTCCAAGTAGATTCATCGTCTGTGCACTCTACTGAATACAAGTTAAAACTCACTGTTTAAGAAGAATCATAAGGCAGTAATTCATTTCTAAAAAGAAATTAGAATAGGAATTTGTTTAAATAAATATACAATATATTTTCAAACTGTTTTATAATGCAGAGATTATGTCAGAAGTTTAGAAGTGTAACTGAAGCAAGACTTAAAAATAAAATTAGTATCCATGAAATGTTATTTTAGACAAATAAGAAAAGCTAAGATGGCAGCTTCTGATGGAAAAGTAGACCAGAACACAGTAACTCAGAAAGAAAGAACTAATAAGATGTAGAGATTAAAAACATAAAGAAAAAAGGTTGGAATTTAATTTTGAGCTGGCTTCCCGAATTCCAAGTTGGCCTTGAACTCACTTTGTAGTAGAGGGTGATCTCTGGCTGTGATCCTCCTGCCTCCACGTCCTGAGTGCTAGGATTACAAGCATGTGCCACCATGCTTGGTTCATAAGAAAAAAGTCTGGAATAGAGAAGGTCAACAAAGTCAAAGACTTAAAACTGAGATCTAGTGCAGTGGTTCTCAGCCTTCGTAATGCTAGGATCCTTTAATACAGTTCCTATATTGTGGTGATCCCCAACTATAAAATTATTCTTGTTGCTACTTCATAACTGTAATTTTGCTACTGTTATGAATCATAATGTAATTATCTGTGTTTTCTAATGGCGTTAGGTAATCCCGGTGAAAGGGTTATTTGACCCCAAAGGGGTTGTGACCCATAGGTTAGGAATGGCTTCCCTAGGCAATGTTGACCAGAAAAAGTTCATGAAGGTGTAAGCAGTGTTAGCATGTAAAAGGTGAAATTAAGAGGAATTACGAAAATCCAGTGCCAACAACTTTGAAAACTCAGATGAAATAAACAAATTTGTAGGAAAGTATAACTCACCAAGTAAACTCAAGAAGGAAAAAAAATCCTAAAAGGTCTGAAACCACGTAAGTGGTTTAAAATGCTCCCACAAGAAAAACAACAGGTCCGTGGAGAAAGACTTACAGGCAAACCCTACAAAAACACTCAAAGACAATGTTTCATCCAACACAAACTCATCCAAAGAACAGGAAAAGTGGGGCGCAGTTTCCTGTCTTGTTCTATGAGGATAAAAAGAAAACATTTTTCAAAATCAGAAAATAAAATAGACACAAAAACAAGGCTTACTGAATTGAAATCCTGAAACAAGTTTTACAAAATTTTATCAAATGAAGAATAAATATATTAGGCCTAATACTTAGTAGCTACCAAAAAAATATACCACAAGTATCTTTCCTAAAGATGAAAAATTGGAAGTGTTCCCTTTAGAAGAGCCAGACACGGAATGTTTCCTGGTAGGACACCATAGCAAACTTGTCACTAAGAAGGTGTCTTGCCAAAACAAGCAAGAAAAGAAAATAGACCCAAAATATAATCCAGCATTTACACCACCCTCCAGTTTATAGCTAACATCCAAAGATAGAAATATGTCAAACCACATTTTCATGATATTGAGGTGATAGCCAACCAAACCCAGAAAGATCCAGTTTCATCAACAAATAATGGAAGATCAGAGAGAATGTTATACACTATACAGACTTGAAATTAATCTTCAAATAGAAATCTATTGAAAAGAAAGACTTTTTAAAAAAAAATCTCAATAAATACAAGATGTGCCCAGGGTTTGGACTTCACCTCAAACAAAACAATTTATGAGAGTAGTTTGAAAAAAATGAAATAAATTTGAACCCAAATTTATTATAAGACCACATTAAAAGTAGTGCTAAACGTGACCGTGGTGCGTTGTGACTATAGGTTTAAGTGTCTCTGGGCTTTAGAGAGACATTTGTAATACAGCTGACAAAGGAGTTGAATGCACAGAGGGAGCTTTAGAAAAGTGATTGGATCATGAGGCCTCTGCCATTGTTGATGGATTATGGGTTTAATTTATTTATTTTATACATTTGATCATATCTTCCTCCTTCCCAACCTCTCTCAGCTTGTCCTCACCTCTTTATTCACCTAACTTCAAGTTCTTTCTCTCTTTCTCAAAAATAAAACAAAGCAAAAAAGGAAAATCAAGGCTAGCAAAACTAAACTATAGGAAACTAATAAGACCTAGGAGGAGGAGGAGGAGGAAGAGGAGGGAGAGGAGGAGGAGGAGGAG
>JANHMN010000001.1:209428785-209449034 GCA_030674055.1 Rhabdomys pumilio | reverse complement strand
GGTGATGGTGAAGATGGTGATGATGATGGTGATGGTGGTGATGATGACCATAACAACAACAGTATCGGTGACTACAAAAAGAGAAAGCAAATGACAGAGATGGACTGACAGAGGAAGGGATGGAGGAAGAGGGAGAATTTACTCTTTGGGACCAAGAACAGGAAATCAGGAGCACCCATCATCAGTGCTGCGTGCATCAATGGAAGGGATGCTCGTCAAATTTCAGAGAAGAGAAAGAAAGAAATGGCCAAGGATACCAAGGGGCCAACAAATGTGTGAGTAGCTTCTCACCTCTTGTTCTCTGCAGAGCTGTGTGAATTCAGTCAATAACTTCCCGTTGCAATTTCTATTATCAGGAACTGAATGCATCTGGTCTCTGTGTGGTTGCTACGTGCAGTTAGGGGATCGCATCCCTCTCTGTCTTAGTTACCTTTGATTCATGGTGACAAAATACCTGAGAGGAGCCACTCTCAGGAAGACTCCTTTAATTTAGAACAGTTTTGAGGGGCTTCACCAACCATTGCTTGGCAGTGCAGCTCAGCTCCTGGTGTGAGAAGTGTGTGGGAAACACCCCAGAAGACAGTGACGCCGAGCTAGAGATCCATTACAACCTTCCAGTCCTGCCCCTGGTGATCTAGTTCCACCAGCCCAGTCCCACCTCCTACAAGTTCTGCAGCCTTCAGAAGAGTGCTGCCAGCTGCTGAAAAAGCATTCAAATCAGGAACCTGTGGGGGGCATTTTAGACTTAAATCATTGCTTTGATATTCTCACAGTCTATCTGGCTCTTCATTAGCTCATGTGAGAGCTGGCAAGATGGCTTATCAGGTAGAAGTGCTTGCCGCCAAGCCTGATGACCTGAATTCGATCCTCAGGACTCATCATACAAGGTGGAAAGAGATAACTCCAACAAGTTGTCCTCTGACCTCCACACGTGCACCGTGGTAATCACAAGAGCATCCACAATGGATGGATGGATGGATGGATGGATGGATGGATGGATGATGGATGGATGGATGGGTAATTTTTAGAATTGATTTAGATAGCTCTAGGGAGAGGTACCCTGTTCCCTTCATGCATCCTCCCGTGTTGAAAACTAACACTGGCCTGTCTACGGAAGTTTAGAACTACTTCTCTAAGATCAGAGACATCAGAACTGAGTTCTCTCCTCAGATAGTTCTTCTTCAGCTCTATGGGCTGCACATCAAGGTTTCTGATTGACAATGACAGACCTTCTCCATGACAATGCAGACTTTCCCTCTTGTTCTCCAGCCTAGGGGAATGATGGCTTCCTAGGATTGCAACTTCTACATCCTTGTAAATTTTCCCCCTTGCCTTTTCTCTAGGGGATTAGTCTCTGTCACTAAGTCTTTATATCAAATTCTCTCACTACATACTATGGTCTCTGCTCCCAACTGCTCTGTGTATTGTACAGCTATCCAGAGAGGCCAAGAGGGACAGGGATATGAGTCAAACAACAAGGAGAAATGAGGACTAGTTAGGAAGCTGACAGTCCTCCTTGGGGTCCACGGGAAGAGAATTCTAGGGCAGAGTAATCGAGATGACTCCAAGAAGTTTATTCATCCAAAAGTATGTATTGACTGCCTCCTGTATTTCGTGGATTCTGGTATTTGGTAACTGGTCTTTGTGTCTATAATTAATGGCACATTTGGGGTTTGTTCGCTGTAATTGCTTCCATCTATTGGAGGGAATGTGCTGCACTCATGCCTGGTGGTGAGCGGTGACTAACAGTCAGGAAGAAAAGGGTAAAGAGGCCAAAGGGAACACAGATGGGAGAGCACAGTTTTAGACATAGACTAATCATGCCTGCATGCGGTGAGGGAGTCTAGGGATGTGTCAGGGAAAAACACTCGTGAGTGAAGAGTTTCCAGCTTTGCTTAGAAAGGGGAATCTAACCTGCAACTCCCACATAGAAAATGACTAGAGAGGAAGTACAGGGAGCAATTTGGAGCTTTAGGACTTGCAATCTCCTACTTCTTCACCTGGGTAAAGGGGGGGCAAATATTGGCTTTACAGTTTCTTTTAAAGACAGATTTTTCTACTCCTCTGAATAAATATCACACAATGTTTTTTTAAAAGGAAGGAAGGAAAGAAGAAAGAGAGAGAGAGAGAGAGAGAGAGAGAGAGAGAGAGAGAGAGAGAATGGGCATGGGGGTTCTGTGTTTCAAGACACTTTCTGTAACAGCCTCCAGATAAGTCCCTCAGATGCTGGAAGTCCACCAGAAACACTCTAATCTAATCTAATGCAAGGCCAGAGCAAGTCATTAAGAAAAGGCCATTGAAGCCAGGAGCAGAGTCTTGCAGGCACATCCCAAGTAATGTAAGAGGCTCCCAAGAAGAGTAAGTTCCTAAATCACTTGCAGAAATAGTCACACCCTCAGGGACCAGGAGTCTCTAGACCTGCTCCTAACCAAAGGATGGGCCTAGGGTGACAATAGAGGTTGCTATTGTTCTCACCCAGCACCTAAGCAGAGCAGGACTTGTGCCTGCCTGGGGCTGGAAGCCTCTGAGGAACAAGGAAATGAAACAGGAGCTATTGCTAAAATCCCCGATTATTTTATGACCCTTCCAAGCTAAGCCAATGACCCAGTGCAGAACTGAGCTGTGGCATATCTGTCCCTCATAATCTTCCCACAACACAGACAAGGGACTCAGGTGGGAGAACAGGATTCCCAAAGCCCTGTGTGTGGGAACAAAAGGCCTATTGTACTTGGATGTAAAAGTGCAAAAGACATCTGATCGATATAGAATTTGGGGGGGCCCTATGTCTGCAAGGGTGGCCCATTCAGGTCATCTCAGTCCCTGAGACTCACAGAAGTTGGTGGCATAAAAAGAAGTACATATAAGCTGTCTGGGCTCTAGTCAAGCTGAACTGAACCCAGCAGAGAATTCTTAGCCTACAAGAAGGTTGGTCCAGGATGTATACTTTCAGAAACTAAGTAGATGGACCTTCCAACTCTCTTCGCATGCATGAGCCCAGGGAACTCAGCAGATGTTGCCCACTTACTCTGGAATTTCTGGCACCTTCTAAGCTTGACCATCTGAAATGAAATAAAACTATGGCATATAAGTATAAATATAGGGCATGCTTTGTGTTAGAAGAGCCAAGGCCAACAGCAAAATAACATTCCCTGTGACCAGGTTCCTTTCAACAGTCAGATAGATAGTTTGCATGCTGGTTCCACCTATTCATACACAAGCATTTAAAAAGAGGGAAACAGTCTCCATATTTTGGAAGACTTATGTTCTTTGACCCCACAGCCCTATTTTCTCATTCTTATATTCTCTCTCTCTCTCTCTCTCTCTCTCTCTCTCTCTCTCTCTCTCTCTCGCACACGTGCACACACAACACACACTGGGAACGATGCATTCATAAAGCTTACATAAGCTTACATAACATCATATGTAATAGTAAACACTGGAGATTAATAGTAGGCTAGGCCAACTGTGATACAGCTGTGAGATAGATGGGAAATTATGTGGTATTAATAATAACAAAGCCAGGTGTGGCTGTGCATGCCTGTGATCCCAGCACTAGGAAGGTAGAGGCAGGAGCTATAAAGTGAAACCTTGTCTCAAAAGAACAAAGCAAAGTAACCACAAAGGGGTTTAGGGTGTAGCTCAGCCTTTCAGCAGCAGAGCACTTACTTACTTAGCATGCCGCATGCATGTGGGAGATCCTCTGCTCACTCTCCATCATCATTCTAAAAAGAAGTAACCAAGCATTGACAAGGAGGCTCAGTGGGTAAAGACACTCACTGCCAAGGTTAATGACTTGCGTTCAGTCCCTGGAACCTGCATGCTACAAGGAGAGAATCAACTTCTGCAAATTGTCTCCTGGCCTGCACGTGTGCATCTCAAACCGCTGAGAGTGCCCACAGAAGCCTCCATCTAGCCTGTGACAGAAGCTACCACTGGCAGAGAGATTTAAAAGCAGAAGCACCAGTCAAAGATAGTTTACATAGCTAGGTTGGATATTAGGTTACACTTCTGATTGAGCATCACTATACTTATAAAGCCTTTGATTAACATTTAAAAAAAATTGTATAAAAGCCAAATGGAAAAGGGGGGGAGGCACGGGATAGGGGTTTTCTAGGGAGGGGAAATGGGGAAAGGGATTGGCATCTGAAATGTAAATAAAATATCCAATAAAAAAATAAATAAATAAAAGCAGAAGCAGCAGGGACTTTTCTCTGTTTTGAGCCTTTGGGTTTTTATAACTGTGGAGCAAGCTGGGAGGTGGTAGCTCTAGTCTTTAACCCCAGCACTCTGGAGGCAGAAGCAAGCAGATATGAGTTCAAGGCCAGCCTGGTCTACAGAGTGAGTTCCAGGACAGCCAGGGCTACACAGAGACACCCTGTCTTGAAAATTAACTAATTAATTAATTTAATTAAACAAAACAACTCTGTAAAGCAGCTGTTTTAATTTTAAAGTATTTTAAAAGTCAAGATGGGGCTGGATGTAGAGCAGTTGACAGAATATTTACTGAGGAAGCACAAGGCCTTAGGTTTGAATCCCAGCACAGCACATGAGACATGGTGATCTATTCCTGTGATCATGAGAGGTGGAGGCAGGAATGGTTTGAAGAACGGGGCATCCTTGGCTACATAGGGAGCTTGAGGACAATTAGGGATGCGTGAGACCCTTTGTCTCCCCCCCCCTACTTCCAAAAAAAGACAAAACAACAAACAAACAAACAAAACAGTTGAATAGGTGGACTGCCTTAACAAAACAGGAAGTATTTGCTTTTAACCAGCTTAGAGACCATTTGGGAATTCAGCAGCTCAGCTTTCTCTCTTCCTTCTGACACTTGTCATGACATCATGACTCATTTCAACACACTTTCAAATGACTCTTAGTCATTTCATGATGGCAATGACTCCGAGCTGGCAGCCCCTGCCGTCAAGGGGAAGGCTGACTTCCCACTGCTCTCTCCCCTGTAAGCTGCCTGTAGAAAATCTCTTGTCTGCTACATTAAACCTGCCTCCTACACCCATCCCCTTGGGATTCCAGTAAGTTACGTTTCAGTACACAGGTGACCTGTGTCCTTCCTCTGACCTCATTCTCAACTACAACACCCATGTCCTTGTGGGTCCTAGAACTCTCTTTCTGCCTTTTGCAGGTACTGAAATCTTTGCTCCCCTCAGCCAAGCTCTCCTACCCTATCGGTTTTCCACATCTAATCACAGAGTCCCCTCCCTCCCCCAGGTGACTCACCTTTCCGGTAGGGACTTATAATGAAGGACTCCTAAAATAACCCCAGTCCCAAGAAATCAATGCTGGCCCTTGAGTCTGATTCCCACTCTAGTTTTTGACCTTCATGCCAAAATCACTTTCCTCTTTCTGTTTCTCTGTCTCTGTCTCTCTGACTCTCTGTCTCTTCCCCCTCTTCCCATCCCTTCCCACTTTCCCTCCTCAGCCTCCAGCAGCATGCTGCCAGATTCACTCCATAGAAACTATCCCCAGACTCCATGTGAAAACACTGGGTATGGCGGTGCATACTTGTGATTCCAGCACTGAGAGAGTGGGAACAGGAAGATTCCAGCCAGTCTAATCCAATTGATGAACTCCGAGCCAATGAGAGTTCTTGTCTCAAAGGAGATAAACAATGTTTCTGAACATAACATTTTGGGTTGTTCTCTGACTTCCACATGTACATGCAGGAATGTGTTTATGCACTCAAGCATACACACACACACATACACACACACACACACACACAGAGAGAGAGAGAGAGAGAGAGAGAGAGAGAGAGAGATCACAGTCATATACATACACACTGATATACACACACGCAGAGAGAGAGAGAGAGAGAGAACACAGAGATATACATACACACTGATATACATACACACACACACATAGACACACACACAGAGAAAGAGCACACAGAGGTATACATATACATATACATACCACACATAAACACAAGCTCATTTTTAAAGGTTGGGGGTTTGATGTTGTTGTTGTTATTGTTTTAAATCTGATCAAGATATAATAGTAGTCTGGCAGGGTATAGTGGCACACTCCTTTAATCTAGCACTGGGGAGGCAGAGGCAGATAGATCTCTTAGTCTGAGGCCAGTCTGGACTACATAGTGAGTTCCAGGACATCCAGGACAATGTAGAGAGACCCTGTCTCAAAAATAAGACATAATAGTCTTGTTCAGCTTAGGAGTAAGAGTTGAGAGTATAAGGCAGCTGGAGCAATTGTGATCTGAAGGCTGGGCATTGGCAAGTGGAGATGTGCAGAGAAGGCACCAGGCATTGTGTTTGGGCCATCAATGAGGCCTTAGGAAGTGCAGAACTCCACACATGCAGGGAAGCACTGCTGGAGGCAGCAGAGAGACTGTCCATCAGTTAAGAATAGCATTGGAGAGAAGTCCTGGTGACACTGGAGATCTGGACCAGAGAGGTGGGAGAGAACATCATCCATGATTGTTAGCATCTCAGACATCAGACTGAGGTACACAGAGGCTAAAGACTACACGCTAGAGTAAGGTCTGATGTCCACACAAAAGAAACAACCCTAAAGGCGAACCCAGAAAAAAAAAATCTAGAACTGAAGCAAGAATTTAGAGGTCAGGAAAATGTGTGGGGTTTCTCACATATTTCTTACAGATTTGCCTAAAATGAGCCCAGGTGAATGGGCGGGGCTAAGCTGGTGATTGAAGTGTGTGATGGAACACAAAGTAATGCTCCAAGGGGAAAATAAGAGATTCATGTTTTCTAAAGGCATCTTTAGCAGTGTCCAGTAAAAATTAAAGGCTTTCTGAACTTGAAAAAAAAGTGAGCCTGTTGTTAAGATAAAAATAGGAGAGATGATAAGATGATAAAAATAGAAGACAAGGTTAAAAGGTTACATACCACACGTCAGCAGGCAAAACCAAAAGACTTTGATAATAAATATGTTCAGAGAACTAAAGGAAAACATGGCTGTAATGACGGACTAAATAAAAAGAGAAAACGGGAATTCCAAAACTAAAAATTAGAATAACTGATACACATACCAGATGTCTCCAGTGGCTCAGTAGAAAAGGACAAGGAGAATGTATACTTTAAGACAAATCAGTAGAAATTACCCAAACTAGAGAACAAAAGCAGAAAAAAATGAACAGAACTTCAGGGCAGATGGGGAATTTTTAGATGGTCTAACACACATGAAGTTGGGCACACGGTGAAAAAAACTAAGAAAAAATACAAAGAAATACACTCCTGTGTGGTGACACATTTTCTGAAAGTATCTCATCTTCAAAGATACTAAGTTTTTCTGGACCTCGTAGCCAAGTTATTAACATGTTTTGATATCATTTAAGACTGTGTGCTTAACCTGTTGTCCTACTGTGTGAGCAGCCTGCTTAGGTTTAACCTGCCTTTAAGAGAGGAATGGAACCAACCTTACTATGCCTTGGATACCTTCTACCTCATCTGACACAGATTCTCTTATTGTTTGCCCTACTAAGAGAGTGTGGTATGGGAAGTGGGAAGCAGATAATAAAATGTGAAGGAAACAATGTAGACTCTAAATCAACATTTCTAAGCTAAATGTAATGGTTAGCCTGTCATGATCAGACATGGAATAACCTGGGAGCGAGGCCGCTGAGGATGCCTGTGACTTACTTTGATTATGGTAAGTGAGGTAGGAAGAGCAACCTCATGTGGGTGGCGCCATTCCCTAGGCAGCGGATCCTGAACTGTACAAGAGTGGAAAAAGTGAGCTGAGCACTAGCACGCATTTAGACTGAAAGTAGACAGAAGTAAAAAATAAAAAAGCAAGAACTATGATAACAAAAATCATCATCAACAACAACAAACCCCCTACAAGCAATAGAGTTATAAAATCCCAGAGTTATATGAAAAAAATTAATAAAAATGATGAGTCCCCCCCCCCAAAAAACTAATTGAATTTAAGAGAAAAACATAAACCTTAGTGCCATAAAGAGATAATGCTATTATTACATTAAAGGGAAAATGAGAAAATTGTATGTATAGATAAGTGTCAATCGATTTGATAATCCATGAGATGGAGGTCACTGGATAACTCAAGTTATAAAAACCACCTCAAGAGGCAGTAACAAGTTACACCTTTTAAAGAAATTGTGTTTTTTAAACCAAAACAAAAAGTTCTCACAAAGAAAATATGGCTTTGATGCCTCCCCAGCTGCATTCTATAAAAGACTTAAGCATTATGTAATGCAATTATTATGCATGCTCAGAAAATAAAAAAGTAATCTTGGCTCATTTTATAAGGCTGGCATAAATCTAATAATAAAATCAGACAAAGGCAATAAAGAAAATTGCAGGGCGGACCTCTATTATTGCCCCATCTTTCTGCCCACCTTCATTAGACCTCCAGATCAGGAAGCATACAGGTTGTTTCCCTTCCTGCACCCATCTTCCCTGCTCACTGAGTGTCCGGGACATTCCCAGATGCCCTGAGCTGCTTGCTATCCCCGGTGAACCACCGTTATCCCACTACCTCTCTTGACAACCTTCATCAGACCTGCTGATCCAGAACCATACAGATCAAAGATAACCATTAGAAGCCTGTCACACGAGGATCATCAAGGTTAGGTGACCTCCCAATACCTACTACAACAGGAACATCCAGGGACTAAAGCCATCCAAATGACTAAAGGCCCTCAAAAGAAAACTATCAACAAAAAAAAAAAAAGGGTACTGTGACACCTTCAGAGCATAGCTACCCACTACAGCAAGCCCTGGATATCCTAACACAACTGAAACACAAGAAAATGACCTTAAATCTAATCTTATAAAGATGATAAGGACCTTTAAAGGAGAAATAAATGAATCCCTTAAAGAAATACAGGAAAATATGATCAAACAGGTAGAGAGAGGCCTTTAAAGAGGAAAGAAATTCTTTACAGAAATACAAGAAAATACAATTAAACAGATGAGGAAAATGAATAAAAGTGTTTAAGACCTGAAAATGGAAATAGAAGCACCAGGGAGCGTAGAAAAGAGGACAGGAGCAACAGATGCAAGCATCACCAACAGAACACAAGAGAGGAAAAGAAAATCTCAGGCATAGAAGATGCAACAGAAGAAATTTATACTTCAGTCAAAGAAAATGTTAAATCTAAAAAATTTCTGACACAAAACAGCCAGGAAATCTGGGGTACAGTGAAAAGAAGTAACCTAAGAATAATAGGAATAGAAGAAGATGAAGAGATCCAGCTCCAAGGACCAGAAAATATTTTCAACAAAATCATAGGAAAAAAACTTTACCAACCTAAAGAGATACCTATAAACATACAAGGAGCATATAGAACACCAATTAGACTGACCAGAAAAGAAATCATCCCACCACATAAAAATCAAAACACAAAATCTATAGAACAAAGGAAGAATATTAAAATCAGCAAGGGAAAAAGATCAGGTAACCTACAAACGCAGACCTATCAGAATTACATCCGACTTCTCACAGAGGCTCTAAAAGCTAGACAGACCTGGACAGATGTCCTGCAATCTCTAAAAACTGTTAGATGTCAGCCTAGACTAAACTACCAAGCAAAACTCTCAATTGCCATATATGGAGAAAATAAAATATTCAAGACAAATTCAAATTTAAACAATATCTATCTATAAATTCAACCCTACAGAAAATACTAGAAGGAAGATAACTACATTTAAGAAAACATATGAAATAAGTAATTTCATACCAACAAAAACAAGGGAAGCACACACAGACACACACAGACACACACATACACACTAACACCACCAACATCAATCCAGTAACAATCACTAGTCACTAATCTCTCTTGACATCAATGGACTCAATTCCCAATTAAAAGGTTAAGAGAATGAATGTGAAAAAAGGATTCATCATTTTGCTGCATACAAGAAACACACCTCAGCATTAAAGGTAAGTATTATCTCAGAGTGAAGGGCTGGAAAAGTTTTCTAAGAAAATGAACCCAAGAAGCAAGCTAATCTAGCCATTCTAATATCTAATAAAATAGACTTTCAACCAAGACTAATCAAAAGAGACAGGAAAGGACACTTTATCAAAGGATACTCATCAAAGGAAAAATCCAACAAGATGATATCTCAACTTTGAACATCTATGCATCAAATGCAAGGGTACCCACATTTATAAAAGAAACATTGCTAAATCTTAAATTATACATTGATCTCCACACATTCTTGTGGGAGGCTTCAACACCCCATTCTCACCAATTAATGGGTCAATAATGAAACTAACCAACATTATGTGTCAAATAGACCTAACAGACATCTACAGAACACTTCACCCAAACATGAAAGAATATACCTTCTTCTCAGCTCCCCATGGATCCTTCTCCAAAATTGACTATATAGTCAGTCACAAAGCAAGCATAAACTGATACAAGAAATTAAAATAATGCTTTGTGTTTTATAGACCACCTTGGATTAAAGCTGGACTTCAATAACAGAAATATCAGAAAACCTACACACTCGTGGAAACTGAACAACTCTCTATTCAATGATTTCTAGATCAGGGAAGAAATAAAGAAAGAAATTAAAGACCTTCTAAAATTCAGTAAAAATGAAGGTTGAACATACCCTGATTAACGGGACACAATGAAAGCAGAGTTGAGAGGAAAGTTCATAGCTAAGTGCCTCCATAAAGAAATTAGAAAGTTCTCATACCAGCAATTTGAAAGTACACCTGAAAGCTCTAGAGAGAGAGAGAGAGAGAGAGAGAGAGAGAGGGAGGGGGGGGGGTGAGAGAGAGTTAGAGAGAGAAGAGAGAGGGGGAGAGAGAAGCAAACACATTGAAGAGGAGTAGAAGGCAGGAAATAATCAGGGCTGAAATTAATCAATTTGAAACAAAGAAAACAATACAAAGACTCACTAAAGCCAAGAGGTGGTTCTTTGAGAAAATCAACAAGATAGACAAACATTTAGCCAAACTAGCCAAATACACACACACACACACACAGAGAGAGAGAGAGAGAGAGAGAGAGAGAGAGAGAGAGAATCCAAATAAACAAAATCAGGAATGAAAAAGGAGACATAGCAACAAACAATGAGGAAATTTAAGGTATCATTAGGTCTTACTTCAAAAACCTGTGTTCCACAAAATTGGAAAATCTTAACAAAATGGATGATTTTCTGGGCAGACCACTTACCATAGTTAAATCAAGATCAGGTAAACTATTTAAATTATCCTATGATGCCCCAAGGAAATAGAAGCAGTCATTAAAAAACTCCCCCCCCCAAAAAAAGAGGTCCAGGGCCAGATGGTTTTAGTGTAGAATTCTACCAGACCTTCAAAGAAGAGCTAATACCAATACTCTCCAAACTATTCCACAAAATAGAAACAGAAGGAACACTGCCAAACTCATTCTATGAAGCCACAGTAACCTTGATACCTAAACCACACAAAGACTCAACAAAGAAAAGAACTTCAGACCAATTTCTCTTATGAACATTGATGCAAAAATACTAATTAAAAAACTTGTAAGCCAAATCCAAGAACACATCAAAAATATTGTCCATCATGGGCTTCACCCCAGGAATGCAGGGATGGTTCAATATACGAAAATCCATCAATGTAATCCACCATATAAACAAACTCGAAGAAAAAAAAAATCACATGATCATCACATTAAATGCTAAAAAAGCCTTTGACAATATCCAGCACCCCTTCATGTTAAAAGTATTAGAGAGATCAAGGAAACAAGGCACATACATACCTAAACATGATCAAAGCAATACATAGCAAGCCTATAGCCAACATCAGGCTAAATGGAAAGAAATTTAAAGCAGTTCCACTAAAATCAGAGATAAGACAAGGCTGCCCACTCTCTCCCTACCTATTTATAATACTTGAAGTTCTAGTCAGAGCAATAAGACAACTTAAGGAGATCAAAAAGATACAATTCAGAAAAGAAGAAATCAAAGTTTCACTATTTGCAGATGATACAATAGTATATATAAGCAAACCTAAAAATTCTACCAGAGAACTCATACAGCTAGCTGATAAACAGCTTCAGCAAAGTGGCTGGATACAAAATTAACTCAAAGAGCCATCCTTCATACAAACGGTAAACTGGCTGTGGGGAGCCGACAGAAGGTGACTATCATCCTTGTAGCCATCTTGAGCCATATACCCTGACAAGAGACTTGTTTTCAACAGCCTACAACAGCTGAGCACACTCTGATAACATTTTGTTTTATAAACCCCGGATTTTCCCTTGGGTGTGTGTGACTTAAAGGCGTGACTTGAGAAGTCAGACTTATAAAAGGCAAGAGGCAGACAGAAGAAAGAACTGGAAACTTGGAACTTGGAGGCACTAGGGACTAGGAACTAGGGACTAGGAACTTGAGACTTGGGACTTGGACTAGGAACAAGAAACTTGGAAAGAGAGAAGAAGGGAGACTTGAGAATAAACGGGACTGAATCACACTCTGTCTGGTCTCCATTCTTCATGTCTGCCTTCACTTTCTCTCTTGCTGAACCCTGACCCTGACCAGAGCAGCAGTGTGAGCTCAGACAATTTAGCCCCCAAAGCTTGGGGCAGTGCGGGTTCCAACATTTGGCAGAGCAGTCCCCGACAACTGGCTGAGAAAAAAATTAGGGAGACAATAACTATAAATAATAAATATCTTGGTGTAACTCTAATCAAGCAAGTGAAAGATCTGTATGACCAGAATTTCAAGTCCCTAAAGAAAGAAATTTTAGAAGATATCAGAACATGGAAAGATCTCCCATGCTCATGGATAGGCAGGATTAATATAGTAAAAATGGTCATCTTACCAAAAGCAATCTACAGATTCAATGCAGTTCCCATCAAAATTTGCTCTGGCCTGTGGGATCTTCAACAGGGTATCCTAAAAGAGAAGGGGAGAGAATGGAGGAGACAGGAGACGCAAAGAACCGGACCAAGTCAAGTTTTCTAATCAAGGTCTGTCGAGCTGTATTTTCTCAGGCAATTTCTACAGGCAGGGAAGAAGATAATGTGTTTGGGGGAATTCAGAGAAGTTGGGCGTTCTGCCACAGTGGTTATCTTGCAGCCCCAATGTTTTTGTCTGGCTCAGGGCACAGCAACCACTTTCCTTAGGGCACAGTGACCATTGGCTTTCTCAGGAATTGATAGCTGAGGAAAAACAAAACCTAAAAGTATTCTTTCAAAATGGAGTAAGGTTGGCTCCTGGCAAAAATTCCAACACAATTTTTTATTAGCCTTGAAAGGGCAACTCTCAACTTCGTATGGAAAAATTTAAAACCCAGAATAGCAAAAACAATCCTGAGTGATAAAAGAACTTCTGGGGGTATCACCATCCCTGACCTCAAGCTATACCACAGAACAATAGTGATTAAAACAAAACAAAAAAACTCTATGTGGTATTGGTACAGAAACAGACATGTTGATCAATGGAATCAAATAAAAAATCCAGAAATAAACCCACACACCTATGGTCACTTGATTTTTGATAAAGAATCCAAAACCATACAATGAAGAAAGAAACCATCTTCAGTAAATGGTGCTGGTCTAACTGAATGTTTCCATGTAGAAGAATGAACATCGATCAATATTTATCACCCTGCACAAAACTCAAGTCCAAGTGGATCAGAGACCTGGGATAAGGGAGGTGCCCAAGAATCAATGGAGGTATCCTTAATTGACACACAGCATTGGGGGTATAGAACCTGAAGAGGCCACCTCCTGTAGCCAGGTAGGATCCCCAATGGAGCAATAGGGACACCAACCCACCCACAAAACTTTCAACTCAAAATTTATCCTGCCTACAAGAAATGCAGGGTAGAGGGATGGAACAGAGACTGAGGAAATGGCTAATCAATAACTGGCCCAACTAGAGACCCACCCTATGGGCAAGCACCAATCCCTGACACTATTAATGATATTCTGTTATTCTTGCAGACAGGAGTCTAGCATGGCTGTCCTCTGAGAGGCTCCACCCAGCAGCTGACTCAGGCAGATGCTAACACTCACAGCCAAACACTGAATGGAGCTTGGGGACTCTTATAAAAGAGTTGGGAGAAGGATTCAGGGCCCCAGAAGGGATAAGAATCCACAGGAAGACCAACAGAGTTAACTAACCTGGACTCTTAGGAGCTCTCAGAGACTGAACCACCAACCAAAGAGCATACACAGGCTGAGCCTAGTCCCCCACCCCGTGCACACATGGAGCAGATGTGCAGCTCAGCCTTCATGTGGGTCCCAAAGAACTGGGTCAGGGGCTATCCCTAAAGCTGTTACCTGTCTGTGGAATCCACTCCCCTATCTTCATCTGTCTTGTCTGGCCTCAGTGTGAGAAGAAGCACATAGCCTGGCAGAGACTTGATATGCCAGGAGTGGGGTATACCCAGGGGAGGGCTCCACTTTCTCAGAGGAGAAGTGGGGATAGGGAGAGGGACTATGGGATGGGGGACTGGGAGGGAGGACCTCAATGGGGATATAAAGTGAATAAATTTTTAAAAATTAAAGAAAACAAATTGTAGACAAATGCCATAAAGAACTTTGTTTGGTTGGTTGGTTTTTGGTTTTTTCGAGACAGGGTTTCTCTGTGTAGCCCTGGCTGTCCTGGAACTCACTCTGTAGACCAGGATGGCCTTAAACTCAGTAATCCACCTGCCTCTGCCTCTCAAGTGCTGGGATAAAAGGTATGTACCACCACTGCCCGGCCATAATGAACTTTGTAACAGAATTTATTAAATAGTAAATTAATGATTATTAAGAAGGGTGGAGGGATGGCATGGTTAGTGCCTCACAAGCTCAAGAACCTGAGTTTGATTCCCCAGAACCTGTGTGTAAAGCCAGGTGTGGCAATGTGCACCTGTAATCTCAACACCAAGGATGCAAAGGCAGGTGGCTCCCTGCAGCTCACAGGTCAGTCTGCCTAATCTACCAGTGAGAGACTCTGTCTCAAAGAACAAGGGGCAGTACTCCTAAGGAGACACACTGACGCTGATCTCCAGGCTCCACACGTGTGTGTATATGCTCAAGCACACCCACATGTATGCACACACACACACACATGAGCCAAGTTGAATATAATAAGTAGAAAGAAAAATGTAATGTATTATGACCAAATAAGCTTTATTCTAGGAATGCAATACTGCTTTGACATTTGAAAACCAATTGGTATCATTCACCACTTTGGCAAAACAGAGGAGAAAAACTACTTAGCCATTCTGATAGAAATTTTTTTTGTTTGTTTGTTTTTTGTTTTTTCCAAGACAGGGTTTCTCTGTGTAGTCCCGGCTGTCCTGGAACTCACTCTGTAGACCAGGCTGGCCTCGAACTCAGAAATCCGCCTGCCTCTGCCTCCCAAGTGCTGGGATTAAAGGCTTATTTTAACAAGGCTTAAAACCCCCTTTGAATATAAAAAGCAAATTATAAATAGAGGGAAACCTTTCAACTTAACAAAGAACATTAATTTATATTTATAAGTCTATTGCTAATCATATTCTCAATGGTGAGAGAGGAGACTTTTTTCTTCTAAAATCAGGAGTGAGATAATACTTTCATCTCCACTTCTGTTCAGTACTTTACCTGGAAATCATTTCTGAAGACACAAGATCAGCAACTAAATCTTGGAAAAACAGAGACAAAATGTCTTTATTCATAGACCTCATAAACAAATATAGAAAATCCTAAGGGATTTACCAGAAAAAAAAAAGTAGTAAATTAATTTACCAGTGTTAC
This sequence comes from Rhabdomys pumilio, assembly GCA_030674055.1. NCBI lineage: Eukaryota > Metazoa > Chordata > Mammalia > Rodentia > Muridae > Rhabdomys > Rhabdomys pumilio. The sequence continues at coordinate 209,433,334 of JANHMN010000001.1, read as the reverse complement.
AATGTACGACACATTCTTTGCACTGCTATATATACTAAAAGCAGAAATGAGGACTATTAAGTAGCCATGTAGCAATTACATAAAACAGAGAGAATGAAATAATAGGGAGAGGTATGACCTTTATTACAAACATCTGAGAGAAATGTTAAACATCTGTTGTTATCGTTTGTGCTGTATGTTGTTGTTTTGAGTTGGTACTTTTTGTTTGGTTGGTTTTGCTTTTTTAAGACAGGGTCTCCTGTATCCCAGGCTGGTCCCTAACTCACTTTGTAGCTGAAGATGACCTTGAACTTCTGATCCTCGCTGGGAGTGCGGTGGACTTACAGGCAAGTTCTGGTGTATGGAATGCCTCGGGGATCACAGACTTCACAAACGCTAAGCAAGCTATATCCCCGCTCCTGATACACACACTCAAGGTTAAGCAGAGGAAGCCAGTAGACACCTCCCTTCCAAGAGGGCTTCTGCTTCCTCCCATCAATTTCCATGTCGGAATACACTCCTTGGCATGTGGCTTCGCTTCCCAGTACCTTCCAGACCAGGAGCTATTGCTTCTAGAGTTCCATGAGCAACTCTCCAAGTCTGCCCAGAGCTAAGTGGTTTCCTGAGCCTCCAGAGATAGAACATGTTCTGGATCAAAACTGGGAAAGTCTCAAGCAAGCTGGAGGGCTGGCTATCATCTGCAGAACCCCGTACTGCTTGTTTCCACCGCTAGGCTGGGCAACAGGCATGCGATGTATGCTCAGTAATGTTTACCCAAAGCCTAGAATAGACCTCAAAGGTCAACTTCAGGTGGCCAGCGCTGAGCAGGGGACAGGAAGCCTAAGGCGGTGACTGGTTGGTCTCTCTACAAACCAAGGTTCACCCAGGTCTTGCCCAGGGCTTGAGCTCTTACTCCTCTGTGGCGTGTTCTGGAAAGCAGATAAACTGCTGACCTCAGTCCTATTTAAATATTATAGGGTAGCCAGAGTATTCCAGAAACAGCCTCCCTCTACTTGCCCGATCATTTCCCGCTCCAATGAAGTCATGGGGGGGGGGGGGGTGGGGGGACGGGGACCGTAGTTTCCTTTCTCTCCACACCTCCCAAATAGGCTGCCCAGTCCCAGGCCGCCTGGGACCAGGATTGACCTTTCGAAGCAGTTTGCTCAAGTGCCCATAAGCAAACAAAAACAGTCTTCTGTTTGCCAGGACTGGCAGCCTGGGATCGAAAACAACCAGCTGGAGAGAAAGGCTGGTGAGCGCCCTTTGCTTCCCTGGGACCCTGGACCTCTGTCCTCCCAGCCTTGTCCCTCAGGCCCTCCTTTGTCACAACTGTGGTCTCTGCGGGGATTGGGGACAGGAGGGGGAAGGTAGTGACTTTGAACAATGCCAGTGTGTCTGGCCAGGGAGCCTGCTTGACCTGATTAAGCTTCTGAGCTTGGGGTGGGGACTAAGGCAGCCTTCAGAAGCTATTTTCCACCTGGGCAGGCAGAATGCCCTCATGCCTCTGCAGTGGCTCTTTTTTGATGAAATAGGCTGGTTGACTCCTTTGCACAGTGGCATGATGGTCTTTCTGATCTCTGCCTACGCTGGAGCTGCGACCTGTAGGTCTTCTTACTCTTGTTGCCCTTCCCACCAGGCAGCTCTCCAACGGTGTTTTTCTCGCTACAGCTCTCACTCTGGCCCTGCCAGGCCCAAGGCACCCACACCCGAGTCCAGCTGGCATCCACTTGAAAGCCTTCCTGCTGGGAGCCTCAAGGTTGCCCCCGCCCATAGCCCTGGCCCTGAGGCCTGAGCACAGGGCCACGGAAACTAGGCCAAGAAAGTATAGGAGAAAAATCACACCCCCCCCCCCCCCCCCGCTGGAGGATGGAGCCTCCCATCCCCTTCCCTAGGTGCCACCACAAGTCCCAGCATGCACCATTCCCATTCCGCAGTTCCTAGTACCTGAGCACGCTCTGGGGATTCAGAGAGCGCTGGAGCAGCACTTTTGAGTTTGTTGGGACAGATGGAGGGGAAGCCAGAGTGCAGAGATTTCCAAAGACTCTGCAGAAATGGTGAAAACGGAGAAGGTTAGGGTGAGGCCCAAGGAAGGGAGGAGTGGCTGGGTGGGCCCAGCAACCAGGTCTATCCTTTGTGTGTTGGCAAAAGGAGACCATCTGGAAGCTTCTTTGAGAGAAAAATATAGTCGCTCAGCTTGTGACGGGCACGGTTACCAGCTGGCATTGCCAAGACTGTTTCCAGGTGAGGCCTGGAGAAACTGAGTCAACCAAGATCACATTACTCTTTCAAACCGAGGCCTCTACGAATACTCTCCTTGTTTGTCTTGGAGTTTGTTTGGTTGGGGGCTTTGCTATTGTTTGGTTCTGTGGTTTGTTTGTTTGTTTGTTTGTTTTAATGTATGTGCAACACATGCATGCAGTACCTGAAAAGGCCAGAAGGGGGCTTAGAATATTGTGAAACTGGGCATTACAAACTATTGTTATCTTCTGTATGGGGGCTGGGAACCAAATCTAGGTCTTCTGTAAGAGCAGCCAGCACTCTTAACTGCTGGGCCATCTCTCGGAGTCCTAATGGTTTTGAAACAAGGTTTCTGTTGGGTAGCCCAGAGTGACCTTGAACCCCTGATCCTGCTGCTTCCACTTTCCGAGTGCTAGGATTCCAGGCTTGGCCTCCTAAAAGATCTCAGAGTACCCACTTGTAGACAGAAATGTGAGAGGCTATATAACAGAAGGTCAGTATCAACAATGAGATGAGTTGTCGCTCCGTTTCTCAGTCGTGTTTTGTTGTGTCTTTTGCTTAGCTACTTAGCTATGCTTCCCGTTGAAGCAAGAATGACCTAGGCAAAAATAGAGGGGGAAGGGGGGGTTTTGATGAAATGATACACTAGACATCAGGCACTCAGCAGAATGAGGGGCTGGCCAAAAACAAGATAAACAAACTTAGACAGTATTATCTAAGGTGAGAAGGAGGGAGGAAGAGGAAGCAGAAAGGAAGAAGGGAAGACAGGGAGCTTAGCTGGGAATGTGGGTCAGCTGTAGAATGTTTGCCTGGCTTGCACAAAGCCCAGCATCTGGGCACTCCAGATGCTGGATGTGGATGCTGACCTGGGCTAGAGGCCTTGTTGAAAGCTCCAGAGGAGGAGGAAAGATTAGAAGAGAGGAAGTAAGGAAGAAATCAAAGCTGGAGGAGAAAGGAGGAGAGAAGAGAGAAAGGACTCGGGGCACCAGCCACAAAGAACTTCATGGGTTCTCAGGATTCAGCGTTGACCTTTTAAACAGAACTGATGTCCGTGCCCCCACTCCCACATGGCCACTTGCCTTTGCTGTATTAAACACCCTGGAGTGGACTGAAGAGAGCAGGGCTTCTAGAGCTAGTACTTCCAGCTGTGAATCACCGTACAGTCGGTAAAGTCACTTAGAGTCCCTATATGTGGTGTGCTTTCTATGTCTGCTTCTGGTTCTCACTTTTTCCCTTCTATTTCTTTCTTTTCTGTGCTTGGGCATTCTCTCTCTCTCTCTCTCTCTCTCTCTCTCTCTCCTGTCTCTCTCTTGTTTCTCTCAGTCTCTCCTCTTTCCTCCCTCCCCCATCCAATCCAGAAGCATCTTCCCTCCTATTTCAAAGTGTTTTTCTTGTCCCTGTCCTAAGATAATACAAACGGAGGCAGGAGGGGCCTCTGCTGCCAGCACCCTGCAGTGTAATCAAACCATCCTCGCTGACATCATGTTTTCTAAGAAGATATTTGCTTTAAAAGCTGCAGAATAATCTAAACTTCCAGCCCAGCATCTCCCCAGAGATGCAACCTTATGTGGATTCTGCCAAATAGGAGCTCACACCCTGCTCATTAAGGGAGCCATTAGGCAACCAATTAGTGAGAGCCTCCCTTACACTCTCCACCCTGTGTCCCTATAAAACTCAGCACAGTCTGTATGTCCCTTGGTGTCAGGGACAGAAAAAATGATTGCTCTAAGGGAGAGGGGCCTGGCACTGGAAGCAGGGTGACCTCCACCTGCCTCCCTCCAGGACTGGCGTCTTTGATTACGGGGCACTACTTGACAGAAACTTTCTGCTAGACTTTGGCAGACTCGAGTGGGACCAGTTGGAGATCAAGGCTGATGGTAAAGCTACCCCAAGAGCCCAGGGAATTTTATCCTCACTGGGTAGAGAGAGCCAAAGTCAACAACACCTCTGTGCTGGAGCAGAACGGGGGTTGGGGGTTGGGGGTAGAAAACATGAGCAGCTCTAAAGATGGTGTACCCCATCACCAAACAAGCTTCCCAGGCTTGAGAACCTTGGGACCTTAGGGTCAGACCCCAACAAGGTGACTTTAAATTATTGGCTTGACTTCTTCAAAACTGGGAGGGGTTGTTTGTTTTGTTTTTCAAGACAGGGTTTCTCTGTGTAGCCCTGTCTGTCCTAGAACTAGCTCTGTAGACCAGGCTGGCCTCAAACTCAGAGACTGGCCTGTCCCTCTGTCCCCTGCCTCTCTTCCTCTCTCTTCCTCTCTCTTCCTCTCTCTTTCTCTTTCTGCCTCTCTGCCTCTCTGCCTCTCTGCCTCTCTGCCTCTCTGCCT
>JANHMN010000001.1:209393676-209421963 GCA_030674055.1 Rhabdomys pumilio | reverse complement strand
GTGTGTGTGTGTGTGTGTGTGTGTGTGTGTGTGTGTGTGTGTGTGTGGACCTGGGTTCAATCCCAGGACCTCTCCCAGGGGTGATTTAGTACATTTATCAGTGTACTTTCCCCTTTGGCTGAATAATTCTGAACATGTACAAAATGACTTTATAGAGGGTTCTGTGCACTCTTGCCTCCCAACAATTAACTCGAGTACCCATCTAGTAGAAACTATTTTTAAACGGCTCATGTGGAATAGAATACTGAGGCCGGTGAGATGCATCAGTCGGTAAGAATGCTTGAAGCCAGATCTGATAACCTGAGTCTGGTCCCCAGAACCCACAGGGTAGAAGGAGAAAACTGATTCATGCAAGAAAACTGGATCTTCTGACTCTCCACACGAAATGTGGCATCTGGGGGCACACACCTACACAAAGAGAGAACAAATAAGCGTAAAGAAAAGGGCATACTCCAGACTTCTTAAAAAGGAATGAGGATGTTCTTTATATATTGATAAGAAAGATCTCCAGGGCATGCAATGAATAACCACATTGAGGAAAAAAAATTTCCAGAGCATACAATGATTAATCACAGTCTGGAAATGATGTCTATGCATGTGGCACTGGCAAGCTATTGTCCAGAATGTTTCCTGTTTTCACCTGGGCACAATGCAGATATGATTCTTAGCCTCCTTTGTAATCAGATGGGTTATCGACTTAGTTCTGACCTAGAGAATGTAAATAAAAGTGACTGAATGCCACTTATCAGAGGTGGTCAATACTGGGAAGCCTTACAAAAATGAATCAGGGCATGTAGGGGAAGTCCGGTGGCTGGCTGCATCCCTAGGTTGAATAAAACCACATGTGGACCACAGGGACAGCTTCCCTGCTGTCAGAGAAAATTGGTGTAAACACGAGAGGAGACAGAACAAGGCTCAGTCATGGAATGGGCTGGAATTAAAAGTAGTGGTATAGTTCTTTGACTTAGTAGAGAAGGGGGGCCAAGAGGGAAACAGAAAGGGAAGGAGCGCAAGGAGCTAGAGAAGCTGGAGAGTAGCAAGGCCTCACGTGGTACACGATTAGAAGACCCAGGAGCCCATGTGTGATGGTTTGTCTATGCTTGGCCCACAGAGTGGTGCTATTAGAAGATATGGCCCTGTTAGAATAGATGTGGCCTTGTTGGAGTAAGTGTGTCACTGGGCGTGGGCTTTAAGACCCTCATTTTAGCTGCCTGGAATCAAGTATTCTGCTAGCAGCCTCCAGATGTACATCTGAACTCTCAGCTCCTCCTGCACCATGCCTGCCTGGAAGCTGCCATGCTCCTGCCTTGATGATAATGGACTGAACCTCTGAACCTGTAAGCCAGCCCCAATTAAACGTTGTCCTTCTAAGAGTTGCCTTGGTCATGGTGTCTGTTCACAGCAGTAAAACCCTAACCAATACACCATGGAAAATGAGTCTAATAATAGTAGTAGTAATAGTAATAATAATAATAATAATAATAATATGAACCTGGATTTTTTTTTTTTTTTTTTTTGCTTTTTTGCTTTTTTGCTTTTCGAGACAGGGTTTCCCTGTATAGTCCTGGCTGTCCTGGAACTCCCTCTGTAGACCAGGCTGGCCTTGAACTCAGAAATCCACCTGCCTCTGCCTCCCAAGTGCTGGGATTAAAGGCGTGCAGCACCACTGCCCGGCACCTGGATTTGTTTTAATACTAGAAAATAGAAAATGTTCACAGAATAATGAGGACACATGAAAAGACTTAAACAGCAGCTAGAACTTGTCAAATAGGGCACAATTTGAATATCAAGCATACTTCTAGATGAACAGGTACAGGCAAACAGTGACTACTGAGAGGGAGACTCAGTCTTCTCCAGGGATGAGCCCCCTGACACGTTATCCAACCCCAGTGGTCTGCCCTAGACACATGTGCATGTTAGAAACACTAAATGGACCCAGTAGGTTTTACACATAAATGAACCCTCCATGTGGGAATCTGGGAACCGAACCCAGGTCCTCTGTAAGAGCAGCAAGTTCTCTGAACCGCTGAGCCAGCTCTCCAGCCTCTGATGCATATACATGTTTAAACCCATGATAAAACAGGTATGTGTAGAAGAATGGGTAGAGCCATAGTAGGGCCAGACTTCTCAATATAAAATATGAGTTTTATTTTAAACTATATAATCATAGTAACTCTCCAGGAAATAAACTAGTTATAAGACTGATAGAATACACTTAGCAGCTGCCTGGTGACCAGAGGACAAAGGTCCACGAGAGCATAGAGGGGTTATTCCGAGGCCAAGGGCAACAAAGGTTCTTCAGAGAAGGTATCTTCTCATCCTTGTGCTTACCATCTGTCTATGCCCCTCAAACTTTTCTTGCTGTCCTTGTTTATTATACTCCTCCAAGCCCACCCCCAGACCCTCAGATGCTGTCCCTGCCACCAGCAAACAGAGGTACTCACTTATGCACTCTGGGTAACCCTGAGCACTCCACAGACTTGTGGCATTGTCTGATTCACCTGTAACCACCCTGTGACATTCCAAGGAGCCCTCAGAGAACCTTATAGAAGAACACTACCTTCTCTGTAGAAGCCTTGCTGGCCCTGGCCTGGGAATCGCTTCTCCTCTGGGCTCTCAGGGCCTTTATCATGTGGCCACCGTTCAGCTGTCAAGACATCAGACTGCAGTGACCTCACCAGTGCCTCAGGAAGACTTGTCTCCTTCACCAAGCACTCAGACCAGGCTGGAAGGGGACAGGCAACCCATGAACTTTCACATAACTGAACCAGATAAAGAAAAGTTCTTGTGAAAATACTAGGCCAGAACAATCAAGAAAAGGATGGTTTGAAAGAGGGTGGGTGCTCTTCGGCCTCCTCAGAACCCTGATGTTCAACCTGGACCTCTCCCTCCAGCTCCGCTGTTTTCAAACACAGGTAGGTAGAGGGCATGGTTCTGGGAATAACCAGAACCATATAACTTTATAGATTCTTGGGAATGAGAAGTGTTTCTTGGGAAAAGGTTACAAAGAATGGAGTTGACTCAGGCCATAGTAGCTACTGTTATGTAAATGTAGCTTCTCAGACCCAAAGATACGGCAGGGGTGGGTGTTCTCTCTCTCCTAGGACAATCAAAATTCCAGAGAACTGTATGGAAGCAAAAGTGCAAGCCTTTGTCTTCTCCTTTTTTGAGGTCAGATGTCTGTGTTCATGTAACCACAGAACACAGAGAACAATTCTCATGTGCTTCTTTTGAACGGGAAAGAGCCATCATCACCTCCCTCCCTCTAAATCATCTAAGTTCAGAGTCATGCCACAGCCTCCAGAGAAAGAGGCAGCGGTTATGTTTGGAATGTAACACTAGAAGGCACAACAGGCCCTCGCCCCTCAACAGCCATTTTTTTCATGCTGTTACCTTCTGTGAACTCCCGTCTGAAAAATTAAATGGAAAATTCAGAAATAAGCAATCTATAAAGTTATGAATAACTGTCATCAAAGAATATTGTTATCATTGTTTTATTGCATTCTGTACATTCTTCCATTGTGTCTAGTTCATGAATGAAAGGTTACTGTGAGTGTGGACCTATAGGAAGAAGCATACTGTTCCATGCTTCTTACCCAGCTTCTCTAGAAGTCTCCCTTAGCCGACCCAGAGTGAATTTTGATGTTTGGCATTGAGTAACTCAGCTTCAATGAAATGCTTGTAAGTGATAAGCCAACATATATTTATTTATGGATCATATGTTTATGTATTTATCAATCATTATTTACTTATCGTGTGTATATAGGTGTTTTGTCTGTACATATACACATCAGAAAGAGGTATGGGACTACAATTATAGTCCCATAATACAGTTGTGAGCCACCATGTGGGTGCTGGGAATTGAACTCAGGACCCCTGGAAGAGCACCAGAGTTAAGTGCTCTTAACTGCTGAGCCATCTCTGTAGCCCCATAGCTGGCTATTACATAATTATCCTGTGGCTGCTGTCTCAGTCTGGATGGCAGTACATGTCACACATCTGTCCCACACCACTGAAAAAGGTGCACATTGTGGAGATGAGTCCTGCTCAATAAAGTCCTCCCGAGCCCCAGTAGAGGGGAGGTAGTACTGCTGGGAGCTGAATAAAGACCCTGGAAGTGCCTGCCCACGGCACACTCTTGGCTTATGGTCAGAGTGCCTCTGGGTTTCTGTGTGTTTAGTGAGGTCATATTCTTCTCAGCATGGGGCTGTGAGTCAGCATCAGATCACATGGATCTGCCAGCCCCTTGTGTCACTGTCCACATCATAATCCTCACGCTGTCCTGTCACCATCCCGAATGCTTAGTCCCTGGAGCTGCCTTCACAGAAGCTGCCGTCTCTCATCATCCCCTTTCAGCTTCTTTCATCCTAACTCCCTTTCATCTCTCTCCCTTCTCCTTATCTAAGATGGCTGCCTCCTGTCCAGCACCTCTGCCTCTTATTTCCAAGGCCACGCAGACCACCAGACCCTTACCTTAACTCATCGCTGTTATCCACCAAAAGCCTGACAGTCAGGCCACTGGGTCTGTTACTCTCACCAACAACCCTCTTCTCTGTCCTCTAGTGACTCCTGTGTTCCTGCTGCCCAGCACTTTCAGGGGAACCGCCCTCTGGCCCACCTGCTCCTTCCTGTCCATGTACCCTTCTTCATCAGATTGCTCTACACCCCAGACCACACCGCCACCCTCCTCAGTGCATCTATTCGCTCAGCCTTACACTCAGCGCCTTCCCCTTTCTACCGTAACCCCTCACCTCTCATCAGACACCCACCCACACACACCAGGCTCTCTGACTCATTTTACCATGGAACCCCTTTTTCACAGCTGGTTTCCTTGCTAGGGGTCTGAGTCCTGAGACACTAACTTGGCCTTCATTAACAACTTAAGCTCATTCTAGAATGTCATTCAGCAGTTCTATCTGCAGTAAGAATGTGCTATTCCAGATGGAGAAAGTGGGCCAGGTTCAGTCTTTCTGGTTGTCACCTTCCCTGGGACCTCATGATTCATCTCTCCCACAGGAGTGCTTTCCCTTCCATCCCCAGGCTCTTGACCCTACTCCTGCTGCTCAAATTCACATGTGATGTCATCTGCCAGTCTCTCAAAGCTGACCGTTAAAGACTTTGCCCCCATCCCTTCTCTGTAGTAGAACTGGCCCCTGGCATTGGTGAGCCCTGGTTTCCCGGCCCATGTAAAGGATACATTGGTATTGAGAACCTGTGAAGAGTCCTCTCAAGTGCTTCTGTCAAGTATGGAAAACAAGGCAAGGGATCTGAATGTGTGGTTCCAATTTTCCAAGTCACTGGTGAATTCCCAGAACTCTAAAGAGGGTGAGTTTGCCATCGGTCACAGGTGAAATCATGTAATCCAAGGGCCCACTTTATGTACACAGTCCCTAAGCCTTGCTTCCTTTCCTTCAAGGCTGCAGGAAGATGCCAAAAATACTATCCACACCTCAAACAAAGTGTGTTTTAATAGCCATGTGAGCAAGGAAGAAAACATTACCCAGATAGAAGCAAAATCAGGAGGATTTGTAACTGGTGAAGTATGCTAAATAACACTGAATATTGGATTGATCTCTGAAGGAGGAGATGTTTGGTAAAGGAACTGTCCGAGAACAGCTGCATTTGATGCTTTTCCAATTTCCTAATGACAGTATAAACAGGACTCTTACAGACACATAGGTAATATACAAAAGGCATTTACAGGCATGTAGATGATACAGACAGAACACTTGCAGACATGTAGATAATATAGACAGGACATTTACAGACACAAATAATATAGACAGAATGTTTACAGACACATAGGTAATACAGACAGAACTTTTATAGAATGTAGACAGTATAGACAGGGAGTTTACAGACATATAGATGATAGTTATGAGTGTGATTATGGGGCTGGGGAGGTAGATCGGCTGATAAAGTGCTTGTTGTAAAAGCATGATGACTGCAGTATGATCTCCAGAACCAGGCACAGTGGTTCGTGCTGTAACCCTAAAGCTGGGCCAGCAGAGTCCAGGTATAGAGGTTCATGCTGTAACCTCAGGGTCAGGATAGCAGAGCCCAGGTATAGTGGTTCATGCTGTAACCTTAGGGCTGGGCCAGCAGAGTCCAGGTATAGTGGTTCATGCTGTAACCTCAGGGCTGGGCTAGCAGAGCCCAGGTATAGTGGTTCATGCTGTAACCTCAGGGCTGGGCTAGCAGAGCCCAGGTATAGTGGTTCATGCTGTAACCTCAGGGCTGGGCTAGCAGAGCCCAGGTATAGTGGTTCATGTTGTAACCTCAGGGCTGGGCTAGCAGAGCCCAGGTATAGTGGGTTCATGCTGTAACCTTAGTGACAGAGTAGTAGAACTCAGGTACAGAGGCTTATGTTGCAAGCCCAGTGACAGTCCACATGAATCAGCAATCTCCAAGCCATTGAAACACTGTGACCTCCCCTCAAAAAACAAACAAACAAAAAACAAACAAAAACAACCCCCCCAACAACCCTTCAAACAATTAAAAAAAAACTAAGATGGATGACCCCTGAGGAGCAACACCTAAAGCTGATCTCTGTCTTTTCCACACTTTGAACATACATACATGTGTCTGCACACACAATAACACACGTGCATGCACCCACTCCACAAAGTGATCTTAGAATAACTAATTAGAACCCAAATCAGCTCATTGATGAATTCCAACAAGGAAAATTCATCAAAAACAATATTGAGAGCTAGCAGTGGTGACACAGGCCAATAATGTCAGCAACCACTGAGGCTAATGCGGGAGCACTGAGTGTTCGAGACCAGTCTAGGGTACAGAGCAAGAAGACCTTCTCACAAACAAACCACAGATGAACCATATTCGACAGAAGTCACGGAGAAAAATGACAGTAGGTTCCGTCTGAAGTGCAAAGTGAGAAGAAACTAACTGTGGGTTGTTTAGAAGAATGTCCATGGGGGTGGAAGATGGGGAAAAGCAAGGAAAAAGTTACAAAAAATTAAGAGCTGTAGGAATTGAAGGAAGTGTCCAAAGCGGGCTTTGGGGGTGGGGAGAGGTGCTGTTCCGATCTTGGTCAGGGATGTCTGTCATTGTGCTAACTCTTTAAATGACTGTATTTGTTCACATACTTTTTTGTATATTTGTTGCTAATGTTTTTAAAAGGGATGCTTTTAAAGCCTTATACCAGAGTGCAGGAAATACCAAATCCCAGAGTAATCCAGTCAAGCAGAGCATTTGATTGACAGCGTGAGTCAATCCTTTCTGCCATGCTCTGCCCATCTCAGGTCCTGGCTGGCAACCCTGCAAAGTTCAAGGGTGGTTCTCTCTGAGGAGTCATGCAAACAGGGGCTTTGTTGGGGGCCCACATCCCACATGACTTGAGGAGTCTGATTTCGTGATCGTGATCATAACAAATGAAGTGTTTAGGAGCAGCCACAGGTGGCAGCTGACAGCTGTTTTCAAACCTTCCAAGCTGTTATTCAGCAGAGGTCTGGCCTGGTCTCTGCTGTGCCAGATGCCAAGATGGCCACTAGCTGAATCCACTGTGTGGCTTAGATAAATAGCATAACTTCCTAACAAGAAAATACCTGTGCGAAGTCCTAAACTCCTGTCTCAGACAAGGTCCAGGCCTCCTGTTTAAGCCATTGCAAAGGGTACCACAGAAGAGTAAGGCAGCTCAAATAATGCCTGAAGTCCTTTCACCACCTGTCCATGAAATGAGACTGTGACATGTGTACACTGTGTGTACAAAGAGAGACAGATGCTGACTCTAGAACCAAAGCCTTGTTTTTAAATACAAGCACCAAGCCTTTTTGATAGCAATTTTTTTTTTAAATCAATGAGTGGTGCTGTATTTCTATTATTCCAACGATAAAGCGATCTGAGACACCACTGCTGCCCAAGAGCACAGGTCATCCAGATTGCTGCAGGAAGCTGTGTTCAACCTCCAGACTATCTGCAAGCGTGTGATTCAGATTCATAAGATTTACCAGAAACAGAAACTGAGACCAGCTTGCTCTCTCCTGCCCTCTGCTGGTCCATCTCTTATTTATGCAGGATGCTGATGGTCCCCGATTAGGATGGTACAAATCAAGCTTCTGTCCCCCACAGACACATCCATCTGAGGTCTTTACCAAGTTCCAGAAAATGACAAACTTTCAGATAAGGGCTTGGAGAAAGCTCAGCACTCAAACTGACAAGATCCTGCTTAGAACTGAGTGGTAGTTTGTGGGCAGTTCATGGCTCACAGCTCATGTGCTACAGAAGAGCTTGGAGCCAACTTATAAAAATGTGGAAATTTTACTCAGAACTCTAGATTTTTTGTTTTGTTTTGTTTTGTTTTTCAAGACAGGGTTTCTCTGTATAGCCCTGGCTGTCCTGGAACTCACTCTGTAGACCAGGCTGGCCTCGAACTCAGAAATCTATCTGCCTCTGCCTCTCAAGTGCTGGGATTAAAGGCGTGCACCGCCACTGCCCATCTAGAACTCTAGATTTTTAATCATGTTAGTGAATGTTCATGATGTCTTAAAATAGAGAGCAAGAAGTGGTTTGTACAACTGTAGTCCTGTTACAAGACATGGCAGTGTGGGTCTTGCCAAGTGACAGCAAAGCCAGTCACCTCCACAGCCTTCTAAGGCACAACTCAAAAGGGACACACAGAACACACAGAAGTAAATCCATAGGCCTCCAGGGATAGCTGCAGTTCCTCAATCCCCAGAACCCTTCAAGAACCTATTGCTGGACCTGGGTAGGCAATGTCCAAGTCCTAGGGAGAGACAGGAATATTATCTCCCAGTGAGGCCTCGCTGTGCCTGCAGGCCCATCTTTGGTATGGTCTCCCATAGAGAATAAACCTGCCTGGGTAATTCCAGAGACAGGACACAGGTTGGAACTGTTCACAGTGGCCAGGTGAAGAGACAATGATACAGTTGGCCAAACTGGTGCATAGAATTTCCTTTTGGTTAAATGAAGCAACAGGAGAAAGATGGGTTACAGGCAAGGTAAACTGAGGCTTCACTGGGGAAACTAGCCTGCTAAGGCAAGTGGGCTCCAGACTCAGGGACAGGGTTACTAGAAATTACCCTCAATCAGGAGATGTGGCATCTACTACTTGTTTTGAGTGAGCTCCAAGAACCCACAGAAAAGCCTTGAAGAACTAACATTATGTCACCTGGGAGACCAACACCCAGACAATCTTTCCCCCTTTTGTCTGGTCCCTGTCCTCTACGTGATCCTGAACTATTCAGTAGCTGACCCCCTTAGATCTGGCTGCTGGAGAAGAGGCAAAGGGAAGTTTCAGGCCTGGAGAGGAAAGTGGGGGGTGCCTTGAAGACGTGTTATATAGAAGATTGTTTAGTATGGAAGTTTTGGTTAAAAGTAGAAGAGAAATATTTTAAAAGAAAGCCATTCTTAGGTGGGATGCGATTGGAGCATTGAGGAATTTAGTCAGTTCCTAAGATGTCAATCAAGTGTGGAGTAGAGAGACCCTGTTGAAAAGGACTGGACAGAAAAGTCATTGCCTTTGTCCTGTGTCATCTAGTTCCTTCAATGCAGCTCACTGGCTTCCTCTGTAAGCTTGGCTTCCCTGTGGCGGCACATTGCCTGAGCTGGCATGTTGCATCTTCAGGATGGCCACAATATGGAGTCACCTGCCCTATACAGGCTGGCACTGAAATTTAGAGTCTCTGCTTTGGTCTTATTCCTCACTTTCCAGTGGACATATGGCGGCTCAGAGCAGAGACCTGTCACAACAGTATAAAAGGGCTGTATCCTGAAGGGCAAGTGTGTAAATACTGCTTGCCTCTTTTCCCTATCTCCTCTCCCATACTCCTGGTTTCCTCTGATGGGCTGAAATGACAGGGCCCCATGTGGCTAAGGGAGCAAGCTGAGCGTGGGGAGAGAAAAATCAAAGGCAAGAGGGCACTGGTCTGAAATTGCCCAGAGCGAGTCCTGTTCCTACCTACACATGCTCCCTCTGCACCCCCCACCCTCCATCACAGAGAGGCAAATGACTTTCTCTATGGGTCATTTCCCATGAAACTCAGAGATGTGTGTGCACATTGTGTGCATGCTTGCACAAGTGAGGGTTTCTACCTTGTTTTGAGGCAGGATCTTTCTTGCTGTTTCTGCTGTTCAGTGGTTATTGCTGGCTGGCTGCTCTCTCATTTCACTTGGGGGCAACTAGGATTACAGATGTCTGGTACTGTATCTGACTGTTCTTTTTTTCCTATTGTTTTACACGGGCTCTGAATATAAACTCACATCGTCTGGCTTGTGTGGTAAAGTGTTATCTCCCCCTGGCTCCCAACTCCAGGGGCAGATGTAAGAAGGAAACACAGTACTGACTTTGGAGAATTCTTTTTCCTAGCCATAAATATTACCACCTATTCACCAGGTCTGAGAACCAGAGTTACATGGCTCTCCAGAATGAACAAGTATTTCCCAGGGCTGCCATTCCATGGCTGGTCACAGATGTAGAAAATGCCAAGTCAGGACCAGTCAGAACATGCCAATGATAAGGCCCTATCTTATGTTGTGTGGTCAGGGTGCAATGCAGTCTTAACCTTTGTGGAGGAGAAACTCAGAGTTCTTCTAACAGTTCATACAGCTGTGCAATCAGAAAGGCAAAAAGTAACCCATGGAAGACAGAGATACATGCAATTCAATGTACATATCTTTCAGTGTCAAGCTGTGTGCCAGGGAGCCTCCACCCTAGCTGAAGAGTGACTGACAGTTGGCGGTTGCTAGGAGAAGACAAGTCAATTTTCTTTAGTCATGTTTCCGAAGATAAGCCCACCCGCACCCATGCACACATGGGCAACACCAGTGAACTTTTTTTTTTTAAAAGGACATGAAGCTGGAAAGCAAACATGGGAGGGGATCTAGGAGAAACTGGAGAAGTGGAGGGTGGGTGTGACTGAAATAAACTGTATGCATGTATGAAATTCCCAAAGAATATATTAAAGTGTATTTTTTTAAAAAAGAATTCAAATACATTCATGGCCAAGAAAATCCTGACTCTCTATAAACTTAGTAACACTACAGTGTGTGCTGTGATGAAGAGGTGAACTGTGGAACTAATGAACACCAACCTGGAGCCTTCTGGTCACCAGGGAAACCACCCAGGAAGTCTTCACACTTTAGCTTCATTCCAGCTACTGGGGTTGCCCCTACAAGTCCATGAGACACTGCTGACACTCTACAACGGGGCTCTATCATCATGAAGGGACTGATGGATCTCACAGGAGGTCTCCCAAGAGTGGGTTGCTATAAAGCTTGCCCCACCCCCATGCCTGGTCCCTTCTGCATGCCACCATTTTCCTCTCCTCTTCTCTGTGTTGTGATACAATGAACAGGGACCTTGCTGCTGAGATATTAGCACCATTGGCACCTGGCGGAGTCATCAAGATCAAAACTAGGTAAATCTTTTGCATATAAATTATCCAGCTTCAAGTTAGATTATAGCAACACAGAACAGACTAACATTAACCAGCCCAGAGTCCAGGCAGACCAGTTAAGACTGGGTAGAAACGGAATCAAATCGCAGATGTTAGTGTTTTTATCATGGCCTTTCAGCTTCTGGTTCTGGGACTCTTGGGTGATACTTGCCTTTGATTTGGCCCTCTCCCTCTGCTTAGGCCCAGAAGTGGCTGAAAGGTATCACTTGTCACATGCTGTACAAGATTCTCTTCTTGACCCTCTTAAAATCACTATGCACATCCCACAATAGAGGCTGAGCCCCAGAAGACAAATATGGAGAAATCCTGCAAGCACACACAGCTCTACTCAAATGATAAGGTTTTGTTGTGTTTTACAGAACACTCCTCCAGAACACTACGCCTGTGGTGGACTGTCTCACGACAGAAATGACAGGATGCACCCGGAGTCTTGCCTGTACTGGGCTCCCAGGTGCCTCACAAAGAAGAGCACTCATGAGCACAACTTAGAGAACTTGCTTAGGCAAAAGCTGGACTAGGTAGGTGGAGACTGATGTTAGGTCCGGAATCTAAGCTTCTAACTCTAGAACTTCTGATTGTAGCTTGATGATTTATGTTCTACTTTAAAACTGAAAGGTCATCCATCTATTCTAATATGACCACTTTTAATTTTGGGATGTTATCCATATGCTGCATTCAAAGAAAAGCAGACTTCAGTATCACAACGAAGGACACACTGGAAGACTGTATTATTTTCCCATTTTGCCACCCTGCTCAGTTTTCCCCTTAAAGGGTCCCAACTCAAAGAAACATGAGCACCCCCACTTCCACCCTCCCTTACACACAAGGGTGGTTCATCTTTGTGTTTAGCTGGAAGCTGGAGTCTTGCTATATGCTTACAGTATTTCTTCCTGGGTATGGCATAAGGGACAGAACCACTGAAAACAAACAATTAAAAGGCTAATATCCATACTTCCAGAAAGAGTTTAAACAGCAAAACACAAAAAGATCCTGGATGAGTTCAACTTTTAAAGCCTGCACCTACTGTTGATGTGAAAACCTTGCCAATTTGGTAAACGCAAGCACCAGGTCAAACCCACCTTGCCCAGGCAGCAGACCTCACATCAACAGTAAGAAATGAGGAAGCTAAAACTACCCAGATGTGCCTACAGCAGCTTATGAAGTTAATTAAGTGACTGATTAGGCGGGCCTCCTCTGCACAGAGGGCACAGCCAGGAAACTGGAGACTGTAGGGGACACTCACACACAGAGTGATCAAAGGGGTAACTCATAAGCATAGAACAATCTGGAACTTCCTTATCAAACACTTAGGACACAAGCCAGCAGCAAAAACAGATGGCTTTGATGATGGCAGTCTGATTCCTGAACTATGTCCTTAAAAGAAAAGGTCTCTGCTTTTCCCTGAGACCAACTGAACTGGAAAAACATAAAACAGGGGCAGAGAGGCAGGGGAACAGCTAAAAGGGTGAGGGGAGAGTCAGGTATGCAACCCTTAGAACTCAGCAGAGGCCCAGAAATGTTAAACCTGTGAGCTGCGTTTTGAACTACTTACCCTGTAATGTAAGTTGAGCATCTGACACTGAAGGAATAGTCTTCAAAAGCTCCCCCTGTGTGTGTTCAAGGTCCTGTAATACAGAGGCCGAGGGGACACAGGCAGTGCTGGCAGCAAAGCCTCCCACTGAGGTGTCTACAGCCAACAGCTAAAGGAGCTGAAACTGTGACGGCATCCCTACAGGGATTAGACAGGAGGGCTTGTGGGACTGGGCAGTCCTGCTTTCAGTTCAAACTCTTCCAAGCTCAGATCTGACAAAGGAGGCCACCCTTGCAGGACCCGCGGCAAGGCTGGAGGGAATGGGGCTGTGGTCCAATGCTTACCACAAATGCATAAGACCTTGAGTTCACAGAAGGAACCTATGATAAATGAGTTTTTACAGCAAAATTAGCCTCAAACCAGCTTGGAGGTGGGAGCTGCTCTCTTTTGTAGAAAACAAGTTCTAAGAATTCACTTATCAATGTCCTTTTTGATAAAAATGATACTTTATTGTAATTCTTTTAAATCACAGAACTCCAGTCTAAATATCATACACACACACACACACACACACACACACACACACACACGCTCACTCACACGCTCGCTCGCTCACTCACACGCTCACACGCTCGCTCGCTCGCTCACTCACTCACTCACTCACTCACTGATCTCGGATGCTGACTTTCATACCCCTCAAACTGGCTCTCCTCAAATTGGCTAACAAGTCATGCCTCAGGGAACTTTCCAGTTCAACTCCTACTCAACTTGGAACCCAGGGATCACCGGTCTGGTTTTGCCCAGACGTCAGTGAAGACAGCTGGTACATTTGCTGAAGAAATCCTTCAGTTGGCTCAGCACCCGTGTTGTGGGCGCTGCGTAGTGTGCTAGAATATGAATCTGCATGCCGCTCACTAACCTGCGGGCTCTGCTTTCTCCTCTCTCACTGCCCAGTTGAGTCTCTACAGGGGTTCCCTTAAACACTGGATAGCAGGTGGCTCAGACCAGTACCAATGCTACCTGGGAAGTCACTGAGCCAACAACTGGGGTTACAATTCAACATAAATATTATTCCAAAGTAAGGAAACAGATGCCTTGGCTGGCTAGGGAAAAACGCTTGATTGTTTCTAAAGCTTGCAATCCACGGTGGACTTTTGTTTCATGATACAGTCAAGACAACCATGAGGCAATCTGTGTCACTCTCACAACTAGCAGAGTACCCTTTCCTGTCTCCCTCCACACACAGAAATGGCTTCAGAGTCTAGTTGTCACATCTGTGGCCTAGATCACTTATGACTTCAGATGATGAGTTCTCAAGCTTGGTTAAGATCAACTATGTAACTACGATGCTGAGATGGGGCCCTCACCTCACAGGAGTGAACATAACCCTTAGCCAGCTACTCTGACGCCAGCAAGAGAGACCTTGCCAATAATAAAATCCAAGTAAAGTAAGCACTGCTGCCGCCTTCAAACCCACGTGCCTTGCTTCTGGTCAGGAAACAGTCGTCAGGAGGGCCCTGGCCTGAGTAGGCCACCAACTGTCTTCTTCACAGAAGTAGATATTTTAGAAATAGGAAATGCATTTCATGATGTCTGTTTTCAGGACAGACCACAGCCACAGAAACACTTTCCAGAGTAGGTCTGCTCCAATGTCTATCTCAAAAACAAAAGCAGCCAGCCTTCATGAGGTACTGACGTATGTTCTGCCAAAAATATTCTCCTTTTCCTAAACTTAAAAGTTGTCTTCAAGTTCAACTATATTATACATCTGTTCTTTTCATCAGCAAAAAGATGACTTTTTTTTTTTTTTTTTTTTAAACTCCAAAACCAATGATGTCTATGTAGAATGAAGGTAGAATTTTGGTTGGTTGGTTTCTGTAATTCAGAACCTAGATGAAATCAAAAGCTCTGTAATAGTCTGCACATTCATGTCTTCCCAGAGTCCTTTGCTCAGCTCACATGAACTCATCAGAATCGTTACCATCCTGCAGGAGACAAAAGAGAGAGTGTGAAGGCCTTGAGCCCGCCAGAGAGTCATACTCATCATGCTAACCTGCAGCCCTTTCTCAGTCCTCATCTCGGGGTGCAGGAAGACGACCGAGTTCACCACTGCCTGCTGTCATTAGCTCTTATATGACCAAGGAGAGTAGACACACCCTTCAAGTTCCTCAAGTTACTTTAATTTCCAAGTTACAATGTAAAGCCCACTCCAGCTGGTGGATGGTGTGACAATATTGTGACTCTGCAGAAGGATAGTGAATAGCTAATCATTTAGCATAGATCCTGAACTTTAAAATAGAGTGACTGAGAGAGGGCTATGGAAGCTGTTCTCCTGGGTGACTTTACTCCCTGAACACAGCTCCTGTAATATCAGATCGTGTGAAACACACACACACACACACACACACACACACACACACACACACACACAATTTTAGAAAAGGACTAAGCCTTCACAAGTATATTATATAAACAGTCTCTTGCTTCCTTATGCCAATAACACTGTCATATATAAAATATTTGTGCCCCAAATCTCAGTATTTTTAACCTCCTGGTTTTCCTAGATTTGTGATTTCACATGAAAGCTGACTGTTTTCCTTCCTTTTTAATAGGCAAAGTTCTTAAGCCAAACATGGCCTATAATCAAGCTAGCCAGCTTGGCTTCTTACATACCACAGCACATGAGGAAAGGGTAATCTTACTGCATGGCTCATAAGCCCCAGCTGCCTTTCATCAGCACACACTGGCAAGGTTCTTTCCTGGCACAGGGGCTGGCTTGTGCAGCACTGACTGGCCACTGCACTGGTTCGATTTCTATCTGTTATTGCTTAACACCAGTACTGCCAGAGGCAGGGATTGGACTTAGGTCTCTTTTTCTTTTAAGGATCCTTGTTGGAAATGGTAGAAAGACAGTAGGTGAGGTTAGAAAATAGTAGTTTCTATAAAGGCTGGTTTTCTCTGGCTTCATTCAGTGGCTTGCTCTCTGCTGCTCCTCTTCCCCCATCTTCTTAAAAAAAATATCTATTTTAGGAGCTGGAAAGATGGTACAGTGGTTAAAAGCACTTGTTATTCATGCAGAAGACCCAGGTTATATTCCCAGAACCAGTATGGTGGCTCATTATCCCAGTTCAAGGGGATCCAATATCTTCTAGCCTCTAGGGTGCCGCATGCATGTGCTGCACCACCAGACCTGCACATAAAACACCCACATACAAAGTAATAAGTTAAATTAGATGAATTAAAATGTATTTATTTTAGTGTATCTATATATGTCCATATGCATGCAAAAACCCTTGGGAAGTCAGAAGAGGGGACTGGATCCCCCGGAACTGGAGTCTTAAGAGATGTAAGCTGCAGTGTGGGTGCTGGGAACAGAACCCAGGTCTACTGGAAGAGCAGAAAGCTCTGCTTACTGCAGACCCATGCCTCCAACCCATGTGCTTCTCTTTTATTAGCACAGGAATCAGAAAAACGGGAAGCTTGGCTCAACTGCTTGTTTTGTCCCAGTAGTGGGGCTGACTGCCTCAGAGTCCTAAACTTCAGGAGCAGCATCAGAGACATCCAGTGTCAGCTTCTTTACACAGCCAGTGAGAACAACTCAGTCAGGTCACCCAGCTGGTAACAATGACAGCGCATACTCCCTACAGGGGCTACTCCTTGCATGTGTGGGCAGGTGCTCTGGCACCACAGGGATGTTTAACTGTGTGTCTGCGGTCCAGGACTGTCCCTGGATAACTATCACATTTCGGATTCCCAGTCCCTCTACTACTCAGCTTATAGACAGACAGGTCTCTTGTCCAGTGCTAACTGATGAACAAGAGGAATGTAATAACAGTGATCTGTGCCAAGCACACATAAAAAAGGACTAGAAATTACAGATCAAAGGTTATGCTAAATGGAAAAGTAAAACTTCTGATGAACATCTAGCTCAGACAGAGACCAGTACTCTTCCTGATGAGCTTGTACAGTCCTGTCTCACCTAAGCATCAGCCTCTGAATGAAGACCAAGTGATCACACTACAAATTAGGTTGTACAATACAAGATGGTAACAGAACAGAAAATGTTCCAAGGAAACTGCAGCCTTTCCATTCAAACACCTCGCGCATGGCAACCAGTAACAGGGCAGGAGGGGGAGGGAGTGTTTGTCTCCTGCCAGAAGCTGTAGTCGTCTTCAGATTCTTAATTACAGTATCTGTCCATACACATGCATGGCTGTCCTCTACATCTGTGGGGTCTGTATCTGAAGATCCGACCAAACACAGAGAACACTTAGGTGTTCCACAAACACAGGCACTGGCCTTTCTCTTGTCAACATTTTGTAAGCACTACAGTGTGACAACTATGTGCACTGCATTTACACTGAATTTGGTACAAGTGATAATACTCAGAATAAAGCACATGGGGGGATACGACATGAGTTACCAAGAAGAATATTTCACTATTTCATGAGGGGTTTGAGCATCTACAGATTTTAGATTTTAGTATTCCTAGGGCCTTAGAACCAACGCCTCAAAAATTTCAAGAGAAGGTGTGTGTACATGTATGTGTGTGTACATATGCATGTATGTGTTTTCCAATTCTAGAAGAACATGTAAAGCTCTTAAAGATCTGCTGTGGGAACAACAGGTACAAGGCTGAAACACAGGCCAGATTTCTAGTGGAAAGCCACTTCTAAATAAAGTTTCAAAAAGTTTTCAGTAGGCACAGCAGAGACAGGAGCATTAGTTTTTTTGTTTTTTTTGTTTTTTTTACTGAATTTGACTTAAAATTTATCACAGGCCTTTGCTAAGGTTAAAATGTTCTGAGTTTCTGGTAAGCCAAGAATAATATGCAGAGGGCTAAACAAATTCAGGACTCCAAGTGAGGACCAATGACAATTACCTATGACACGACCAAGTCTAGCATCAGGGTACACCCTTGTTTACATGTTACGACAACTTCATGAGGTAATGTCTCTACACTGAGCAATAATCCCCCTAAAAAGGCTAAAAATATAGTACGCTCAATCCAGTGACAGTTTAAAATCTCTTGACTTCACATTCAGTCCTGATGAACTACACATTGTTATTCTGGACATTTTCAGAAATAATTTTCACAGCCACATCTTGATTCATAAAGGAGCCTTAAAAACTTAGTTCTTCACAGATGTGGCAGTGAAGATGTTTTCTTACCCGTTCCTGGACATAAGCAACGTCTAAAATTCGACTGACTCCAATCATGCACTTAACTTGGAATTTGAGTAGATAACCTTAGGTGGGAAACTGAGCCACTTAGCAGAGCTTTCTGTAGTAATGGTAGGTTCTTTATCTGTGCTGAAATAGTAGCCACCAGGCCACACAAAGCTGATATGGCTGAAGAACACAGGCTTTAAACTTAATTTTCATTTAAACCGCATTTGCAATTCATGTCTAGCATATCTGACAATACAATCTAAAGCATACATTTTACAAGCCGGATTCTGAAAGAACCTGAGCCAAATGTGGTGGTGCCTGCTTGTAACCCTAGCACTCGGCAAACAGGCGGTAAGACTATGAGTCTGAGACCAGACTGGGTCAGGGAAGTTTCATGGCAGCCCGAGCAACAAAGGAAAAACCTGTCTAAAAACAAAACAAAACAAACCCCCGAAACATGTCAACACTTAGTCCAGGACTTAACAAGTATGAAAAGAATCACTGCTAGTATTTAGGCTATAACATATGGTTTCTATATTTGGTACATTTATTTTTAATTGAAATGGGTAATTCTGACTCTGTTTAACTATATTGTGAAGTCTACAGCACCATTAGTATAGGATTTTAATAAACGGAAATTTATTAATTTCTTTCTTTCTTTTTTTTTTTCAAAACCTGGAAATAGGAATAGGAACTAAGAAAGGAGAAAAGAATTGGACTACAGTGCTGTGCCACAGTTCGGGTCTAGAAATGTCCCCAAAGGCCACACGCTGAAGGCCTGTTATCCAGCCTGTGCTTCGTCTGGAAGCAGAACATTTAAAAGTGGTGTCCAGTGTGAACAAAGTCAGGTACCCGGGGCATGCCATTCACAGGTGCTGGACTCCTGTCTTCCTCCTTACCTCTCTGCTCCCAGCTGCTGTGCGATGAGCAGCTTGCCTTCTCCTGTGCTCCCATCACGATGCTGTCTTAACATTGAACCCAAAGCAGCAGGGCAATTGACCATAGCCCCAAACCTCTAAAATCCCAAGTGAAAATAAAGCTCCTTTCTTCCTAAATTAGGCATTGTGCTAGAAAAAGAGAAAGCTGACTGACATACCTTGTAATACTAACTGCCTTTCACAGCAGGTGAGGTATTAGACCCTTTCTTTAAAGTGACCCATACAAAAGCAAACACAAGACCATGGGGCAGGAAGGTAATGCCACACACACACACACACACACACACACACACACACACACACACACATCCTCCTCCTCCATACTAGCTGCCAATCATGGTAAGCAACACTACGAGAGTCAATAACTCAACTACGAAAGACTCTCTGTGAAGTATTTCAAGGCACAACAGTAGAACAAGAAACATGGACGTACTTGATTTGAGGACATATTCTCAACTTTCATCAGTGACGAGTAGCTCCTAGAAGGAAAGCAAAGAGTCAAATTGAGGCTATTTCTCAATAAACATTTTGTGGGTGGCTAGCACCCTAAAACCCAAATGAGGTTACTGTGCCAACAAGCATCTAACAGATGGTCACCACGTTGGTGGAAGGCTCAGTGGGCTAACTGTTGCCATTCTGAAGAAGGCAGCACACAAGTGTGCCTTTCTGAAGGCCACGTTTCCTCTGTGCTCTCTGTTAACCCAACCGCCCAACACTTTTTGAGACTCCTAAAAAATAGTTCCAGATTTTTGGTCTATATCCAACTCAAAATCTATTCACCTATGGAAACAAACACCTTTGTGCTCCTGTTGCCTAGAACAGCATCACTGTCCATTCCATTTCAAACCCAGAAGCCATTCTCAGCTTCGCTCCTCAACCCAAACTACCATCAAGCCAAGTCCGACGACTTTACCAGTGAATTTCCCTCTCACTGAGTCCAAGCTTCATCTGTGGTCTGGACCACTGCCAATCAGTTAACTTCTGGCTCCACTGCCTCTGAGTCTCTCTGTAATCTACCAGGCAAAGAGCTCTTACTAAAACACAAGCCACCAGCTGGGCCCATGACTGCAAAACTACTACTCAGGAGGCTGGGGCAGGAGACTGCCAGAAGTGTGAGGTCAGCCTAGGATACACAGTGAATTCCTGGTCAGGCCAGGGTGCAAAGAGACATGCTGTCTCATAAAACAAAAACAAAAACAAAAACAAAACCAAACAAACAAAACAAAAAAATTCACTGACTCACTCACTTAAAGCCTCATCACTTTTGCTTGAAACTTAAAAAAGAAATTATGTCTTGTATGTACATGTGTGTAAGTGCAGCATGCCTGTGGGGGTCAGATGGCAGCTCTGCCTCCACCATGAATCACAGCATCTCTATATTACTCAACTCATTCTGAATGAATATTGTATAAATTATTGACAGGACAGCAGAG
The DNA here is from genome assembly GCA_030674055.1 of Rhabdomys pumilio. Lineage (NCBI taxonomy): Eukaryota > Metazoa > Chordata > Mammalia > Rodentia > Muridae > Rhabdomys > Rhabdomys pumilio. Next base: position 209,401,451 of record JANHMN010000001.1, on the reverse strand, counting down.
CTTTGTAATGTGTTGATTTAAGAATCAGACAACACACTTAGCTCTAACTTTCAGCAAGATATGAGTCAGAGAGCAAATGCTTAAAGTGTCAGCCATGGGCTGGAGAGATGGCTCAGCGGTTAAGAGCACAGACTGCTCTTCTAGAGGTCCTGAGTTCAATTCCCAGCAACCACATGGTGGCTCACAATCATCTGTAATGGGATCGGATGCCCTCTTCTGGTATGTCTGAAGACAGCTAAAGTGTACTCATATACGTGAAATAAATAAATCTTTAAAAAAAAAAGTGTCAGCCGGTCGTGGTGGCGCACACCTTTAATCCCAGCACTTGGGAGGCAGAGGCAGGCAGATTTCTGAGTTGGAGGCCAGCCTGGTCTACAGAGTGAGTTCCAGGACAGCCAGGGCTACACAGAGAAACCCTGTCTCGAAAACCAAAACGAAAACCAAACCAAACCAAACCAAACAAAAAAAAAAAGTGTCAGCCATTCCTCCTTAGAAAGATGTAAATAAAGTGATATTGTGTTTCTAACACAAAATTTCCATTTTTCTAAATGAAATAGTTAAAGATACAAAGGAAACAGAAGGGCACTTTTTTTTTTTTCAATTTTCTCCTACTCCAAACTAAAACAAGAATTAGCTGTTATGGTAGTTTAAATTAAAATGATGCCATTCCCACCCTCACCTCACCTGTAGGCTCATAGAGAGTGTGTCACTGGGTGTGGGGCTCTGAGGTTTCAAATGGTCAACCTGGCCCAATGTCACTCTCTTTTCCTGCTGCCTTGGGAACAAGATATAGAACTCTCAGCTATTCCTCCAGTACTATGTCTGCCTGTGTGCCACCATGCTTCCTGTCATGATGATAATGGACTGATAAACCTCTGAAACAATGAGCAAGCTCCCAGTAAATGCTTTTTTTTGTAAGAGTTGCTGTGGCCATGGTGTCTCTTCACAGCAATAAAAACCCTAACTAATACAGTGGCAAATCCTGCTTGCCAGAACTCACAAATGTTATCAGAGTGAGCCATTTTAACAACTTAGAGCAGCCTCCCATTTGCAGGCAATAGCAGTTATTCAAGTCTCTGTATCTGCCTGCTTCAGCCAGCAGACCAGTCCGAGACAACATTCCCTGAGCTCTCCATCTGAATGCTCAACTTTAAAAGAAGTTCCAGCTTCAGCAGAGCCTGGACAGGAACACAAGCAGGTACATCACACCTGAGCACGTACAGCTATGCCCTTGCCCAGCAAGCTTCCTAAGAACCCAGGGTATTAAGAGAAAGCTGGGTCAGAGAAAGGACAGATAAGTGGCTTTTAATTTGATGCCACCCCACACTTGTGTCCTTTTTGGTGCACATATCACAAATGTCATCCATGGAAACCTAGAAGTTCCGTGACTACAAGTCATAAGGACAGTTTCGTCTTAGGGGAAACAAGAGGGACCTCAGAGACAGAGCTCTAGGCTACAGCATTTGCCATGTGCATGAGGCCCGAGTTCAATCCTTAGCACTGCATAAAGAAGAGAAGAAATGAAAAGAAAAACAAGTGGTAGCTGGTACATGCTGGTAATCCCAGCACTCAGGAGGCAGATGCTTTACTAGTTTGAGGCTAACTATCTCAAAAAAAAAAAAAAAAAAAAAAAAAAAAAAAAAAAACCCAGCACCACACTCAAAAACATAAACAAGGCAATTGGGCCTGCTCAAGTGCAACAGTACACAGTCAACATGGCGGGCGGAATGACGCGTCCAAAGCTCCCCTCCCCATTTCAGGACGTCCACATCCAAGTCTCTAGAAACAACAGACACGTTGTCTTAGGTGGACACACACTTTGCAGGTGTGACAGCTCTTTAAGACAGAGAGATGACTGAGGATGGTGCAAGTATGTCTGATCTAGTCACATGGCTCCTTAAAAGCAGAGAAGGCAGGAGACGGGGCAGCAAGGCACAGAATGTGGGCAGCCTCTGGAAATCGAAGTCTCCTCTTGAGCCTCCTGAAAGGAACGACCCTGCTGACTTCTTGTTTGTTTTGATTAGTCAGAACTTCTTGGAGGTCTGTATGTGGCTTTGAGGAGTTAAATTTAGGGCCATTTGTTCTAGAAGCCACAGAAAACTGGTACAGTCAGCATTCTCATGGCTACCTTCACTAAGATGTCAGAAGCCAAACCGTAATTTCCCTGCTGGTTAAAACCGTAGGACACTGAAGCAGATCTCATCACATTAACACATTCAACTTTCAAAAGGCAGAAGGAAAGAAAACATTTGAAAGCAGCTCTGAGTTGCCTGGCTGCACACCGTGGTTCTGGTGGCCCAGCTGCTCAGGACTACACACTCCTATCCCTCTTCCTTCCCCAAGAACAAGGGGGCACCTGAGGGAAGCCCATGGTGGCTTATGGTGAGGTAAAACCTTTCATTTTGCTCACTCGCAGCCAACACCTCTATAACAGGGATCCGCCACATGAACACAACCACCTTCAACAACCCAGTCAATTCTCCAAGCTCATATGTGGCCTCCAGCCACTGGGGCATTATCCTCAGAACCCGTGGGCAGAACCCGAGTGGACAGCAAGGCCTCAGCCCCAGCGCACCTAAGTTCATCCATTTCCCTTTTCTTCTTCATTTCTTCTTTCTCTTTCCTTTTCATTTCCTGAATCTGGGCTTTCTTCTCATTCCTCTCTTCGCGGTCTCTGCCTTCTTTCTCTGCTGCTAGGTCTGGATACTTCTCCAATTTGGTCTTTTCTAATCGGTTCAAGATTTCATTCACTTTCTTCTCCACTGTCACAATCTTTACCTTTGAGAGAGGTAAGGGGAAAAGTACTTAGTCTTAATTATTTTTCTCTCACCTAAGAGGGCACGGCTTTGGCTTTCCAGGGCTTTAGCCACCCAGTTGAACACCCATAGGAAGCACAGGACACTCAGCCTGGAGCCAGGCCTCCTGCGGAGGTATGAACTTACATCCTTCTGCTTGTGAAAGCCTATCTGCCCCACATCCATATCAGCTGTTTTCTTCAGGTTAGACCATGGCGTGTAAACCACATTAATGTTGTTCATCTTGCAGCCTGCCAAGAGAGACTGTCTTCAGCAGGCAGGAAACATGAGACTGAGTGGCACAGCCCTTACCCACAGCAAAACATCATCCACCCCAGACAAGGCTTAAGAAGAGCTCACTTCCAATGGCCCAAAGCACCAAAGGTGAGTGGGAAATTGAACACTAGGCCAAAGTATTAGAGTAGAAAAAGCAAGGGTCCTGGCTCCTGACACTGAGGAATGTTTAGGAATGTTTAGGCTGGTTTGGTTATCAGTGTAGCCTTTTCCCCTGAATAAAATCTATAAGTCTGACCCTAAATGAGCCAATTTAGCAGAAACCAGCAAATTTAATCCCCGTCCTCTTGGTACTAAAGCAGAGAGAACTTGGTAACTATAGATCTGCAAGTGGGATGTCCTCTGCCAGCTCCTAATTCTCTTCAGTCCTCAGCACTGCCCTCTGGTACTGAGTAAGAGTGGAACCTGGGGCCTAGCTCCTTTTCTGCTGTGTGAGGATCACTGTGGAAGGCTGAGGAAGGAAGGGAATAATCCCACATCATGACTCTTCCCCTCTGTTTTCTCTAGAACTCAAACTCTAAGGACACTAAGAAAAAACTAAGCCAAGAATAGAGTCTACTGCTATTTAAACCAAGGTTCATCTGCAAGCCAGGGGCCTGGGAAAGAACACGGCTGTGTGGAAGTGGATGGAACACAGGATAAACAGTTTGCTTGTTTCAGTTTTGACTTCAGTAACTGAGGAGGAGCCTCCTACTCTACTCACAAAATAGATCGTCCTCACTCAGGACAACCTGCTGACAACTGTGGAGTTGGAAACTGGTGGCTCCAAAAGGCAAACTTTAAGCTTCTTAGTCTATGCACCTGGTTTGTAATTAGGGCTGCCTGGGTTGGGACTAAAGAGAGCAGTCTACATGAAGGCAGGCAGCCAAGCTGTCCTCGTGTAATCACTGACTCCAGTGCCTGTTGTCAGCTGTGCTAGCTCTGGATCACCCTCCGACTTCATTAGAGCCAGCTCTTTCTATTCAGGTCTGCATCCTACCCCTAAAATCCTGTCTATAGCTCAATCACTTAAACCCACACCTCTCTCAACCCTCCCCATAACTGCCATCCCTGTCCTCATAACTATCCTTCTAGACCTTTCCATTAGATTTAATCTTATCTAGAATTACACAGGCACCAAGCCCAGTATTTTTAACTACTGCCCAAAACACACGAGGTGATTGTTCTCAATTCACACTGCACACTGGACTCACTCAGAGAGCTCCTGAAAGATAAGGACACTCACAGACCACCCAGATCCGCCAAGTAAGATTTTGTGGGTAAGGAGGACAACAGAGTCAAATGACTCAGAACTTTCACAAATCAAATGAAGGGAAAGCATGGGAGAGGAGGAGAAAAGAAAAGGCATAATTTAAAGACTCTGGCTCTAAGCCTGGTATAGTTAGACATACCTATACTTCCAGTACCCAGGAAGCTGAAATAGGAGAATTGTGAGTTGCCAACCTGGGCCACACAGTGAGCTTCATGCTAGCCCGGGCTATATATAGAGATCCCAGTTCAAAATATCCAAACAAGGGGCTGGAAATATGGCTCAGCAGTTAAGAACACTGGATGCTCTCCTAGAGGGTCTGGGTTCAATTACCTAACAAGTACACTGTGTCTCACAATTGTCTGTAGCCCTAGTTCCAGGGAATCTGACAACTTCTTCTGGGTTCTAAGGGCACCAGACATACACATATCGTAGAGACATACATGCACACAAAACACATACACATATAATTATATTTTTAAAAAAACAACTGAACCAAACCCCTCTAGTTTTACAGTCTGTTGACAAATGATGGCAGCAGACATATCTCCTGAACTATCAACACTGCCATGTTGCCAAAAGTCTTAGGCAGAGCTGGAAGACTTCCTATTCTAGAAAAGGGAAAGTCAAAAGAGTCAAGAGAGAAGAGTAAAATTGAGAGGAGTAGGATACAAGCTTTTAGTTCTCTGATAAGCCTCAAACGGTCACCTCCTCAGACACGTCTTCTGTCATCCCCAGACTCATGCTTGCTAAAGTGGACTATGGTCCAAACACAGAAAAAGTGAATGCTGATTTAGAAAACACCTCTAGGCAGACTGACCTTGAATGCTATTGGCCTTCACAAGCTGGGCACAGTCCATCAGAACCTCCTTCGGGATGTCTTCTATCTTCTCCCCCTGCAACACAAAATAAACCAAATAATCCTCTCGGTTACTGACGGCCACTGGAGCACTCACAAGGCATCTGCTGCCTCAGCTGCTGGACACGGGCTTATAAACAAGCTGGGGCTCTTCAGGTGGATTGCAGAACACTGAGAGATGAAGTAAATTTACCATGCCCACCACAGGATGCTACCTGAACTAGGAGAAGGCACTAGAAAAAAAACTATACTTAACACATGTTAAAAACCATGGTGAAGATATTTACTGCAGTTACGTCTCAGTGGTTTTTGCCATCCTCATTCATTTCCAGAAAGCTAGGGGAGAAATGGTGTCCATTCTGAGGTCTAGACGCCTTTCTGGCTGAGGTCCTTGTAACCTTCCTTTGAAACAGATGCCCTGGAGTTCTGGATCACTAACATCTCACCGGCTGCCTACCCCCTAGCCAAAACCAGGGTGAAGTTCTTGTGTTCTTCATCTGCTGTGCTGCTCCCAATAGAAGATAAAGCAGCCAGTGGAGGCAGCAACAGCAGCAATGGATGAGCCCACACCAAGGAGCCTAGGAACTCAAAAAGTGTAAAGACCACAGTTTTCCTTTGAGTCACTTTACACTAGTGAGCTAAACAAAGCTCCCAAGAGTTGTGACTTTTCTATCCCAAAAGGCTGTGTAGTGTTGAACACTGCTGAGAGTCTGGATTGTCATGCTTTAGGTTGGATTCCAACCACAATGAAGGCACACAGCACCTGTCAGATGCAACTTGGCAAAACTTCAAGGTATGCCAGGTCTTAACTCTCACAATGACTCTCAGTAAGGAAAGAGTTGGTCCCTTCTACACAAGAGGAAGTAGGCAGTTATGTGCTGCAGAGTCAGGATTCCAGACTGTTCTACATAGCAAGTTCAAGACCAGCCACAGTGACAAAGAGAAAGAAAGAAAGAAAGAAAGAAAGAAAGAAAGAAAGAAAGAAAGAAAGAAAGAAAGAGGGAAAGAGGGAAAGAGGGAAAGAGGGAAAGAGGGAAAGAGGGAAAGAGGGAAAGAGGGAAGGAGGGAGGAAAAAAAAAAAGCCAAAGTCAAAGTCAGGTGTGGTGGCGCACGCCTACCTATAGTCCCATCTACTCAGAAAACTGAGGTAGAAAGGTCTTTTGAACCCAAGAGTTCAAGACCACCATGGCTAACAGTGAGACTTTCTTTCAAAACAAACAAGCATTTCTAAATAAGAGTTTATAATGCTGAAGAGTTGCACACAATCTAAATTCTGACAAAGTAGCTTTCCTATTAACTGTGCCACTATTATCCGCTCATTACAGGCAATCACAATAGCAAACAAGAAAACAACATAGTATCGAGTTTGTAAACCATGACCCTAAAAAGTAATTCGATCAGCCAGGGATACCATGGCTGTAGGCCAAGATTAAATAGTCTAAATACATCCCGGATGTACAACAGAACAGAAACGACAGCTTAAATTGAACTTTCGGTAACAATGTTTTGGATGGAAACCACAAGGCAGAGGGTCAAAATCATTACCGCTCTCCTTGATTTCTCAGCTGTGTAAAGCCTGAGCTGCAGTCTCACAGCCTGACAACTGCAGGCTTCTGAAATTCACAATGGTCCCAAATTAGTTCATAACCAAACCCTTCTGGCATCACTTCCCATGTTGCCCAGTGACTTCACTGCAGCCTCACTCTGAACACACAGCACCTGCATGCCGCCATATAACTTGAGGGCAAGAAATGCTGCCAGATGCTGCAGCTCAGATTCAAGAGACTAGTGTATAAGTTACTGTCACGGTTGCTTGGAACCCAGCATTCCGAAGAGGGATCACAAGTTCAAGGCCAGCCTGCTCTACTTAGTAGGTTCCTGACCAGCTAGGACTCCACAGCAAGACTTGGTTAAATTTGTTTTTGGACTGGGCATGATGGCACATGTTTTTGAATCCAGCACTCAGGAAGGAGAGATAAACAAGTTTTTTTGAGTTCAAGGCCAGCCTAGGCTACATAATGAGACTCTGTCTCAAAACAAAAACAAAATTTAAAAAAATTAGTAACACTTTTTTTTTTTTTTTTTCCATTTTTCGAGACAGGGTTTCTCTGTATAGCCCTGGCTGTCCTGGAACTCACTCTGTAGACCAGGTTGGCCTCAAACTCAGAAATCTGCCAGCCTCCGCCTTCCAAGTGCTGGGATTAAAGGCATGTGCCACTACTGCCCGGCAAGTAACACTTTTTATTCATGAAAATAATGAAGAGTTTGGGTGGATTAGGCAGAGCACAGGAGGCTGAAAGGGATCTCACCAGAGCTGGATAAATATGAGCAACAGAACACAGTATCTGGGCCCACGGCAGATATAAACACAAGTCCTCCCTTATGAAAACCAGGGGGAGAGAAAAGAGCACCATCCTGCATGAACCCCAAATAATGAAACTAACCCATTCCAAAACATAGAATTACATTTTGTCCCTGCCTGAGTAGAAGCTGGACCCCTACCTTGATCTGTAGTAACCAGGTCTGGAGATCCAGTGCCATGGTGGAGGGAGGTGGCAGGCACAGCCCTGGCCAGTGC
>JANHMN010000001.1:209380947-209393666 GCA_030674055.1 Rhabdomys pumilio | reverse complement strand
GCAGGCACAGCCCTGGCCAGTGCCATGGTGGAGAGAGGTAGCAGGCACAGCCCTGGCCAGGCAGTCCAGGCTCATGCCTCTAGTGAAAGTCATGTTAAGACATGTTCGTATTGTCTGACATGATGGAGGAGAGGCCACTCCCACTCTAGGATTCTATGTAGTCATGAGAAAAACTAAGATACATATAAGATCACTAAGTGAACTGTCAAGGTCATAAAAAAGGGATACTGTCATCAAAATCATGGCAGAAGGGACAAGTGAGTGCACTACGATACCTCACAATGGTTTCTGGAAGAGAAAAAGAACATTAATGGGAAAACTGCTCAAATCAAGTCCAGAACTTAGTTGACAGCAGTGAGGAGATTTGGCCTGCTGGTTGAGCTATCTGCCATGTTACCTGAGATGGTAGCAGCAGGGAAGCCATATGACCTTTGTAACTTTCTAAATTCTTATAAGTCCAAAGTACATTTATTTTTTAAAGCATAATGCATACAAGTACACATAGTATGTAGTTTAACTACTAAAAATACAGATACAAGCAAATTAGAAAAAAATGGTGGTGCTGCATCACCAGGGCACATGGCCTCTTCAGTCCTGCATTACCACTGCTGCTTTAGACTGTCCGAAGACACTCTGATAACGGGGAGTAAGAGCCCTTGTCAGCCAGGTGGACTGAGTGTGTCAAGAAGGCTTTAGAGATAGATGTCAGCATCAACTGAATTGAGGGGGAGCATAGGCAGGGGGGACAGGTGACACACTGAGCTGGCTAGACAAGGTGGGCTTCCACCTGAGAAATTCATCCAGAATTTTCCATAACAATTTTCTGGGTAGGAGTTAGACATTTACTAATCTTTATGACTTTGAACACATTTATCATTTAAGCGCTTAATCAAATACACAAAAAGAATGTATGATGTTCATCTCTAAAGGAAAGGTCATGAATCTATGTTTACATTCAGTTACCTTTTGTAATCGTAGGTATACATGAGCCGAAGAGAGTTTGTCCACGTGAAACCTACAAAGAAGGAAACCACTTTGAGCAACAACAAAACAATCACGTCTTTAGCCACTTGCACTGAAAGCATCTTATTCCAAGACAGTATTCTCTGGGACTTATCACACATGAGGCTCCATTGAGAGTATAAGGCAGTCACCATCTCCAAAGGCTGGCCAGCAACCTGGAGAGGCAAGAGAAACGTGAGAGTTGTGCAGCTGTGTGTGGCTATGAGCCAAGGTGAGTCAGATAATAAATATGAAACATCCTGGTAGAAGAATGCAGCTTCAAGTGACAAGAAGAACTATCAGTGACCAAAGGCTTTGGGGAAGAGCTGAGATTTGGCTGTCCCTACCAAAGCACGGGCCAAGAAGAAAAACAGGGCAAAAATTTCAGATGAGAAAGGATAGAAGAAGTCAGTGAAACCCCGATGTTGCTGAACTGGGAGCTTTGCAGGACTGAGGTCTGGAGAAGAGGACAATATGGTTTCTGATACCTCCAGGTTTAGCAAAACAATCAAACCAAGTATTGACTGCAAAATCAGAGTTAGCTCACTAAGCAGACTACATCATTAAATGAACCAGATGAACCAAACTAAGAATTCTTCCAACCTCACCCCCTGGCACACACACACTGACGATGACCCAGGCATCCCTGGGTGAACAGAGCCTATACAGCACTGGAACTCTCTGAAAATCATTCAGAATGCCCCACAGCACACCCTCCTCCCTTTTCCTTTGAGGGAGGACCTCACTACAAAGCCCTGGCTGGCCTGGTACTTGCTATGTAGACTTGAGTAACCTTGAATTCACAGAGAACCTCCTGCCTCTGCCTCCTAAGTGCTGGGAATAAGGTGAGACAAAACCTTTAATTAAATTCTTAAATTCACTTTTCTTTAGCATTTGTACTGGCTAGTTTTATGTCAACTTTACAGAAGCTAGAGTCATCAGAGGGAAGCTCAATTGAGAAAATGCCTCTATAAGCTTGAGCTGTAGGCAAGCCTGTAGGGGATTTTCTTAATTAGTGATTGATATGGGAGGGCCCAGCTCATTGTGGGTATGGCTACCTCTGAGTTAGTAGTCTTGGGTTCTATAAGAAAGCAGGCTGAGAAAGCCAGTAAGCACACTCCTCCATGGCCTCTGCATCAGCTCCTGCCTCCAAGTTCCTGTCATGTGTGAGTTCCTGTGCTCACTGCTTTTGATGGTGAATGTTATATTGAACAGTGACAGAAATAAACCCTTTCTTCCCCAAGCTGCTTTTGGTCATGATGTTTTATTGCAGCAACTAAGGCAGGGTTCTTATTGTCCATCAATTTAATGTAATCTTTTAAAGCTATTATTTTTCATTCATATAATTTAGCAAATAAAGTTGATTCACTTTGTAACACACAGAGATGGGCCTAGAATTTAAGCATCAACAATGAACAAGGCTACACACAACTGACACTGACCCCGTGACCCTGTTAACTTTAGTGGGTACTGCTCCTGACAAGGTTTGGGGAAGCCTATGGAGACGGTGGTCTCCAAAGGTCTGTAGTTCCAGCAGGCAGGAGAACCAGGAGTTCAGGGTCAGCCTGGACTACATAGAGAAACCCTAGCTCAAAACCAAACAAAAACCCAAGAAAGGAAGCATCACTGGATCCCATTACAGATTTCCCCAGGCATTTTCTTGTTATCAATTTCTATTTTAGGTGTTAAAAGGATCACACACTCAGAACAGGATATAACAAGTATGATTCAGTATGAAGGCTCAGATTATGCCCTCAAAGAAGCTAAATATCTTGTTATTTGTTCTGGATATAGAACCATATTCAGACTCTGGGCAAATGACTTATGTTACCTCTTATTCTTAGTCATTACTGATAGCCAAAAATGGACATTACATCATATGTGAGTCATGTTTTCCAGGCTGTTCATTTACTCATTTGCATTCCTATGCAAAATTCACAGTAATTGTCACCTTTAGCTGAGCATTTTTATGTCTAGAAAAATTCATATCTTTTACAAATCTAGAAATTTTATATATCTCATTCTCCTTTCAGGACCTTAAAAAAAATATTATGGCCGGGCAGTGGTAGCACATGCCTTTAATCCCAGCACTTGGGAGGCAGAGGCAGGCGGATTTCTGAATTCGAGGCCAGCCTGGTCTACAGAGTGAGTTCCAGGACAGCCAGGGCTACACAGAGAAACCCTGTCTCAAAAAACCAAAAAACAACAACAACAAAAATATTATGCTATGAACAGACGTCAACTGAAAAGGTGCAGCTGCCATGCTGGCTCCTGCTTGGTTAGTGACAGCTCCTTATTAATAACAGCTCTTCCTACACAGCAAGAGGAGCTCTATTAGATTCTGTTTTTTTTCTTCAAGGTCTCCTAAATGGAATGCTCTTAAATACCAAAATAATTCAATATATGCTAATAAGTCCATCCCTATGTAACCAAAGCACACATAGGAGCAACGTGGCTAGAGTGGTAGATTGAATAAGAATGGCCCCCATAGGCTCATACTGGAATGCTTAGTCACCAGGGAGTAGAACTCTTTGAAAGGATTAGGAGGTGTGGTCTTGTTGGCTTAAGTGTATTCCTAGGGGAGTGGGCTTTGAGGTTTCAAAAACATAAGTCAGGCTCAGTTTCTCTCCCTTTGCCAGCTGCCCGGAGGTCAGGATATAGATCTCAGCTACTACTCCAGTTCCATGTGTGTCCCCATACTCTCTGCCATGGTGACAATGGACTAAACCTCTGAAACTGTATGCAAGGTCCCAAGTAAATGCTTTCTCATATTAAAAGTTGCTGTGGTCATGGTGTCTTTTCACAGCTTGTATATGCCACCTTCAGGCCTACATATAACGGTATATATCTACAAAGGGCAAAGAGACAGACAGAAGTGCAGGTTTGAAATACCCACCCCCTGAAACAATTCAGCACAAACGACTTCCTGTAAAGTCTTCCTAAGAACACTCACTCAGAGTTTAGAGTATGCCCACTCGTAGCCTCGTGTCATTGTCATGTCCTCATTCCTACTCGCCTTTATATCCCTCACTAACGTTTTCAATAAAAGAGCAACAATTACCGGAGGGTGCAGAGGCCCAGGGAGCAGTTCAATTCCTTAAAGTGGGGTCTGTGGAAATACTACTCATTAGGCAGTCTGGGGGCAGCAAGGACACACCTTTCCTCTTTTCCTCACTTAAAAACTAATTTGCTTCTAATCTCATTTAATCCTTAGAAAGTTCTTTGCTTAAAGGAACCTCAGAAGATTTACCAGGATAGACTCAAGATGCTGAAACGGGTAAATTCTCCAAACCAGCATCAGAGAATACCAGGTTAAAATGCTGCACTGCAGATGAGCTCAGAGTCGCTCTTGGCTCCCTGGAAGATCATTAGGATTGACAGCACATGAACTGGAATGGGCTGAGGTGTGGGGTTACTTCCGCTTCCTTGAGTTCACAAATAGCTTCTGAAAATAAAAGTCAACTGTGCTGAGCTTTGGTCATTCATCCCTGGATTACTAGATTTCCCAAAAGGGAACTCTAGGTAGCTATCAGCTTGGTGAGTCTCAACCTTAAAAAATTAAATAAATAAATAAATAAATAACTCACTCAAGCTGTAATTTACTAGTGTGGGCTATAAATTAGAAATCTGTCTTAATAAACTAAAAATTCTACCTGTTTAATTTAGAAAAAAAAGTTTAAAAGGTTTGGTAAACTGACTGTCAGGAGTATCTGAACATGTAACCCTTCCTCTTAGGCAGCTCTGTGTCCATCTGTAGGGCAATGTACAGCACAGACGAACACAGTAACTGTAGTTCAAGCGCTTGGAAAACTGAGGCAAGAGAGTGAGTTCCAGGAGAGCCTGGAATAGAGTCAAACTCTACCTCGAAAAAACTAAAGGGGGACAAAGGAATAGCAGGTAACTACCTACCCAAGAGGTACAGACACTGGCATCAATCAGAGAGGCTGCAGCTGGGGATGACAGCTATTCAAAGGGGAGACAAGGAAGCGTTCATGGTGAGGAAGCCTTCAGCATGTGTTTCTACAAAGGCAGCAAGTGAGCCAAGTATAAACTCTGGTTATGTGCAGCACCAACGACCTCTCCTTCACAAAGCAGGCGAATCATTGTCCTATGGAGGTTGTGGGGCCTTCTGAAGGAAGGCCAGAATGTCCCAGCAGTACAATCTGCCTACCTGAACAGAGGGGCCCTACCTAAGCAGTGTCTAACTTGATGGTACAGTTGCGTGCAGACGCTAGGACACTGTGCTGGAATAGTTTTGGTTTTTTAAACCTTTCAAATTCCTCATGTTTCTGCCACCCACTGGTTCTCAGTGTGGACTTTGGAATGACAGGAGAACATGCCCACTGAAGCCATGAACTACAGCCCTTCATAAGGACGTACAGAAAAGTCTAAGAGACTGTTTGGGGAGCTCCCACAGATACACGGGGCTTCTGAGCAGTGCCGCGCATAAGTGGGAACTTGAGTTACTGTCTTACAGACAGTAGCCTGTTAAATGCTCAAGGCTATCCACCTTACCGAAAGCTCAACAAGCTCTTCTGAAAAGTGGCCATCCCACCTCACAGTACTGTAAGGAAATCAGGGGATGGGGAGCTCACAGCTGGAGAAAAGGCCTGTAGACAGTTACAGCAATAGGCCTGGGGCTGTGAGGGGGATGGGGGTGGGGCAGGCAGGGCACTGAACCAGGAAGAATGGTGCCCTAAGGTAAAGAAAAATCAACATTCAGAAGGTGAGATGGGCCTGAAAGCCTGGAAGAATGATGCCCTAAGGTGAGGGAAAACCAACTTCAACACTTAGAAGCTGAGCTGGGCCAGTGACAGCCTGGGCTGGGCCAGTAATAACCAGTGTAGACCTGTTCTGCTCCTCATCAGAAAGATGGGCATAGTAACAACACTGCATAGGTTGTTGTGAAATTAAATGTATGGACAATTGACAGTGTTTGGCAGTTAAGTGCTTGAAACATGTCCACTAACTGTCATCATACCCAAGTAAACAGGACCTGAGAACTTATCCAGGGAGCATGAGACCCACTGAAGTGATCAGACTGGGTTCTAGGAGAGAGAATAAGCAATGGAGGATGAACATGACAAGATCGTGGCTGAGAAGCTGTGTGAGGAGCCCACCCACACCCTACTCTCAGGTCACAGGTGAACACTGAAGAGCACAGTGGCTATTTACTCAGAAACTCCAGGATCGAAAACACCATGTAGACCAACGATGAGTTTAAATTATAGGCAGCAGGTAGGTAGATAGATCAAGTTTGAAATCTAAATGACAATCTAAATGAAACAGAATAAGAACTGCTACTTACCAAATGTCTTCAGGCCAGCCAAATTTTATCAGATCTTCATCTACATAAGATACAAGAGGAGAGAAAAAGAAACTAAGAAAACTGTTAAGTGGAAATAGACCAGGATTTTTATGTCGGGAAGGGGAAAAAAATACCATCAACCCCCACCCTTACTTCTCCTTTCCTTCTTTCTCTTCCCTAATGGAGACAACAGTGGTGGGATTTAGAAGCTTGAAAAGACAGAATGACCGAGTTTACAGTTAGACAATATACACTGCATGTTTTTTTTTTTCACACTTCAAATCCAAAACTTGAAGAGGCTTCCTTTGAATGATCTGAATACTGAAAAAAATCTCAGCAGCAGGGAGTCAGGAGATTCTGACTGACTGACTGACTACAAGTTTAATGTTAATATGATTTTGTTCAAATTTTTAAAATAATGGGTTACATAGTGATGATGGTGATGGTGATGGTGATGGTGATGGTGATGGTGATGGTGATGGTGATGGTGATGGTGATGATGATGATGAGAATAATAATAATAAAGGTCAGGGAATATAGTTCAGTGGCTGCACTGTTTGCCTCCTATTCCTGAAGCCCTAAGTTTGATCCCAGCACCATGGAAGCTGTGTGTAGCTCACACAGCTGTAATATCAGCAACTGACAAGAGGATCAAAACCCAGGTTATCCCTGACCACTACGGAGTTAAGGCCAACCTTAACTGGACGGTGTCTCTAAAGAACAAACAAACAAACAAATGGACAGACCAAGAGAAACTTCAAAAACTCGAAGAGTATGGTTACACACACTTGGGAAACTTAGTCTAGGGGATGGTGAGTTTGAGGGTGGCCTGGACTAAAAACCTAGGTCAAGGTCAGCTTAGTGAGACCTTGTAAGACCCTGTCTTACAACAGTGCCGATGAGAGAAGATGAAAGACAAAGAAAACAAACAACCTTTGACTGTATACTTAAGGATATTACAAACAAAGTACATCTAAAAGGAAAGGAAAGATCATAATGGAGCTGAGGCAGCAGCAGAGAGAGATGTGAAAGAATGAAAAGGAATTGCTCTGGGAGGTAGGAAGCGGAGCTTAAGTCTTGGGAGGGATGAAGAGGAACAAGCTTCTATGGGCAGGGAACTGATGGTGTGTGTCTGTCTGTGTGTGTGTCTGTCTGTGTGTGTGTGTGTACTGTATTATCTGATATTTTAAATTGTACAAGTGGCAGGTAAGCCATTAAAGGTAAAGTCAATTAAAAACTTCGAGGAAAGCATGTGATTCCTATGAGATGGTTTTAAATGTACCTAAGAAAGGACAGCCTACTACTGGCTAAGCTACACACAACCCTTGGGAGAGGACACTGTTGGCAACAGCTGACACCAGGAGCTTTCTGCTAGATATCAGAAATTTACTATGGGAAGTGGGAAGCTGAACAAATCACCAAAAAAGTAAAATACTAATAGTAAAACATTTTTAAGTGTGCTATGAATGGCTGAGGCCACCTGCTGGCTAGGAAGAGAACAGACCTGCCAAGAGTTGAGCAAATAGACTACTTAAAAATTCCACTTACGTTGTATCCAGTGTGGTGCTTACTTGGAAACTGCCGGGCTACTGGAAATAAATGGGTGATACCACGAATATTTCCAAAAGGAGGCTTTAAAATGCAGCTTCCTTTAGTATAAGGCTAATTTGGAGGGGTTGACAACACACTCAACTCTAAGTTTCCCGATGAGCAAATAACTGTTCCCCAGGTACAATACAATGACACAAAACACCAGAGGGCTCTAGACATCCACACTCCCAAATGGACCCTGCATCGAGGTGTGTGTCTCTACGAATAAATTCTACCACAAATGTGAAGGCTTCTCAACTCAGTGCCTCAAACCACATTCATCATCTCCCTACAGCATGTATGAGTGCATAATGTAGTAATGACTGCATTTTGTCCACATTTTAAAATATGTTTTATATTTCAGAGCAGTTTTAGGTTCACAACAAAGTCAACACATGCTTTTAGTGTCTGGATGCCAGAATGCAGCAAAACCTCCACCTACGTCTTCCTAACAGAGGCTGGAATGAGGCCTCCACATACGTAAGCCCTCAGTAAAGAGGAGACAACCACAGAAGGAAAAGAGAAAGGCGGGAATATCAGAACCATCGCTAGTCCACCCATGTGAACCAGAACACTGCAGGCCTTTAAAAAATATGTAAAGCTCCCCCTAGCCCCAGTTATATAGTACAAAACCTGCATCAGTCATGAAGCAGCCCGGCTATAAGTGCTTCCCAGTGGCTGTAGTCTCACACTCCTCCACCTCTGATGTAGTAGAAAGAAAACCACATCTGGCAGCCGATCTGCTTTCATATCCACTCTAAGTAACTGTGGCTCTTGTAGCGGTGGCTTGCTGTTCACTGTAGAACAGCAGACAGCCTCCTTTCCTCTGGAACCAGTGATATGGGCTACAAGGAGAAACTAAAACTTAAGTATTAATATAATATGGATGACTTACCATTAGGTCACACCTTAGTCAATGCCATACACTCATTACAATGAAAGACTGATCCAAAGCATGAGCTACTTTATTTTTGCTGTGATCTGTTGTTTCTCACTTCACACAGTCTTGATCATACCCGTTCTGCTTTAGAGCACCCATTTTGGCCTTGTTTCATTATTGTCAAGTATCTCCTATTGAAGAATGGTACGTGTGCTTCTTTTAATGCATATAAACTATGAAATTCTGTTATCAATGTCAAGCTGCACCAAACTAGACACTGATAGTTTTAGAAAGACTGGAAAAGCAGACAAGGAGTACCAAAAGATTATACACAGACAACAGTGTGACCACCAGCTCTCAGACTGACCCCAGGGGATGTTCCCAGAGAAGCAAGGCAGGGAGTGCTATCTGAGAGTTTAAGAAGCTCCAGGGATTTTACTACCAGCTAAGGCATCCTTCTATGGGGTAGGCACTGTGTGATAGTTTGCATATTCTTGGCCCAAAAGTGGCACAGTTGGGAAGTGTGGCCTTGTTGGGGTGGGTGTGTCACTGTGGATGTGGGCTTTAATACCCTAGTCTTAGCTGCCTGGAAGCCAGTATTCCACTAGCAGCCTTCAGATGAAGACGTAGAGCTCTCAGCTCTCTGCCTGCACCATGTCTGCCTAGATACTGCCATGCTCCCACCTTCATGATGATGGACTGAACCTCTGAACCTGTAAGCCAGCCCAAATAGATGTCCTTGGTCATGGTGTCTGTTCACAGCAGTAAAACCATAAGGCAGAAAAGTTGGTACCAGGGACTGGGGTATTACTGTGATAGGCCTGATCATGCTTTTGTCTAGAAGAATGTGGATTTTGGGACTTTGGATTTGGAAAGCAGTGGAATGCTTTAAATGGGGCTTAATGGGCTATCCTAATAAAAATATTTGTTGCTGAGATTTCTAAGGAAAAGAGATTTATATTAATTGCATTGACAAAGGAACTCTCAAAAAAGCCCAGGAGAGACTTTGTTCTCTGATTAAGTCTCATGAAGAGCATTTTGAACAAGTACAGGAAACTCAGAAAGAAAAAAACATAAAATATATGGTTCAAGCATTAAAGGGGCACCAGGAAATGAAATGGAGCTGAATCCTATGTTCTAGGAGACAACAGAGTAAGGGATTTGGGGGCAAGATCCCATCCAGCTAAGTTTCGATCCAAGCATGGTAGTATACACCTTAATTCCAGAAGACAAAACCAAACAGATCTCTGAGTACGAGGTCAGCCTGGGACAAAGTGTGTTCTAGGTGAAGAAAAGCTTAAATCCAGTCATGGTGGTACACGAATTTAATCCCAGAATTACAGGAGAAAGAGCCATGAAGATCGCTGAGTTCAAGGCCAATCTACAGAGCAATTTCCAAGAAAGCCAAACTTAGGCAGTCAGGGAGTTGGTGATAATATAATAGAATAAGCAAGCAGTAGAACACGGCAGCTTCAACCATGTGGCTCTGGCTTTAGAGTGAAAAATAGAAGGAACTACTGGGACAATTGATGCTGGTTAGCTGAAGCTAAGAAATTAATGGTGATTAAAAAGAGGCCAGCATCACTGAGCTGAAATCTTCTGGGAAGTGTTTTTTGAGAGAACAAAAGAAGCAGTGTTCCAGAGATACCCAAGTTATCTCTTGTGCTGCAGCTGTACTTGATAATGGGTAACAGTCACCCAGGTGGTACTGGTTTTGAAGGCACCATGAATAGCGGCTGAGGCTTGGCACTGTGAGAGGCCTTGGAAGGCCACTGATGAAGGTATAGCCTCAGGTGCTGTTGATGGTCCAGGACTGAAAGGGTCATGCACAGGATCTGAGGCTTGGTACCATGAAAGTGGGCCTATGAGAGGCTATTGGTGAAACCTAGTAGCAGCAGAAGACCCCAGTGTACTGGAAATGCCAGTGCCATGGGATGATCACCAAGAACAGCAGCAACAGTGGGGTGGATCAACCTGAGCTTAGAGTGCTACAGAGGGCAGAGCTGGGGAAGTGACCTCAGCCCTTTGAAGGAGCCCAGAAGATCATGTGTGGATCCCAGAAGTAGGCTTGGAGACCCCAAGATTTCGAGATGCCAGAGCCATAGGATATCTGCTGAGGAATGCTGCTAACAGGGAGTGGAAGCAGCCCAGGAAAAGAAGTTTGTTATAGTCAACAAAGATGAAAAAGGAGTATCTTATAGGAAATTGGTCCCGTGGTTTTGATACACTGATGCAAGAACTTCGAGTGGCGATTATAACTGTCAACTCTACCCGAGTGGATCCGTCTACAGCGGAGGGCTTGTCATCCTGGATTCTACAAGCAGCTCATCGCCTGAAGGAGTGGGCAGGGTTAGGAGTGCTAGCTTTGGTTCTAGTGGGTGCCTGTGTGCTCTTCCTTCTTTGCATCTGTCGGATGGCAAGAGATCAAAGACATGAAAGGGCACTAGTAGTACATGCCTTCCAAGCCAATGAGGTTGGTGTATCTCCTCAAGCATGGTTGACGGCATTGAAGCGGTAGCTATAAGTTACCCCATAAGATATTCTTCGATCCAGACAGCCCTTGCACCCCCAGAGACCTTAACGTCTCATTGCACGAGGGATGGGTGTCTGGTCAATCTTGTGGAGCTCAGCTCTTGCACCTGGCGGGCTTTGCCCATTGCACCCAGGAGAGTGAGTACCGCTATTTTAAGCCTGTCTGCCCTTGATCGTGAGATCCTACGTAATGGAACTCGCTTGATCGAGCATTAACTGCTTACTTTGCTAATAAAATAAACAGGGGGGAACTATGGAGCGCCGCTGCTGCAACCCTAAAATGGCGCCTGCCAGGCTTGTCCTTTGGAGTAAACAAGTCTTTATATGGTATGGAGACTGTGCTTGCTGGTAGCCTGATCAGTCGTCACGACCTCTTAGCCTATGATAGTGTGAAGCGTGGTATGGGCATATGGGCAGTCCCACGAAGAGCATTTAAACAGCGCTCGAGGGGTAGTAGGGGGCACACCCTTGTTTCCAGATGTAACAAAAGACCTGAGTAAACTGTCTCTGGAAGGAAAAAAGAAAAAAAGAAAATAGATCATAAAAAAAAAAAAAAAGAAACTAGTTAGCCCTAAAATACACCTTACTTGTGAAGTGTGAGTTAAGACGGTTTTTTTGGTTTTGGTAGAAACCGTGTATTAGCCGGACTAGCAGTGTTCTTAGTTTTGGTTTCTGTGTTCAATAAAATACCTGTATCAAAGCTAAAATGCAAGACAGAATGTACTGCAGTGCCCCTCTGTATGAACACACAAGCTGACATGTCTGTGAACTTTCTGTGGTAAAATGAGTCTTAGAAACTAGTTAGCCCTAAAATACACCTTACTTATGAAGTTCGAGTTAAGACGGGTTTTTAGCTTATAGTAGAAACCGTGTATTAGGCAGACTAGCAATGTTCTTAGTTTTGGATTCTGTGTTCAATAAACTACCTGTATCAAAGCTAAAACAAAAGATAGAATGCACTGCGGTGCCCCTCTGTTTGAACACACAACCTGAAATGTCTGTGAACTTTCTGTGGTAAAATGAGTCTTAGAAATGAGTTAGCCCTAAAATACACCTTATTTGTGAAGTTTGAGTTTAGACGTGTTTTTGGTTTTGGTAGAAACCCTGTATTAGGTGGACTAGCAGTGTTCTTAGTTTTGGAAACTGTGTTCAGTAAAGTACCTGTATCAAAGCTAAAAGGCAAGACAGAATGTACTGCAGTGCCCCTCTGTATGAACACACAAGCTGAAATGTCTGTGAACTTCCTGTGACAAAGTGAGTCTTAGAAACTAGTTAGCCCTAAAATATACCTTACTTGTGAAGTTTGAGTTAAGACGTGTTTTTTGGTTTTGGTAGAAACCCTGTATTAGCTGGATTAGCAGTGTTCTTAGTTTTGGAAACTGTGTTCAATAAAGTACCTGTATCAAA
>JANHMN010000001.1:209359798-209380847 GCA_030674055.1 Rhabdomys pumilio | reverse complement strand
AAAAAAAAAAAAAAAAAAAAAAAAAAAAAAAAAAAAAAAAAGAAAGAAAGAAAAAGGAGCTGGAGATCTGAAAACTGCTTTGACATCAGACATGGAGATGAAGAGTTTGGAGTTTACCCAGCTGGTTTCTTATCTTGATTCAAGGATTACAGTTATGTAATTGGATGAATCTCAGAAGAGACTTTGGACTTTTGACACTGTTGATACTGCTATAGACTGTGGAGGCTTTGGAACTTGGACTAAATGTACTTTTTAAATTATGCTATGGCTAGATATGGCCCCCATAGACTGTTTGAACAAGCCTATGGGGGTTAGGGAGTGGAATATGAAGGTTTGTATATGCTTGGCCCGGGAAGGTGGAACAGTTAGGAGTTTTGGCCTTATTTGAAGTAGGTGTGTCACTGTGGGCATGGGATTTAATACCCTAGTCCTAGCTGCCTGGAAACTAGCATTCCACCAGCAGCCTTCAAACGAAGATGTAGAACTCTCAGCTCCTCCTGCACCATGACTGCTTAGATGCTGCCATGTTCCTGCCTTGATGATAATGGACTGAACCTCTGAACCTGTAAGGCAGCCCAATTAAATGCTGTCCTTTAAAAGAGTTGCCTTGGTCATGGTGTCTGTTCACAGCAGTAAAACCCTAACTAAGACCTGCATACAGGTCCTTTTCCCTAATCTAGACAACCCTCTGCAGTAGCTACAGCTCATGAGCCTCTCATGTCTAAGAACTCAGAGGTCTGAAAAGGTTGCATAATTGCAGCTTGTTTGCTGGGGGGCTGATTCTGGCATGACTTCACAGCTGTCTTCTCTAAACCCTCACATTACCTGTATTTTCCAGTCTTGAGGAATGACACTCTTTCTCTCCAGCTCCTTCTGAGGCTCTGCCTCTCTCACTTTCACTGTGAGGATCAGTGTTGCAAAACTCCATGCTCTCTTGACTACCAAGAAGGTCAACTTGAACTAGTCAGAGTGGTCCATATTTGTAAGCTCAGCTCTCTAGAGGCTGAGGCGGGAGGATGGCTATGAATTCTAAGCCTCTGAGCTATAAAGTGCAATCTTGTCTCAGAAGTGAAAAAAAGTGTCCAACTAGATCTGGCATATAGCTTAGTCATAGCATTTGTGTTCCGCCTTCATGAGGCCCTCAGTTCCACTATCCCCTATAATGCTGGGATTCCAGACATACAAGGGACACACACCTCAACTAAGTCACATGCCAGACCCAGTTGAACAGGACAAGCAGAAGGGAAACAGGAAGTCAAACCTCATAGAAGTAGAGGCCACTTGTGGCTGGGGAACTCTGGGAGAGACTAGTCAACTGGTAAAACAACAATCTGTTAGGAGCATTTCTGGAATTCTGTTGCAGAGTAATACAGTTATCAAAGTCTATGCCGAAGTGACTAGAAGACAGGATTTTAAATACTCTAACTGCAAAGGAAGAATAAGGGATTTCAACTTGATCACCACACAATGTGTGCATATATCAAAACACTATATTCGAAAATGTGGGCAACTGTTTGTCAAGTCTAATTTTCAAAAGGAATTGAATTGAAGAAATCAGTGACAAAACCCATAAACCCAACAAACAGGGCACAGGAACACACTTACCTGCCCGAAATTTCAAAATCAAATGCTTTTGTAAACTTACTTTCATATTTATCCTTTCCCATGTAAATAGTGTAAGTAGATGAATTAACTAAAATAAAACAAAAATAAAAAGACAATTAGTGGGGACGCAAAGCAGGGCCATGGGCCACACCTATCTGCTCTTGAGCACCCTTTAAGTTAAGAAAAAAGTTGTATCCTTTTAAACGACTGATAGCAGCAGGCCAAGATTAAACTATAAAGACTGCACAAGTCTTACTGAGCTTAAAATAGTATTTTGTCCCCAAAGAAGTTGTTTAACAATCCTTACAGATGAATGGTTGCTTTCCTCCTTTTCAAGGAAATAGCTCTTTTGACTTTTTATTTCCCTTTAAGGATAAAGTTTAATGGCAATTTCCAGCTCAGTCCTATACCTTTGCCTTCTTCAATGATAATGACAATAGCAACAAATGAACAACAATCAACGAACAACAATCTCTACTGCAAACATTTAAAAACAGATTCCTGCACCTGTGAGGCAAAGGTAAGTGGATCTCTGAGTTTGAGGTCAGCCTGGTCTACAGAGTGAGATCCAGGACAGCCAGAGCTACACAGCAACCCTTTCTCAAAAAAACTATATAAATGTGTGTGTGTGTGTGTGTGTGTGTGTGTGTGCATTCATGTGCACAGTATATGTAATAAACATAATGTATTCCTATACTTAGCTAGCTGTTATTTTGTGTAGCTGCATCTGGCTCACGTTGCTTCGCATTGTACTACACTAGTGGATGTGCTGTTCCACTCAGGGGAGCCATAGTTCTCAAACTTCTCCAAACACTGGCTTTAACCCCCGCCAGCTACCTCAAACAAACTAAATCCTAGTCTTTACATTGAAGCAATGAGCATTTTTGTTGTTTAGAAAACTTTCCTTAGCCGGGTGGTGGCGCACGCCTTTAATCCCAGCACTTGGGAGGCAGAGGCAGGCGGATTTCTGAGTTTGAGGCCAGCCTGGTCTACAGAGTGAGTGCCAGGACAGCCAGGGCTACACAGAGAAACCCTGTCTCGGAAAACCAAAAAAAGAAAAAAGAAATAGCATGACTATAAAAAAAAAGAAAAAAGAAAAAAAAAGAAAGAAAGAAAGAGAGACCCTCACACTTCACAAAATAACGCTTCAATCAAAAGAATCATGAAAGGTTAGGTACTGCATGCCTTTAATCTTGGCTTTGGGGAGGCAGAGCAGAGGGTGGCAGATCTCTGTGAGTTCAAAGCCAGCATGACCTATACAGTGAGTTCTAGGCCAGCAAAAGCTACATAATGAGATCCAGTCTCAAAAATAAACAAACTAAAAAATACTAAGAGACAAAACCACCAAACACTAACTCCAGATTGGGGGATCTAGAAAGTAATGCCAACATTAGAGAGCCTTCAGGCAGGAGAGTCTACATTTGAAGCCACCTGAGCCATTCACTGTCTCAAGAAGGGGGAGGAAAAATCAACACAGCAGCCAACTATGTAAGTAGGGCACTATGCTAAGGAGACAAGACAGACTGCCTCTCAAGAGACCTGCCCTGTAGCTCAAGCAGGCAGCCTTTAAAGCCACATGAAAGCAGTCCTAAAAGAATGTTAAGGGGGTCCAGAAAAATGCATATTTAATCTTGATGAAGAAACTGGGTCTTACACAGTGTCTTCGAAAAGTCAAGCGCCATCTTAATGGGGTGAGAATTTAAAAGTAGAAATTGATTCTGGATAAAAGGAGCAATATGGGCAGAGAAACTAAGTTGACGCGGCATTTCCTGGAAACCAAAACAACACTTTCTGGCCTTCCAAAACCAACTCGGTATTACCAGATGTTAACTGGAACATCAACTCTGCCCAGGGAGGGGTTGTACTAACATTCTAGACCTTCTATAGCTTTACATGGCATCCCAGGCTCGCCCTTCATAGAAGGGCAAGGTACTCTTCCTGTAGGAGACAACTGCTGGCACCTGTCTCGTATCGCTCCAAGCTGCGGGCAGAATGGTAGGGCAAAGGCTTGCGACAGGGAGGCAGGGGACCGGCTGTGCAGGAACCCACACACTGCCCAAGTCCAGGAAGCGTTGGTGGGTCTGTCAAGTGGGGATGAGAATGATTACCGGGTATAAGGAAAGCGAGGCGCATTCCCACCGCGACCACCAGGACCAGGGGACGACCAGGCAGCCGAGGGGACGGCCAAGCAGAGAACCAGAAGGCTCTGGGAGAGGCGCCCGCGGGAGGACGCAGCTCAGGACTAAGTCCAAGCCCAGCAGCGGCTGGGGAGTGCCGGCTTTGGAGGCAGCTGCGGGCAGGGCCCCGGCGTCACTCACCACTGCTGCTGGTGAAGTAGAACACCATGATCCTGGTAGAAGAGTGGCGACTCCTTCTCAAATCCCGAAGCTCGAGATAACACCGGCGCGAGGTTGAGCCGGCTTCCAGGCTCTCCTCCGGACACTTCCGGCGGACGTGCGGTCGCGTCACAACGCCGTCCTGTCGGTGCCATTTTTAGTCCTGGCGAAAGGAAGGGTGCTGGCGGAAGGGGGAGTGTCCCGGGGATTTTGAGGATTCCGCTCAAGCGGAAGGAAATTAGCTGAAAAAACACATCTTATTTGAAGCCATAAAGGAAAAAAATGCCACGGGCAGACTTTATTTTCAGAGTCTCTACTAAGTGGTCACGAGGGTTGGTCATTGCTTTTTAGTTGTCTTCCCATTCAACTCAATATGGGCTCCATGAATGCAGAAACTGCCTTTTTCATGCATGGTTAAGGGTCCCTGTACCCATTTCCTCAAAAGGCACTCAGTAAGAACCAATTTTAAATAAGCTCATTCTCCCGCTACTTGACATAGGTGAGGGTTTTGTTGTGTTTTTTGTTTGTTTTTGTTGCCTTGACCAAACTAGTCAGAATAGAGCTGGGTAATTTCCATCAAATCCTATTTAAACCTGAGACGGCCTCAGCAATAATACAAGATGGAAGAAATGCTGCACTGTCTTGCCCTGCCACAATTAACTAAATTGCATCAAGGGCAGAAGGTTCTCAAAGGAATTGTCACTGTTACTTCCCAGAGGCACTATGCTTATTAGGATTTGGACTCAGGCTGTCGTTGCTTTAAATCTAATATCTGCCCCTTATTACCTACAAGACTGAACAAATACCAAACTTCTGAAGTTCAGAACCTCTTGCTATAAATTTACAAATTGCTCCCACAGCACCTCGGTTTGACTTGGTAGTTTCTCTTACTTCTGATAAAGAAGAATTATAAGAGTCCATTTTGGACTATATCCCTCCAACAATCCCCAAAAGTCAGACCAAACAAAAGTGCTACAGAAAAGGAGTTTTACCATCCATGGAGAGCCTAGTCTTTCATAAAACAGGAAATTCTAGTCAAATAGACCCTGCATGATAAAAAAAAAAATAAAAATAAAAAAAAAAATAAAAAAAATAAAATAAAAAGTTCCCTCTTTGGCTTTAATTCTTTCAAAAGAAGAAACTAGCCATAGTCTCTTACTAACCACTTTCCCCTATTGTTCTGGTTCTTTTACTTTACAAAACCCACTATTATTCTGGGTTTCCTGGTGCTGGTCAATGTTGTGGCATATCCTCTAGAGAAGACTGCTCCAACATGGGTTTAAGCTGATAGAAAGTCTTTTTTAGCTGGGCAGATACTACACTGGCTGTTTGGGAACCCAGTATAACATTTTCTCAGTCTTTCTCATGGGAAGCTTTTAAACACACACACCATGTCACCATGTTCTGGGTTGATATTCTTCAGTTAACAATGACTACAGAAGCCAAAAAGCAAGGTTAGTACATTTAGAGACTTTCCCAGAACTATGGACTCTGATGGACTAGGCCTTTGTTTTCATATTGGCAAGTGGTGCCGTCTATGTGCTAAGTTTTGTAGCCTGACTGACACTTTCATCATGGAGTCAGTTCTGTTAAGGTCTGGACACTATTACAGTCAGGATTCTAGAACTCAGGAGACAGAGTTGTAGCAGAGTTTGGAGTAGTGAGGCCTCAGTTTCAAAGACATCTCCCTCAACAAAACATACTGTTCTACCATTGCCTAATGGAAACCTTTATTCTGACTTATAACACAGAAACTAACCCATTCGTGATTCCTGAAAATAGCCAATAATATCTGTTAGTCATTTGTCAATTCATTCCGGCCAGCTTTGTCCTATGAAGAAGGGCATCATTCAAACTTATTTAGAACTAAACATGTGTCCAAGACTACTAGACACTAACTCCTTAAAAGCCTGTGAGTGTTTTAAGAACATTTCTGCTTGCCAAAAGATACTTGATATAAGCAGTGCTGGGTTGGAGTGTCACAGGCCTTCCTTATAAGTAGCAATTGTGTTCAGGCCTTCATTTTCATTTTCTGTAAAGGAGGAATGGTAATATAAAGTTCATAGATTGTGTGAGGAGTACATGAAATAAAATATGTAAAGCAGCCAGCTCAAGAGATTGAGCTCAGCTATTAACGTGCTCTTGTAGAGGACCTGAGTTCAATTCCTAGCACCCACATTTGGTGGCCTATAACTGTTTAAAACTTGACCCAGGGAATCCAACTCCTCCGACCTATGCTGGTATCTGCACTCACATACAAATACTCACTCACAGACATGCACATAGTCAAAAAATAAAATCTTTAAAAATATATAAAGTATCTAACAGAATTTAGCGAACATTCACACTATAATTTGAATAATAAAGTAGTAAAATGGAAACCTAAAATTTTCCTGTTTTTTCTAAAACGCAAAACCAACAGTAGGGCTTCAAATATGAAAAAATAAGAGCCTCCAGTGTCTTGGAGATGTCACTTTATGTTAGCTGTTTACACCAAACTGCCTCAGATTTTGATTTCGAATTCAACTGATCCACAAACTACAATTCCCAGAATGCACTTTCATAGGGCGGCAGTCTGAAGCCAGAAGTTGCTGCAGGATTTTAGGAGGTGTGGCTTTCTTCTTCCTCCACCCATCCCCCCCGCATTACCTCCTCCCTCCCGCCCCCCACCAGCTTTGCCTTTCAAGGGCGGGAGAATCTTGGAGACCTTCTCGCCGGAGGGCGGGGCAAGGACTAACGGGAAGCCAATCACGGCGCAGGCTCTAGGGAGGGCTGAGCAGCGACGAATCAGAACGCAGCAGCGTTAGTCTCAAGCAGCGCGCGTTAATTTGAACACACGGGCAGAGCGCCGGCTCCTGTGAGCAGAGTTGTACGCTTGCTGAGGTCCAGACGTCTTTCCGTGGGTTCCCCCGTAGACGTGGTCGCGGGTCCAGAGGGAGCCTGAGGAACGAAGGTAATGTCACGGGGCAAGGGCCTTGAATGTGGCACGCTGCATGCTTCTCACTCGGGGCTCGTGCTCCGTGTGCCAGCTTCTTTCTCACGCAGCCTGGAGAGGTCTTCTCTGTTGCCCGTAGACTTTCTGTTTGGCTTAGAGGTCGCGCTTGTGGAGTTCTGCGGGACTGACATACCCTTTCTAAAGGAAGGGAAAAGGCAGGAAAGAACACTCTAGAATTATCTCTCTAAGGGACGAGGCTTGCCTGCTGTGTCTCCTCAGCAGCTGCCTAGTGAGGTCAGGGTCGTTCAAAAATAAGGGAGCTCCTGCAAGCGAGCCCAACTAGAGCCTGTGAGGGGACTGTCCTTCCCACCTTACCAGCTCAGATTTCCAGTAAGGTCCGAACAGGCTCTGCCTTCACTGAACGTGCAAGCTGTGAAGATGGTTGGTTAGTCAGAGAGTGTGCTAAGTGGAATATGGAGGAGACATGGCTTAGCGTTCGAGATGGGGACAAAAGCATCCATCCTCGGGCCAAAGAAGGCCTACCAGGAGTGCTAAATCTTGAAGTGATTACTTTAATTAAAGTGTACCCCTAATTAGGGTACACCTGGCCTCCTTAGTAGGCTCACCTTTAGCAGCCCTACCTTTCCCTGCTCTCATCTACTGTAACACGGTATTTCCCCAAGCTACCCTCCTTCCCTTTTATCACTGTTTAACTCTCTGATAAATAGTTGACTGCTTTATTTCTTTTTTTGTTTTTTTCTTTTGAGGCCGCTATATCCCAGGCTGCCCTCAAACTCAGGATCACTTTGCCTTGGCCTCCCATTAGCACCCTCACACCTGACTAGGTTTTGTTTCTTTGGGGGTGGGGGGTGTCCTTTGGGGTTAGTGTGTGTGTGTGTGTTCGTGTTCGTTGTTGTTTTTCTTAATCTGTTTCTTGGAGCCAGACCTGGTAGCTTAGCCTGTGATTCCAGTGCTGGAAAACTCAAAAGTTCAAGTTTATCCTTGACAACAGAGTGAATGAATTTGAATTTGAGGCTAACCTCTGCTATGTGAAGCACTATCTCAAAAATAATTTTCCCCTGGGTGTTAATTTGCAATCACTTATTTGGAATCCAGATTTTTAAAATACAGTTTTGACATAGTGCATTTTCTATCCACTTGATGACTTTGATTATTATAACTGACATATTTATTGCCTTTAGGAATTTAGTTAAGATGATGGCAACTTTTACTCCAAAGAAGAGGAAGCAACATACACTGAATGCTGACAATGATGATAGGTAAGTCTTACCCTATACATATGAACTCTTTAAGAAAGAAAAATCCAGTCTTGCCAGAGACTGGATTTTCTTATAGAAGACAATCTATTACAGAAAATTTATCATAGGGTATTTTAGTAGCTAATTGGGAAAAATACATGTAGAATAACATGTGTCTTTTTAAAAAAGTTATTTGATGCATGTGAGTGTTTTGTCTGCATTTATGTCTGTGTACCACATGTGTGCAATGCCCATACAGAGACTGAAGTTACAGACTGTTTGTGAGGGACCATGTGCAGGGAATAAGACCCGGGTTCTTTGGAAGAACAGCCAGTGCTTTTAACAGCTAATCTATCCCTCCAGCCCTTTGGCATTTTGTTTTGTTTATTTGAAACAGTCTTAACTATTTAATACCAGGTTGGCCTCGAGCTAATTGAGATCTTCCTGCCTTTGCCTCCTTAGTTGTTGGGATTAAAGGTAAATACCACCATGCCCGGACCTAGTGTGGGATCATTTTTATATAGCCTAGACAGAGAAATCGATTTTGAAATACACTTACTTGTATATCAAAGTTTCTTTGTAAACACTGTTTGCTTTTATGAATGTTATCTGTTTGTTTTTGAGACAGGGACTCTAATTTTTGTTGTCCTGAATCTCATATAAATTATGCTGGCCTCCAACTCAGAGTTCCTCCTTTCTCTGCCTCCAGAGTGCTGGGATTAAAGGTGTGTGCCACCCTGCCCAGCTTATGAATGAGATATATATATATATATATATATATATATATATATATATATATATATATTAGAAATATATTTAAATGATTTAATAAAGACAGAATTTGAGGATTCTGATAATGATGTGTCAAACGAGATGTATTATTTTTATGTCTAGGAGAAGAAATTTACTAGTGGATATAAATAAATTTTGAAAAAGATCCACAAACTTACCAATGAATTTTCTTTCTTTTCATTTTGTAGCTTATTAACAGATATTTCATCGAGCAAATTAAGATTTGCTGAAAATCTAGTTCCATCGCCTAATAAGAAACATAATTGTCAAAGCAGTTTTCAAAAGGAAGACGAGTCTTGCTCCCACCAATGCCATTTCACTTCAAGTCCATTCAAAACAACTGAAAATAATAGGTTGCCATTTGCAAACTACGCCTCATTATTTAAACCAGCTGTGTCTACTGTATCTTTCTACAATAAAGATAAGCACTACCTCAATCCACTCGAGAGGAAGTTGATAAGAGAGTGCAGATCTATTTGTCTAGCAACTAAAAATGGAGATAAACCTTATCCTAGTGTGACAGAAAATATTCAGAGAAAACCAGTCTGTACTAAGAAGAATAAAAAACCCCAGAAGAGTTTAACTGCTAAATATCAACCAAATTATAAGCACATCAAGTCCATATCAAGAAGCCTGAAAAATTCCAAGCCAAATCAAGTGACCTATAAGCCAGTTGTGGACAAAGAGAACAGTTGTTTTCCAGCAGAAAATCATCCAAATTCTCCTCCTCGGGTTCTAAGCCGGAAAATAAAACCACAAGTTACACTCCAAGGTGGAGCAGCGTTTTTTGTTAGGAAAAGAAACTCTCCTAAAAAGTCACGTCTGGAAGATAAGCCATTACCAATACTTTTGCAGAAAAATGAACCAGAGGTCACTGAAGATGCTCCAGAGGCAAAGCAAGTACCAAAGTCCTTGTTAGTGAATGAGAAATCAGATGTTGAGCTACACGATGCAAGAAGTAAAAATGAAGAGAATCTGAAAAAGGTAAAGCTAAATGTATCATTTAAGAACAGCTGGCCATTTAATAATGCTTAGATATAAATTATGTATATATAAGTATGTAGATCACATAAGTGAAATTTGATTTTCTTTATAGTTTGGAAAGCCACCTTTATAAAACCAGGAAATATGAAGTTAAAGATGGGTAGAAAACAATGTGGTTTCTTCTTTGGCTTTAGGTAGTATGTTCTGGAATGTTAGCAGGAAATTTTCGACTTTGCTTTTGTAGTTTCTCTGCTACTATTCAATAGTAGAAACAGTTATGGACAAAACTTCCTCTAATGATTTTCAGAATGTGGTTACTATTATTCACGGCAGAGAGAGGTCAGTGGGCAAGTGTTTCTCAGGTGCTATTTATCGACCTTGGATTTTTTTTTTTTTTTTTTTTTTTTTTTTTTTTGTTTTGTTTTGTTTTGTTTTGCTTTGTTTTGAGACAGGGGCTCATCATTAGCCCAGGATTCAACTGTGCTGCCTACCTTTTCTTCCCTGGCCCAGGGATTACAAGCATAAACTGATGCTGGGGTCCAACTCAGGTCCTCATTCTGCACAGCAGGAGCGTTACCAACCTAAACTACCAGTCTTAAGTTTATGTTGAGAATTTGTTTCCCTTACTAGTTTAAGAGAAAGTTTGATTTTTTTTTTCCATTTTTGCTAACTTTTAAAAGTTAATTTCATTATAATGAAAAGAATGGTATATATTTTCTTTACACCATCTCCATCTGTAAGCATACATTTTTTAAAAAAGATTTATTATTAGCTTTAATGTGTATGAATGTTTTGCCTATCGATAAGTATGTGCATGTGTGTATAAGTACCAAAAGAGGGAACTGGATTCCCTGGAACTGGAGCTACAGACAGTTGAACCATTAAGTAGGTTCTGAGAACCAAACCTGTCTAGAATTGCAGCCAGAGCTCTCTTAACCATTGTGCTATCTCTCCAACCCTTGAAGCATGCATTTTTACAAGTATTGCAGTTTCTATGTCTATTCTCTGATGTTTAAAAGATGAACCATATTCAATGAATGCAGAGGAAATTTTCAAAAAAATAGATTGAAAACTTGACAAGTCATGCTATGAAGTATTACACATGATGTGTTGAGATTTGTTCACTTGAAGGATTAGGGATTTTCTTTATTTCTGTTAACCTGTTTATTATTGTTAGAATTCCTCAGGTGCAGTAGTTTCCTCAAAGGAATGTAAACTTGATAAACATAATTTTCCTTCAGAGAATTCAGTTGGTGAGAACAAGACAAGTAAGTAAGAAAATTTGCATTAATTACCCTAGCAGTCTGTAACAGTGCTTCATTGTGGTATCATACGAGCTTTTACACATACTAGTATTTTCTAGGCCTTCTTAAAAATTATTGCGCCTGTCATTAATATCTTTATCTCTGGGGAATTGTAGTCTATGGTAAAGCAGTTTGTTTTGAAAAGTAGGAAAGGGGCTTTTAGGTTAAAACTCCAGACAAAGGAAACATTTATCCTTAGGTAATCTCTGACTATTTCTGTTTCCCAAGCTCTCTTATGGCATGGTGCATGTGTGGAGGTCAGAGGACAACTTTCTGCAGTGGCTTTTCTTGTTTCCACCGTGTTTAGTCAGGGTCTCTTGTTTGTGTTTTCTGTATTCCCACTACTAGCCTGTGGTGTCTGGTGATCCTCCTCTCTCTAATGCCATAGGAGTACTGGGGTTACAGGCACCAAACTCTACATCTTGCTCTTTTTGTTTTTATATTCTATGGGTTGATCAGTCTTCCACCTCATGAAATCTGCCTGCTGAGGCATCTTAACCCTACTACGCTCTCTAGGGAGTTAGATCCTCTCACATTTGTCTCTCTTTATTCCTTCACTTATTAAACCAATGACTTGATGGATATGTGTCACTATGGATAAGTGAATGCTTATTTTTTGCATTTAAATCCAATAGATTTTTATTGTTGAAATTATTCTGTTTTGATCATGAGGGTCTTTTTCAGCTTAATTCCCTTTGGCATGTCTCATCTTTGTTTTTTGAGCACTATCTTAGATTCTTATGCTTTGGACTCTAGAGCCCTTGGACTTTAGACTTTATACTTTATACTTTGGACTTTAGAGCCCTTGCTCTAGCCCTAAAACCAGCAATTTCTCCACAGAACCTTGGCTCCTTTTATTGAAAGTTAAGATCTGGGCAGTGTCTGAGGATAATTGTTACTAGAGTGCCCTTGCTCCAAAGCCCTCTCTCCAAACATGATTGAAGAGCATAGGCAGTTGTTCCTGTGAGTCTTCCTCTTCATGCTTTAACAGGAGTTCACACTGACATTTCTAATCCAGTATTTATCTTTTTTTTTTTTTTTTCTTTTAGGACAGGGTTTCCTTTGTAAACCAGGCTGCCCTTGAACTCTCTGAGATCCACCTGCTTCTCAAGTGCTAGGCATGCTTTCTCAAAGGCATGCACCAACACCACATCATTTACGTTTTGATTGGTGATCCATTTTGACTGGGTGCCTTAAAGACTATCTTTGTCTCTGCCAAAATCATTGCTTTATTTGTTTGGGTCAGTTTCTGATCTCTTTTGTTCCATTGATCTACCTGTCTCTTTCTGGCAGTTTGTATTGTCTTAATTATGATTGACTCTTGAAGTCAAGCAGTGTTAATTTTTTGTTCTTATTAACCTTCAGAGTCTTATGAGTCAGAGCTCAGATTTTATTCAATAATGCAACCTTCTGCTGCATTTCCCTCTAACAGTTTCTCCAGAGTCTGTCTATCCCATCTTCAGTGTTTCTTCAGTGAACACAAAAAGGTAGGAATTATTTTTGCTTTAATGTTCAAATTTTATTAATTATATAGGTTTTTTTTTTTTTCTCTCATATAATGCTATATCTTGTTTTTTCTTTA
Organism: Rhabdomys pumilio; assembly: GCA_030674055.1. Classification (NCBI taxonomy): domain Eukaryota; kingdom Metazoa; phylum Chordata; class Mammalia; order Rodentia; family Muridae; genus Rhabdomys; species Rhabdomys pumilio. Next base: position 209,368,050 of record JANHMN010000001.1, on the reverse strand, counting down.
CCACTAAGGGGAAATAATAATATTGAGAATAGAAGATGAGATTAGTGTCTTTTTTTATACAAATGGAATAGATCTTCGTGGACTTGAGTAAAATAATTGTTACGTTATTACATAGTACCTAGTTTATTATTTCATTTAAAGATCCTCAGACAATCTTGAAGGTAAACATGATTAGTATTGTTATAATTGTAATCATTCATCTGAGGAATTTATCCACCATTGCACAGTTAGTAGGACCTCAGTGCTGGGGCCAGAAATAGAATTTACATTTGAATCAAAAGCCCATTGGGTTTTATTTCCTCCCATAGTTGACAATATATTAACAATAACTAAATTTTAATGAACTTTTATACTCATGATATAGGTACTAGTAGATTCCATTTTACAGAAGGGAGAAATTGTGGCCAGAGAAGTAATAGTAGTTTAGTGCTGTTCTAAGTCATGACTGACACTCATACTTGTCAAGGCCTGAACTACCTGGCTTGGGGGCCACTGTGTCCCAGCCTGAGCTGCTGCTCCGGTCTGCGGGTCAGGGTCTAGCAAGAGAGAGAGAGTGGGGACGGAAGAGACAAGACAGAGGGTCTGATCAAGTCTCGAGTCTCTTTATTAAAAGGAAATCATGGGCATATATGCACTTTACCATGTGCCTTGCCTCCGTGGACAAGCAGGGGAACACAGCTGAAGACAGTTTACCACGTGCACCTTGCAGCTGGGGGCACTAAACAACAAAACAAGATATGTGGGAAAAACAAGATGTTTATCAGTGTGCTCAGATGTTGTAGGCTGTTGAAAAGCAAGTCTCATGTCAGGGTATATGGCTCGAGATAGCTGCAAAGATGATAGCCACTTTCTGCTAGGAGTCAGCTGCCAACACATACTGTAATGGGGAAGTGGTGTGTGTAGAAGGTAGAGAACGTGACAAGTAGAAGGTCTAAGTTTTGTATTGTCTGAACATTTTGCTAAAAAAAACATTGATTTTTTTTTTCTTTACCCATTTGTTGTTAAATGACTAGGTATTCAGAAAAGAAATTTTGGGCCTAGTCGTGTGTGTGTGTGTGTGTGTGTGTGTGTGTGTGTACACATTGATGTGGGCACTTGTGTACATATATACACAAACCTGTGGAAGCCAGAGGTCACCCTGGGTAGGAGCTACCACTGTACTTTGAGTCAGGGTTTCTCACTTAAGTGCCCAAGTAACGTGTTGCTGGATCCTTATATGCTGGTGACTGTGGTTGCCTTGGGTTGTAAGATTCAACATTAACATCTGCTTAGGAATTTCTTTATACTTAAGTGGGTAGATATTGTCCTAAGAAAGAAAAGTCCATTTTTAAAGTGCAGTTAGCTTCCAGAGCAATTCTTTATATGTGTGTCTAATACTACAGAGGAAAGTTCTTTGGCTTTAGGTCAGATCTGGATTTGAGTCTTGACACTGAATTTACTCATTACGTTCCGTTGAGTAAGTGATTATTTCTGGGACCTAGGGTTTTTCACTGTTCCATATTTACTAACTTTCTCTTTCCAGGTCTCTACCTGAAGAACAGTCTTCTGTGGGATCCACTACATGTACTAACTTCTTGAAACAGACAAATGTACAGAAAAATATTAATTCCAGAGATACAAATAAAGGAGGAAAAGACCAGTTTATCATTGTGAGTAAATTTATACACAGCACATGCAGTCAGCCTTTTAAAATGGTTATCTTGGCTTGTAGATTTCCAAGTTTGTAATTGCCAGTTTTGTTGTGGTAGCATTCAAAGCTAGCCAGTACTTTGGAGCTCATAGTTTTGGGCAGTGCTAGTATTTGAGTAGGATGCTATCTATGAATGGCCTGTTCTCAGGTAAGAAAATTCTTGATCAACAAAAGATGCAATGGAAATAGCAACATTAAGTTAGGACTAAGTTTAGCAAACCATGGCTGTACACTGGATTCAGTTCTATAATTTGTGAGTTGAAAAGTGTAGTTAATGTTTTTTTATGTGGTTTTGTTTGTTTATGGTTCTAGGACTTGAGCCTGATGGTCTCATTCATGGATAGGCAAGGCTCTGTCACTAAACTACATTGTACTCCCGGAGGCTTTTAATTTCGAGAAATAATCTCACTGAGTTGTCCAAGCTGGCCTTGAACTCTAAGTCTTCCTACCTCCACCTCTGAGGCAGCTGTAATTATAAGCCTGTTCCTCCAAGCCAGGCTTTCAGAAGTTTTGAAGCAAAGAGAAGAATATATAACTATATTAGTTAACTTTTTGTTGGTACATAAACTACCATGACTTATAGAAGGAAGTTTATTTTGGCTTCTGGTTCCAGAAGGGAAGGCATAATAATAAGGAAAACATAATGGGCAGCCAGAGTGGAAGGTTGGTTGGTCACATTTTAGCCTCAACAGGAAGCAGAGACAACAGTAAGTAGTAGTCTATAAGCTTTCAAAGCCTGCCCCCCAATATAATGGACTTCCTCCAGGGAGACTGCACCTCCTAAAGGTTCCATAATCTCCACAAACAGCCCACCAAGTATTCAAATCCAACAATGGCAGATCACGTGGTGTGAAAAGCCTAAAGTATTTACTTCTACCTTTTCACAGAAAAATTGCCAATCACTGTCTTAAATAATAATTCAGAATCTAGTATTTTCTATGACATTAAAAACAATGTTTTATGAAAGTGGAATTCATAGAGCTGTATCAACTCTTGAGGCAAAGAATTTAATAATTACAGATAAAAAATTTAACACTCCAGATGACTTAAGGCAAAAAACCACTGTAAATAATACAGAATGTTATCCCTTCTGTTTGAAATGAGGCCTTTTCTTTTTCTTGGTCTTTTATGTGAGCCCTTCCTAAAGAACGTCTATTATTGACCTAGTTCTTTGGGTTTATGATTTCGCTTGCTTGCTTGCTTGTTCTTCAATTGTAGGACGCAGGTCAGAAACATTTTGGGACGACTATGTGTAAGTCTTGTGGCATGATCTATACTGCTTCCAACCCTGAAGATGAAATACAACATCTCCAATATCACCACAGATTTCTGGAAGGAATTAAATATGTGGTGAGTTGTTCTGGCCTGAGCTCCATGCTTGGGGGCCAAAATGTCCTGGACTGCTCTGCTGCTCCAGTCCACGGGTCAGGGTCTAGCAAGAGAGAGAGTTTACTGTCCCCCATTCACTCCTATTGACTCGTATTGCAAGGAAATCCTGGGTATTTATAAACACAAGCAGGGGAACGCAGCTGAAGACACTTTACCACGTGCACCATGCAGCTGGGGTCACTAAACAGCAAAACAAGATATGTGGGATAAACAAGATGTTTATCAGAGTGTGCTCAGCTATTTAGGCTGTTGAAAAACAAGTCTCTTGTCAGGGTATATGGCTCAAGATGGCTGCGAAGTTGATAGCCACTTTCTGCTAAAAGTCGGCTCCCAACTGTGAGTTAAGAAGTCTTTCAGTTTGTTCTGAAGGTATAACTGTATGAAAGAAGGCATTTGTACCATAATTGTTGAAAGATCTATATATCCATAAATATTTCATTGCTTGTGGTAGAAGCTAGCTGGACATGTTAGCTCCCATCTGTGATCCCAGCGTTTAGGAAGAGGTTGAGGCATAAGGGTCATTGTGAGTTCAGATTCGGTCTTGGGTACGTAATGAGTTTCAAGTCAGTCAGTTTGGGCTATAAGAGTGAGACACTGTCTTAAGAAAACAAACATAACAGGCTGTAGAAAAGGTTTAGAGAGTAAGAGTGCAAGCTATACCAGATGTGGCTGCATAGGAATCCCAGAGCTATAAGGGAATATGCAGGGGAACAAGTATTCAAATATAGTAACTTGTGGGAGACATTTCACATTCAAACATCACCTAGGGTAAGACCTATGTAGAATTCATGAAGGGAAAAGGCATTCGAGCCGCAGGATTATCTAGGCTTCTCTCTCTCTTCAGTCCATTTGTATCTTCTCTTTATATTCTTCTTGGAACTCGGCTTACTGCCTAGCCGCCTACATCAGATAGTTTAGCAGGTCTTCAGGTCCAGTGCAGGCTACAACTGCTATGAGTTCAGAAACATAGTTGCTGAGTCATACCCAGAAGATGGCACTTACAGCTCCCCAGCTTCTTCCTCCATTTTCATATTTTCTCCTCTGCAATGTTCTCTGAGCCTTGGAGGGATTGGTATAAATGAGCTAAACACTCATCAGTACCTTGTTCTCAGCACTTTGAACAGCAATGGGTACCACTCACTGCAGAGAGAATAGTCACTGTGACTCTTTAATACACTTCCTTATGTTGTTGTGACCCCCAAACCAAGAGTATTGTAAGAAAAATTATAAATGCTAGTTAGGCCGTATAAAAGATACAAAGTTGTATTTACTTACAAGCTGTGAGCCTAGATTGGCAGGTTTGGAGCTGTTCTAACTTACATCCCAGTCATGTGTTATTGTTGTTTCTCCTGGCCAGGTGCTGATGATGGCCTCCTCCCTTTCTTTTCTCTCTTTCTCTTGTTTTGCCTCACACCCCTCACTCCATCCTCAAGTCCTGCGTTTCTCTCCCTACTGCCCAATCACAGGCCTTTATTAACTAATTAACTTTAAGTTAGGGAGCAAACTTTGCACAACAAAAGCCGGTAAGCTGGTGCACGTGAGAATTCACTTGCACTTGGCAACCAGATCTTGGGGTACAGAATTTAGCATATGAGTACGTAACAGCACCAGAGCAACCCCCAACAGGTTTATTTGTTGCTACTTCCTAACTGTAATTTTGCTACTGCTACAGATTGGAATGTAAGTATCTGATCTTTCTGATGGTCTTGTGACCTCTGTGAAAAGGTTCTTGACCCATAGGCTGAGAACCACTGTTTTACACCATAGGTAGTCAAGGCCAGAACCTCCATCTTGCATTTTTCGTCATTCATTGCTTGACCATCTGCCATGTTCTAACTAAAGTATTTTATGTGTTCTCTTTATAAATTAACAATGTTTTCTGCTTTGTCAGGGCTGGAAAAGAGAACGGGTAGTAGCAGAGTTTTGGGATGGGAAGATCGTGTTGGTCCTGCCACATGATCCAAGTTATGCTATCAAAAAGGTATGTATGGGATTGTTTTTCTCCTCTCTTCTCTCAAGAAAAGCATCAGTAAAATGTAAACTGCTTTCTTAGTGTACCAACAACCTTCCTTGTTGCACTGAAGTATTCTTTTCCCTAAGCACCAAGTGTATGCATCAATTCTAAAATAAGTTTGAGAGAATGTAATTTTAGAAAATAGAGATGATAAAAGCTAAATGATTGGTGATCATGTTTCATAAAAATGCACATACTTAGTGTTTGTTGTGATTTTTAAAAGAAATTCACCTTCTGGTTTTTAACACTGTTAGGTAGAAGATGTCCAAGAGCTTGTGGATCTGGAATTGGGTTTCCAGCAGGTTGTTCCCATGTATCCAAACAAAACCAAAACCTTCCTCTTTATTGATGAAAAGAGAGTAGTTGGATGTTTAATTGCGGAACCCATCAAACAGGTGTGTTGTGTGCCTTTTATGTTATTAAATGTCTTTGACTGTGATTAAATTCATTCACTTACATTGTGTTTAGTATTTTGTCTATAATATAATATAAATATAAACAGAGTAAGTCTGTTTTTGTGTAGCCATTTCCCTATCTGGGAGTATAAAAATGTAGTAATTTTTCTGTAGACCTAAGTTATTACATCACAGATCAGCAGATATATTTATCAAAATAATCATTACTCATTTCTCACTTAAAATATTTTATTTATTTATTTATTTATTTATTTATTTATTTATTTATTATAAAGGCAGTGTCTGTAGTTCTGGTAGCCTAGAACTCAGGTCTTCCTGCCTCTGCCTCCCAAGTCTGGGACTAAAGGTCTGTATGCCCAACTACAATCTACTTTAGACACTAATTAGCAGTGTTCTAGAAAACAATTTTCTTATTAAAAGTTAGAGAAAAGCAGTTTGTGTGCATTATCAGTAAAGAGCAAATAATGTGTTAATACCTTAATACATACCTTAATAAAGTTGATGCTGGGAAATAATGCCAAGAAACCACTTTTACTAACAACAAAAGAACCCAAAGGAGAACAGTAGAACATTTGGGTAGCATCCACAGGTTTCAAGGTTTGATCCCAGGTTGCGTGTGTGTACATACTTGAAAATTGTTAGCCAGGCAGTGGTGGTGCATACCTTTGATTCCAGCACTTGAGAAGCAGAGGCAGGTAGATCTTTGAGTTCCAGGCTAGCGTTGTCTACATATCAAGTTCCAGGATGGCCAAGGCTATACAGGGAAATCCTGTCTCAAAAAATAAATAATGATAGTAAATAAAAACAACAACAATAACGGAGGAGGAAGAAGGAGAAGAAAGAGAAGGATATTGAAATTGTATCTTTGTTTTCCTCATAGGAAAATATGTATGGTGATAAAAATATTAACTGTCTTGATTTAATTAACTCATAATGTCATCATAGATTAAAATATTAAAATAGGTTGTGCTTTTTGAGAGAAATTCTCTGCAAGTTAATTCTGTGGGCCTTGAAGTTTTATCTTCTCTGTGTCTCTTGTACATGTTTCAGGCCTGTGCCACTGGATGTGGCTCACCTACAGCTTAACTATAACCCTATACATGCATATAGATGCATGTATACATTTAAACACATAAACATATGGAGGCCTTAGGTAGAATTTATAGTATCTAAATGAAACATTGACAAGTTTCAGATTCTGTATTTGTTAGATTGTGCAAGATCTGCCATTTTGTGATGGCCGATTGGCATGTACTGTGGGTCCATCTGTTTGCCCCAGATGACAAGATTTCATTTTATAGTTGAATAGAATTTCCTCAGCTGTTTTATTTCATTCATTGATGGACATTTAAGTAAATTTTATTCCCTAGATTTTGTGTGTGAAGCTGCAGTGAACAAAGACATCTTTAACTTCTCATTTCTTTTGGAGACATACCCTGAAGTGGGTGCACTGAGTCATATGGTTTTTGTTACTTTAACTTTGGTGTGTTTGAGAGACTTTCCACTACTGACCACTACACTCCCACCAGCTGTACACATGGATTCCCTTTGTTCCCTATTTTGCCCAAGACTTTTTACTTTTACATAATAATCATTCTAACATGCTGGGATACTTCCTTATTCCTGTCTGCATTTTCTTGTTTATGATAATAGTGAACATTTCTTCAAACACCCCTGAGACATTTGTACGTCCTTTTTCAGAAGCTGTAGTCAGGCCCTTGTCCCACTTTGTATTATTATTGTGTATGTGATGTATGAGAGTGGCGTGTGTGGGTTCTTTCCTTCCACTGTGAGATCTGTGAGGAAATTTAGGTTGTCAGTGTTGTACAGTAAGTGCTTTTCCTATTGAGCCATCTTGCTGGACCGTTATTCCATTTTAAAATTTGGGTTATTTTCTTGCAATTCAGTGAGTTCCTTGTATATTTTGGACTTTAACCTTCTGACATATGTAATTTGTAGATATTTTCTCCAAAGTTGTCTTTCCCCATGTTGTGTCCTTTCCTGTGCTGAAGGTTTCTAGTTTAATTTCAACCTGTGGTTCATGACCATTGGTTACTCCAGTTCTTGGGATCCAGTACCCTCTCTGACCTCTGCAGACATCAAGTACATAAGTGCACATACATACATGCAGAAAGAACACTGATATGTATAAATAAATATGATTTAAGGAGTAACAAAATATTTTTTGTAGATTAACTATAAACAGGTTTTGTTTAAAGTTTGAGTTTTTTGTTTGCTTTTTAAAAGTCAACTTGTCTGTGTGTTTGTTTAGCTTTAGACACTTATGTTTGTTATTGCAGGCCTTTCGTGTCCTGTCAGAACCAAGTGCCACTAAAGAATGTTCTAGAGCTTGGCGGTGTTCAGATGTACCAGAACCTGCTATTTGTGGAATAAGTAGAATATGGGTCTTCAAACTAAAAAGAAGAAAGCGCATTGCAAGACGACTGGTTGACACTGTCAGGTAAGGAGACAGATTAACTTTAGACCTTGAACAATGACTTGTTAGCTTTCCCAGAACCTTCCTTGGCTCACAGGCAAAACAGAATTTTGCTAAAACATTTCTTTATAAATATTGTCAAAGTCAGACTAAGGCAGATGTTAACACTAGAAGGAAATACTAGATATACATTCCATAGCAAGCTTAAGTGCTTCCTTCCTTTCTTCCTCCCGCCCGCTTTTTCTTTCTTTTTTTCTTCCTTCCTTCCTTCCTTCCTTCCTTCCTTCCTTCCTTCCTTCCTTCCTT
>JANHMN010000001.1:209341179-209359788 GCA_030674055.1 Rhabdomys pumilio | reverse complement strand
CTTCCTTCCTTCCTTCCTTCCTTCCTTCCTTCCTTCCTTCCTTCCTTTCTTTCTTTCTTTTTCTCTACGTGATTTTTTAAAGATGGGGTTTATGGTTGAGATAGGGTCTTATTTTTAGCCTTGACTGGCCTTCTGCTTTAATTGCTAGAATTGCAGATATGCACCACTTTGCCCCCTCATTTTGTCTTTGTTTTTATTTATGTCTGTGTTTGTATACATGTCTGTGTGGGTATAAGCCATGTGGGTGCAGTGTTTGAAGGCCAGAAGAGAATATTTGGAGCTGGAATTACAGGTAGTTGTGAGCCAAATATGAGTACTGGGAACCAAACTCTAGTCCTCTGTGAGAGCAATACTATTTCAGTTACAGACACTACTGTGACAAAACAGTATGACCAAAACAACTTATAAAAAACAAGCATTTAATTTGGGAGCTCATGGTTCCAGAGGGTTAAGGTCTATGAGAATCAGTAAGCAGGCCGGAAGGCACAGTCCTAGGGCAGTACGTGAAAGCTCACATCTCATCCACAAGCATGAGTCAGAGAAAGCTAAGTGGAAATAGCATGGGCTTTTGAAATATCAAAACCAACACTCCTCCTCTAACAAGGCCACACTTACTCATCCTTCCCAAATAATTCTACCAACTAGGGACTGAGTATTCAAATATATGAACCTATAGGGCCATTCTCTTTCAAACTACCACAAGTACATATGTACTGCTAAACAGTGAGCCATTTTTTCTATCTCCCACCTCGCCTCCCCTCTCATTTATTTTTCTTAAATGACCACAGCATGGTCAAGTTCAAGAAATTTAATATCAGCATCATCTTTATCTTGTTGATAGTCCAGGTTTCATTTTCCTCACTTATTTCAAATACCCTTCACTAGTTTTTGTTTTTAATGCAGGATCATATTGTATAGTGGTTGTTTCTTGGTTTTCTTATTCCTTTCACTTTGTGGAACTTTTGAGTTTCTTATCTCTGAATCTAAGGCATTTTGTTATCAAATAATAGTAGCTTTAAGGCAGTTACTTGTATTGTTGTATTAATGTCTAATTGAAATCCAAAATTTTAATTGATAAATGTATTTTCCCTTTTTTTTTTCCCCTGTAGGAATTGCTTCATGTTTGGCTGTTTCCTCAGCACTAATGAAATTGCATTTTCTGACCCAACACCAGATGGCAAATTATTTGCAACCAAGTACTGCAACACCCCTAATTTCCTTGTATATAATTTTCATAGCTAAAGCCAATTGCAACCACAAATCTGGTATGTGGAAAAGTTCAGCTAGATAGAAACTAATTAGTATCAGGATGAAAATCATAAGACTACACACATGTACATACCAGTTTTTTCTTTATGTGTTAGATAATTTGTTGAGAATTGTTTGGGATTCAAAGAAAAAAATCTTTGAATACACTCTGAATTCTTAATTCTGAAAAGCTTCACAGCAAGGTGGCTTTTGTAAAAACTGGGCCACTTTATAAGAAACACATGAACACACTTTTAGACCATGGTTGACTCGTGCTCCATCAGTAGAGGCAAATCTAAGCACAGGCCATGAGATAATTCCTGAATTCCTTATGTAGCGATCCCACTTTACAAAGCATACTGTAGCTGCTAAGTTGAAAATACTTAAAGTATTTTGAGTTTCTGGCTTGTAATAAGAGAGCAGGAATTATCTCATATCAACTTATATAAAATAATTTCATAATCCTTTAGAAAATGAATCAAAAGCATGCTTATCATAAAATTGAATTAAGCGGGCGATGGTGGCGCACGCCTTTAATCCCAGCACTTGGGAGGCAGAGGCAGGCGGATTTCTGAGTTCAAGGCCAGCCTGGTCTACAGAGTGAGTTCTAGGACAGCCAGGGCTACACAGAGAAACACTGTCTCGAAAAAAAATAAAATAAAATAAAATTGAATTAAGAGTATTGGCACTGTTATCTGATTTTTTTAATTACATGAAAATGCTGGTAATTGAAGTTATGAATCAGACTAATGAACCGAAGAACATAATGATTTTATGGACTACTTCGTACACCTAAGTGCACTCAGATTTTCTGAGTTTGGATACTTTTTTTTTTTTTGACTTTTTTTTTTTTTTTTTTTTTCTGTAGACCAGGCTGGCCTCGAACTCAGAAATCCGCCTGCCTCTGCCTCCCAAGTGCTGGGATTAAAGGCGTGCACCACCACTGCCCAACTGGATACTCATTTGTAAAGCAGAAAATTCGGGTTGTTTTAATTCTTAAAGGTCATTTAACTGATACCTGGCATGATACATAAAGGAAGAATTTTTCTTTTTTTTGTATTATTGTTTGTTGTAAAATTGGTTCATCTTTAGTCTAATTTGTAATACTTCCAGAAATAGTGAGGAAGTGTTAAAATTATAATTATGCAAACATTTTAATGCTGTTTTCTGCAGAAAATCTCATTAAATGTTTTAAATTTTTTTTTTTTTTTTTTTTTTTTTTTTTGCTTTCTTTCTTCCTTTATTGTATTTATGTGTGTACACTGTCATCGGTGTCTTCTGAAACACCAGAAAAGGGAACCTGTTCTGATTACAGATCTCTGGAAGAGAAGTCAGTGCTTCAGACTGGGGGACTTTCTTCTCTGCCTGTTGCTTCTTCAGGACCTCAGAGCCCCTGTTCCGTTCTTCCTCCATGTGTTTCAGTTTCTTCTGGAGGTGCATCAGCTGCTCTTCACCTGCTCAAGTGTCTTCTCCATATCTGTCAGGTCGGCGATGCGTTCCAGGAGGTGATCTGCTGCTCCTCCACTTGGTCGAGCTTGTCTTCAGCACTTTTCCACTTAGGTGCTTTTCTAGCCTTAGCATCTGTATCTCTTTCATTATGGCCTCCATGGTTTTGTTTCTCTTGCCATGTTGATCCGCTCTGTTGTTTTCTTCTATTATAACTTTTACTAACATTTCATTGTTCAGTGGCTTGCGAGAAATCAAATACAATTGCTTTTATGATTGTTACTAGTGTATGAGTGTGCATGAATGCATTTCAAGGTGCTTCCAAGGAGGTTCAGAGAACAACCCTTGGGAGTCACCTCTCTCCTACCATAGCTTCCAAGGATCCAAGTCAGGTAGCCAGGCTTCTCCAAGTACTACCCACATGATGGGATAATTTGAGACCATACTAAAAAATTTATTATGGACAGCAGTAAGTCAGTCTACATATCCTAAGGAGTATAGCAGTGGAAAGGAGGAAAATGAGTATTGCATTAGCAGGTACCCTGCCAACAACAGCAACAGCCATGTTACTGTGTTGATATTTGGTTTGCTACATCAGAAGGGGTTGTACCTTTTTCAAATATAATTCGATGTGAACATGAACTAAACATCAGACAAGTCCCAGTGGACACTCAAAAACAATGAAAAACAAAAATCTGAAACCTAGTCAAGAGACAAAAATCTGAAACCTAGTCAATTCCCCAGTGTGGCATTTGAGTGGGATCTTGGAACAGAAAAAGTCACTGAACAGTAAATCTGAATAAAGTATGGAGTTGAATTGCATTTCAGTACTGGTTTATTGTGACAGGTACAGTGATGTAAAGTGATATATGGAAAATGGAGTGTCTATAGGTACTTAAAATCTCTCAATGAAAGTGGCAGTTTATATGTTTGAGCCAATTCATGCTTTATGGCCAGTAAGTAGGAATTGTCACTTGGGCAAACCAACTTAAAATTACACATCAGAGAAGGGGCAGTTAAGACTACTGAGTCTCAGTGTGCACTTATGCAATTTTTCCATTAGTAAACTTTCAATTTGATGTCACTTCCTTACTGTTTTGATGGACAATATACTAATTAGTGATCTGTTTGGTATACTCCTAAGAGGAGCCTACCAGGAAATGCTAGAGGATAATGCTTCCTATCTGTTGCCAAGTCAGAGTACACCACCTGGTTTCACCATTTTAGTTAATTCTGGTAATTGCAGGGAGCTGTGATTCAAACAACTGACACAACCTCACTTTATACATAAGAAAACAAGGTTGAGAAACAATTCCACAAATCCAGTGGTTAACACATCAACAAAAACAGAAGATAATGCTGAGGTGCCTGGTACTAAACTGTCTTTTGTTTATTCATATATTAACATTAAAAGACTTAGGATACAGTCAGTAAAAACAAAGTAAGTCAGACACTAAGATGTGGAGAGAGGCTAGACAGTAAATAGGGTCTGAAATATCCCAGGAGCTATGCTTCTGAACCATGCTCTTCTCAACTCCAGGGCACATGGGCCAGTAAAGGGTAGACACTATGAGCAGACAGATTAACTGTGTACCATATATAGTGAAAGTTTTAGTAACACATTAAAAAAGCAAGAATAGCTAAATAGATCTTTAACAAAGCAATGGTCCCTTGATTCTAAGTCATATTTTTTTTTTGTTTGTTTGTTTGTTTTTTCGAGACAGGGTTTCTCTGTGTAGTCCTGGCCGTCCTGGAACTCACTCTGTAGACCAGGCTGGCCTCGAACTCAGAAATCCAGAAATCCGCCTGCCTCTGCCTCCCAAGTGCTGGGATTAAAGGCGTGCGCCACCAACGCCCGGTGTGATTTTAAGTCATCTTAGACAGGGGTCTCTAGTGTTTGATTTTAAATCAGAGGCAGCATCTAGATACCTGGAGTTTTTTAAACTTGATGACTATCCAGTACAATAAGTGCATATATAAGAAATAACATGTCGGAAAGCTATGCAAATATTAACTGTACAATGGTCCTAAAATAAGCTACTTCTAGTGTCTAGGTACTATAAGTTATATTAACTAAATACATCTAATTAACAGTTCCCATACAAGCTATGCTTCGAGCTTAGACCACCACAACATTGACCATCTAGTTCCAAAGCTTCAACAATGTGTGCAGCAGATGGACGATCTTTAGGATCCTCGTTAGTACACACACAGAAGAGTTCAATGACCTTCTGGTAGGACTCATCCAGTTCTTCCATGTTGATGGATGGCCTTGTCCCCAGAGCTGCATAGTATGCTTCATCATCGAAGTCACTCTCATCAAAGGTTGCATCTGCACATGAAGTTAGAGATGAAAACAAGTAAAATCATGTAGGTCATGGAATAGCTCAATCAATGGTTTACCCTCCTGTAACGAGAGGTTATACAGTAGGCATTCCCTAGACCACAAGCAGTCTGTTCAACTCTTCTGCCACAGGTTAGCTATATTCTCTCCAGCAAAAAGTTAAGGACACTGTTCAATTAGATACTCCACCCACCCAATGTAGATTTAAGAAAAAAATGAGAATCCATGAGTGGAGAAAGACTCTAACTATTATCAATCTCTATCTCATTTATATAGGATTAAATCTAGCCAATTAATCACAGTATTGCTATAATCTTAACTGTTTAGAATTTAATTTAGTGGAAAGACAATTTTATGTACTAATCTGGAAAGATTCAGATTTATGTTGAAACCTATTTGTATTCACCTTCATCATCATCATCATCTGGAAGATTGATGTGTGGAATACATAAAGTCATCATTTCCCACAGAGTAAGGCCAAAAGCAAACATATCTGCCTTGTCAGTAATAATGCCATTTTCCTCCAGCGCTTCCTTGGGTTTCCATGGCTCAGTACCAATATAACAGGCCTCGGGATCTGTCACTGAATATACAAGTAGAATAGTCATGAGAGCAACCAATAAAACGACACAAGCATCCCAGCACTTGGGAGGCAGAGGCAGGCGGATTTCTGAGTTCAAGGCCAGCCTGGTCTACAGAGTGAGTTCCAGGACAGCCAGGGCTACACAGAGAAACCCTGTCTTGAAAAACCAAAAAAAAAAGCAAAACCCATTTGTATGAGGAGTTCAGAGGTTAATCACTATATTTAACCTTACTATAAAGAATATGTCCCTTATCAGACTGGCAAGTATTAAAAAATCTCATCAGTTGGTGAGAATGTAAGAAAACAAGTTCAGGCAGTGGTGGCTCGAGCCTTTAATTCCCACACTTGGGAGGCAGAGGCAGGTGGCTCTCTCAAGGCCAGCCCAGAGCTACACAAAGAAACCCTGTCTCAAAAGAAGACAAAAATATAGATGTTAAAATTCCAGGCAAGCTAGTACACCTTGCTTGGCTTCAAAGACTTGCAAATTGTGTGACACTGCAGACCATTTAAAAAAACCTTGGGTTTTCTGCAAGCAATAAAGTCACAGGTTGAGAACCAAATGACATTTAAGTGCTTCCAGGATTGCTGAGTCAGGAGAACCAGAAGGGATAACACACTGGTCTTAACGTCTGCCCAGGAATAGCACATGCCACTCGTAGTCCCTGTACAGTCTAAAGTCATTTTGTCAATTGCAATAGGAAAACAACAACCTGGCAAAAATTGATTAGGAAAGGACAGACTCTTAGATCAATAATATCGGTTTTCTAATACACAGATCTTTCTCCATCTAGTTCCATCTTAGTGATGCTTTATGACTTCCAGACTAAAGGCTTATACTTAGTGGATTTTTTTATTCTTATATTTTTAAATATCTTGGGGTTTTAACAGTTACAGGTGGAATTTTTAAGTTTTAATTTTCCTATTTTACTAATATATAGAAATATAATTGATAACTTCAGTCATTCTAGTATCACTTTTCTTCTAAAATCAATCATGTAAGATTCTTTTGTAGGAATGTTTCTTTACTAGACAAGAGATTTTTGGACTTCCTAGTTCTTGTGTCAATTTTGATAATTATATTTTTCTAGAAAATTATCATTTTCATCTATGTTCACAACTTTGTGAAATATAGCTGTCTGTAAGTCCTTACAAATGTGTAGAACATGCAACTGAGACCCTCTTCATGCTAACATTGGTTATAGTCTCTCTTTTCTCAATCTTGTAGAGAATTTTTATTTTTCCAGCTTTTGGCTTTATTATTATTAACATTTTTCAGGGTTTGTTTTTCTTGACTTCTGTTCCTGTCTTTCTTATTCCTTTCATGGACTCTGCTCTGCTCTTCCTTTCCTGGCTGACAAGGAAATGCAGCCAGTGGGGATGAGTTTTGTCTTTTTTAACATAATCTCTAATAGCTACTAGTTTTCCTGGGAAACTATCACTTATGAATCAATTCTCTGTGAATACTCTCCTATAATTATATAAATTTACACTGTTAAACTTTCAAATACTCAAGGTTCTCCTAGATATTTTGTTAGTAGTCTCTAATTTAATTCCTTTTTCTATAAAGTATTATACCTATGACATCTTCCTTAAGGCAAAATTTGCTTTACATGTTTAAAAACTTCATTCTGTAACTAAGATAAGTCAAATTCACTAGATAGTTTTAAAGTGTATTAATTTTTCAGTATTTCATTGCTATTATCTCCATTTTTATACAAATAAGGATAGAATTGAAAACAAAATGCTTATATAATTCACTGCCAAACAATAGGGGAAAAAAACAAGCAGTTTATTTAATCAAAGTTTATCTTCAAAATTCTATTTTGAGGCTTTCAATAAAATTACAAGTAGAGGAAAGAAACATTTGAAGGGAAAAGGGAAGATATATTAGTCCCTACTGATTAGCATGATTAGATGAGAAAGCCCAGAAGCTGGGGAAGCTCTAGTTTAGTGGGTGTGTCTTGCCCATAGTTATTCAGTTAAAATTCATGCTGTTAGAGCCAGTGTGGGCTCAGGCTGAAGACTGGGAGGCCTGGGAGCCCGAGGCTATCCTAAACTGATATATTTAAAACAAATCAAAGTAAGACAAAAAAAATATACAGACACACTACCAAGAAGGGAAGGGAAGAAGCTGGGAACTCAGAGGAGACAAAACATTGAAAACACTCTATTGTACACTTTTCAAAAATAGTGCATTTAAATCATGTGGGTTTATTATGTTTTACAATGCAAAAATTGTACAAATTTAAAACAATGCTACTTACCAGTCATATTTTCATCCAGTGGCAGAGAGACTCCTACATCACAGATTTTAATTGTTTCAAAATCACCTTTAATTACAACATTTGAAGACTTTATGTCTCCATGAAGTAGCTTCTTTTCTTGATGCAGATACTAAAATTGGGAAAAGCAATCAAATACATGAGCATAAAAAAATAATAAAAACTCTTTCAATAAAACAATGACTTGAATTCCCTTGTAAACTAGACTTATTTGTCCATTTCAAAGTATCTGAAGCCAGGAAGGAAACATGCTATGTCTTCTAAAAATTTTCTTAAAGATGTTTGAATTCTCAAAGCCCATATAATTTTCTATTCAGAAGATTTTCAAACAAACACTCCAATTTCACTTGAGGCCAATGGTTCTAGACTTAATTTTGGAATCTTTACAATAAATCAAACTTGCCTCAACTTTGATGTAATACAAGAAAAGCAGGTGACATGAGGCTACCATAATTCATAAGAAGCAAAAAGGTAATCCAAAGCTGTAACATGGTTTATACATTAACTTCTTGGGTTGCAAACAATTACAGTCACATTTTGAACAGTGTCGAACAATGGCTATCTGTGCATATTTCAGCATTTGAGCACTACACCATGAGCCTAACTTTGAAATGAGAGGCCATTCTTGCTGTGATCTGCTCCTACACAAGAGTTTACTATGCTTATTTCAAATGCAGCCTATCATGTGAAGAGGCTCCAATATGGTTACACAGTAATTTATTCACTTCATTATATATACATACTTAACGTCATTAGTAATTCAGATGTTTCTATCCTTTGGCTGTCTGGAATTCACTATGCAGACCAGGCTGGCCTTGAACTCAGAGATCTGCCTGCCTCTTTTGAAAATTAAGGGTACCACCATGCCCAGCTCTATCCTATCAAAAGTTATATAAAAATGTACTTAAAATGTTATTTAAATGCTTTTTTCTCAATCTGCTTCATAAACCAGTTTCCTATGAAACCTTAACATGCAAGCCTAACATCACTATCATTGCACCGTGAGTAGTTCTCTAGAGTCACTATTACATCTTTAATTAATATCATTTCTTCTTTGTTTTTCTTGGTTTTTCCAAGACAGAGTATATCTCACTGTAGCCCTTTCCTCAAAACTCAAAGATCCACCTTGCCTCTGCCTGTTTCTTTTCTTCTATCTATCCAAAAACACAGCAACATAGGTACAACACGTTTAATTTCTTCATAGTTCACCAAAGCTGTTTAAAATGCAGTGACATAGTTACCTTTAGCCCTCTCGCCATGTGCAAAGCAACTCTGAGAATTACAGCTGCGGGAAAAGGACTCCCACTGTCTTTGTTCCGCTCTTCTATTAGGTCATTCAGAGACTTTTCACCACCATACTCCATAGCAAGGCACAGACTACCATCACTGGCTTCAGTAAAAGCACGATACCCTTAAGAAAACATGACATTTTTCTATTAAACTCTTCTTTAATGTAACATAGACCTGGACTAGCACAGTGAAGCAGCTACTATTTACAATCCCATAGGCATAATTCAAATGCCTTCAAGTGTATCTAGTAGCACAGATCAAAATACTTTTACTAAGCTTCTGTACAGAATGATTCCACCAACCCTATTAGTATCAAAAATGCAAAGTGAAAACAATGCAAGAATCAATCTAAATGAATATGAATGGTCTACATGAGGACCACTCTACACTCCTGAAATCTTCACAGTATTAGCACTAAAACAACCACTTCCAACTCAACTCCATGAAGGTTAAATACAAATCTAAAATATGTGAATTTTTTGTTTTTTTTTCTTCAAGACAGGGTTTCTCTGTATAGCCCTGGCTGTCCTGGAACTCACTCTGTAAATCAGGCTGGCCTCGAAAAATATGTGAATTTTTAATATTTATGAATATTTTGTCTGCATGTTTATATATGCATCACATGCGTGCCTGTTGCCAGTAGACACCAAGACACTATAATGCCCATGGATGGTTGTGCATCACCATGTGGGTGCCAAGAACTGAACCCAAGTCCTCTGCAAGTATGACAGATCCTCTTACCTGCTGATCCATCTCTCCAGGACCTTATGTGGATTTTTACTTCAGACACGTCACATGAACTTGCTTCCCAACAACATGTAGACCCAACATTATTACCAAAACCATTAGCTACATAGAACATTGCTCTACCACATACTGCCACAAGTACATGTAGACTTACCTATAATGTTGGGGTGATTAAGGTTTTTTAAAATCTTAGCTTCATCAGTTAGTCTCTTCTGATACACAGTTCGATATTGATCATCACATAAAGGATTTATCTTTTTCACAGCCCAAGGAGAATGAGACAACCCTCTAGGAGATCTAAAATATACATATATAAACTTAAAGATACAAAATGAATAAAACACAAATTTTGCTCCATAGAAATAGATTTTTAAAAGTATATAAAATTCTTTAGCTCATCAACACCTGTTACATTTCTGCTTTGACTAAATCAGTGTCAAGATGTAATCAGATACCCTAAACAGCGCCTGATATCTATGCTCTGAGAAGGGATTAAAGGACAAAAATAAGGATGAGGGGTTAGGAACTTATCAAAGTACAATTAAACCTCGGAACTGCTACACTGTTTTCTAACATTTCTATCCTGGCATGTCAGCTTACTACTTAATCAACATTTATCTATATGTATCAGAGGTGAGTTATGACATGCTATAATTAATATTAAAGAAATTTAAAGATAATTTCTCTATAAAAGTATTTTATTCTTTCATTATTTGAAATTTCATACATATATGTTTTGATCAAATCTACTTTCTGCTTCCTCCCCCCAGTTCCTCTTCTAGTCCACCACCACTACTTTTTCCTCCTAACTTCATGTGTTCTTTATTTTTAAGAACACTGAGTCCACTTAGTGCTTGGTTATAGGACTTCCTACTTGAGCATAGGTATCCTCTCAGTGCCTGCATCCCTAAAGAGCTGACTCTCCCTTCCCTAGAGCCAGTAACTGCCAATGGTTTCCCATCCCTAGCATGCTCTTCTTCACTAACAGCTATTCCAACTCCACACAGAACAATTCTACATCTGTTCACCACACTCAAAGCTGTGTTCTAAGATCTTTCTACCACCTCGCCTTCTTATAGAGCCAGAGGAAAATGGATTAAAATACTTCCCTTTAAATAATCTACCAGGACGATCTAGAAGTAAAGTAATAGGGGCAGAGCTCCAGCAGTTATCAAGATTCTAAGAACTGGAATGTAGCCTTCAGGTGTTGTGATGACCTTCCCAATCCAAGCACAAGGGACCGATAGGCCCCCAAGCAGGGAATCTTACACTCACCTTTTCATTAGGTAAACGCTGACCCCAGTCCCAAAGCCAAGCTTCTGCATAAATGGAGAGGCAGGGATATTTACACATGGAGTCGAACATAATACTAAAAAGCAAAAGCAAAAACTTAGCATTTGAAAGAGCAGTACAAAATTAACAGTCTTAAAGCCCTGTAAGATTAGTAATGATACAGGTTTTTTTTTTTTTTTTAAAGAGTGTGTGAGTGAGTACCTTTGACTAAGATGACTTCTGCAACTCACATAGTAACACTAATGTAAATGGCTTGTTTTTTATGGCTTACAAGAATCTCAAAGTTCCATTCAGTTGTGTATATACATGGCATGTCTGTATGTCTGTGTATGCAAATCTAGTTTCCGCTCCCTGCCCTCCAGTTCCTCTTCTGTTCCACCACCACTACTATGCTATGGCATACATGTGGAAGTCAGAGGACAGCTTTGTGAACTTGGTTCTATTTGGGCAGATCACAGGGTCAACCTGTTGAGCCATCTCCCTGGCCCATTTCTACATTCTTAAAAGGCTACTTAAAAATAAAGAATATTGAGGTTGGTAAGATGACTCAGTGTTCAACAGCACTTGCTGCTCTTACAGAGACCCAGAATTTGCACACATATCAGGCAGTTTATAATCATCTGTAACTCCAACTTCCAGGGAATCCAATGCCCTCTTCTGGTCCCCAAGGGCACCCACATGCATATGGCATGCGCGTGCAAGCCCACACACACACACACACACACACACACACACACACACACACACGCACACAAAAATATATCAAGAGGAAAAGAAGGTCGGCGTTGGTGGCGCACGCCTTTAATCCCAGCACTTGGGAGGCAGAGGCAGGCGGATTTCTGAGTTCGAGGCCAGCCTGGTCTACAGAGTGAGTTCCAGGACAGCCAGGGCTATACAGAGAAACCCTGTCTCGAAAAACCAAAAAAAAAAAAAAAGAAAAAAAAAGAAAGAAAAAGAAGGATCACCAACAAGCAAGCATAAGGAAGACCTAATGTGGTCCTCAGAGTCTACCAGGATCATCAGCTTTGTGACACTATGACAGGTTGACATCTACAAAGAATAAGCTCAAAATTTCACTCTAGTTACAAAAATCATAAAATTGGAGGAAAACCTTGTAATGTTTTGAGTACTTTTATGATTCTGTGCTGAGCCACATTCATAGCTATATTGGGGTGCATATGACCTGTGGGCCACAAGCTGTGCATGTCTGGAATTATGTATACACCTGCCTTTTACATAGTTTCCTAACACCATGGCACATACCCAATGAGAACACACACACACACACACACACACACACACACACACACCCCATGTAAACATGTTTGAATACTAGAATTTGTTTTGGCATTTGTAAAAACAAAAACAAAACATCTAAATATAATTTAGAGCATTCTATAATTATTAAAGATAAAATAGTTCTGCTTCCAGTCAGGAATAACTGACTATTCTTGGAGCTGCTCTGTGAACTGCAAAACTTGACAAAATGTAATAGTTTTCAGATATATGACAAGAGGCAGAACAGAGCTGAGACCTCTGAGCAAAGACAACAGTAAGCTCTGTTCTTACCCTATAGCACTGAAATGCAGTCCCTGGCTTGAACACAGAGGAAACAGCCCAATAGTCACACCAAAGAGACAAAGTGGAGGTCAAGAACTAGGTAGCTGGAGGCTATGGAGCAGAGCACAGGAGGAAGCTAAAAGAAAGAAAAGGGAGGACTGAAAAGATCCAGAGTTCTTGGCCAAGTACTTAACTACACATGTCTTGTTTAGCATCCCCAAAGCCAGGAAAGCAATAGGCTAAATAACTGGAAATGAAAAGAGTCTAGGAATAAGATCACTTTACCATTAGCCAGACCAGGTGGTCCTGCAGCAGACTGTTGAGTAAAGCCCTCTAAAGGGTAACAACTCAGTGCTACAGCTAACTTTTAGCCCAAGCAAAGTCTGTAAGAAAGTTTAAAAGCCAGTCTCATTAGTAGCAGACTTATCACCATTCAGTCATATGAGCTTTGGAGCTCTGTAGAGTGCTCCTGTAAGACCCCCGAAGAGGGAGACCCTTGCTCGAGTCCCGAGGACCAGCGCTCGCCCCAATGACCACTGAAGTTGGCACTTGATGCAACACAGCAAGAGGCTTTATTCAGGAACCAGCACGCTGGGGCTCGTCTCATACCTCTCGCAGGAGGAAAGGAGAAGAGCCCCAAGCATAAAAATCACACAAGCTTACAAAGGCAAAAACCACAGGCTGGGAGTAGGGACTTTCCAGGTGGGAGCGCTCTTGACTGATGGCTCCCAGGTAGTCAGAATATGGTCTGTTAGCAACTAGGGTCGTGTCTCTTATCTGGCACACACACAGCTGCAGTTTTCAGAAATATTTTGTATATTCTTGCCCTGGAGTCCTTCCCCAGGAGTTCACAAGTTCAGGGTCCCATGTTATTCTGAGATACTGACCAATTTAAAATTTTCCACTCTTACACTCCAAAGACCACTTTCACCACTTTGTAGAGTGACAAAATCCAGCACTCAGTGACATAAAATATCTACCTCCTAATCAAAACTACTACCAGTATGAAAGAAGCAAAAACACAGTTCATGCCAGAAGAAAAATAAATCAATGGAAACATACCATCAAATGACAGGAATGACACAAGAACAAATAATGAAAACATATACAGCTCAGAAAGATACTATCTATAGATAAGATCCTCATGGACTAGGTGTGGGAGCACAAATTGTAATCCCAGACTTGGAGGCAGCAGAGAGACTGGAGTATAATAAGGGCATCTGTAAACAGCTGTATCTAGTAGATACATTGGGAACAATACTAATGTATCTACTATCACCTTATTCAAAAATGTGCTGAGCCAGTTGTAATAAAGTAAGTTTTTTAAAAAGTCATAGAGACTTAAGTGGAAAAAAAAGGCAGTGTGTCTATTAATCTACATATGATCAACTAAAGACATCTTGAACAATCTTCAAGACACCTCCACAGGTAAAAGTGCATGCTGCGCAAGCCCGATGCTCGATTCCTGGATGCCATCTACCAGGAATACAACTCCTATTATCCTCTAGTTCAAGCCAGAAGACCATTACTAGGCAGGTCCTAAAATCCAGAATGACCATTAGTGAGTAGACAGAAAGTCTGGCCTGTGCTAGTAGAATCTCCATTATAGTTGGCACTGTTATAATGACCAATACTACAATAGACAATGACAAAGGAACAAACACTAAAATGTTTCTAATAGAAACAGCAACAAGAAAAGGTCTTTTGCAATCTTACCAGATTTCCTTTTTTCAGATAATTTGTTTGGTGTCTTAAAAGTATTGATTCCTTCCATTGTAGCAATCACGTTAGGTCCTGTAATGAAAACAAGCTAAGTTATACTGCACCTATTTAAAATACTCTCCTTTGTGAGGAGTTTCCCATAACATCATTTTATCATAGAAATAGACAATTTGAGACCTGAAAATGACCTCAGCAAATACTTAGTCCAATTTTATTTACAAAGGTAAAATTAAAACCCAGAGATACAATTATTCATGATCATACTATCAGTGATTAGGGGTTGTAGTTTTAACTATAAAATATATACTTAAAGGTCAGAGACATAATTCAGAAGGTAAAGGCACTTGCTGCCAAGCCTGTCAACTTAGGTTCAATTTCTAGTGTCATATAGTAGAAAGAGATAACCAACTCCCACAAGTTGTCTTCTGACCATACAATGTGGCATACATCTGCCCACACACATGTACAATATAGATAGAAACAAATACAATTCTTAAAACTTGTAAATATATAACTTTGATTTAAAAAATACTACCTTCTTCCTAAAGGTGAGCAGGAACTAGGAATGTAGCTCATGGGTAGAGTGTCAGGCTGCCATGCACAGAACAATCCCCAGTGACAAAACCAAAAGGTAGATACTATGTCTCCTTATCATACTTCCCAAAAGTTACAAACATGTCTCATTATCCTTTAAGACAACCCTATATGCACACCTGTAATACCAGCACTCGGGAGGCTAAGACCAACCTGGGCAACAGTGAGACCCTGCTGCAAACAAAACAAAAACAGAAAACCGTGCATACAAGCAGCATTATTTCTAACAGTCCAAACAAACAACAGAAGTACCCATTAAATGCTGAATGCTGAGCAAAAAGGAACAAACTTGCTATGTACAACACAAATGAGCCAGGTGAAAGAAACCAGATAGAGGGCGGGCAGTGGTGGCCCACGCCTTTAATCCCAGCACTTGGGAGGCAGAGGCAGAGGGATTTTGAGTTCAAGGCCAGCCTGGTCTACAGAGTGAGTTCCAGGACAGCCAGGGCTACACAGAGAAACCCTATCTCAAAAAACAAAAACAAAACAAAACAAAACAAACAAAAAGAAACCAGATAGAGAAAGCCACACATGAGAGTCCACTGACTGAGAATGTCTAGAGCTGTCCAGAAACTGTCATGATTCCTGATGGCTTAACTTTGGCAAGGAAGAAAAAGGTAGAAAACAGAAGGACGTGGCTTTCTAGATCAAACAAATGAAAAAACAGAAGTGGGCACTGGAGACTGGGAGCTCATTTTTGGATGCTTTATAAAAGGTCGAACAGGCAGCCAACTACAGATGTGGAACAAAGCTCAAGTCACGACTTTGTGGGCTTATCAACCAAAGTGGGATTAAAGATAAGAAAGGGTGCAACCCTCAAGACCCCATTCAGGAAATAGGGGGGAAAACAGCCTGTAGAATTCGAACCACATGCAAAATGCTCGGCACTACAGCTTGAGGACTGGATACAAAAGACACAGTGTGTTTTTAAGAGATTAAAGTACCTAGGTTTACACATTTCAACATTCCCTTAAATTCTGGACACTCAAAAATGCCTTACTTTCCACTTCATTTGTACCCAGATATCCTATGTCCCACCCAGCTCGGTTGTCTAATGGGACTTTTCTTCCTGGCTGAGATTGAGCCTGAGTCTATACTGTCTTAGATCTGTATACACATTCCATAGGCATTAATTGTTAAAAACAAAACTATACTTTCTTTAAACTATATCACCTTTAGGCTCAGGGTTCCAAGTGCACATTTGATAGAGCTGGCGCATCTATGATGGGCTTTCTAAGCCCTGTTTTGTCTGTTGAGTTTAGGTCTCACCGTTACTTAGACTGCCTTCAACTGGCTGTGTATACTAAGCTGATATCCAACATGACATACTACTGCTTCAATCCCCAGGCACTGAGGCCACACATGTGTGCCATGCTTGGTTACCCTGATAACTGCTTTTATGATTTGATTTTCCATCACAGACTTTCCATCGTGTGTGTGTGTGTGTGTGTGTGTGTGTGTGTGTGTGTGTGTGTGCGCGCGCGCACACGTCAGGGGGTGAGTGGTATATGCACAACAGTATAAGAGCCTGAAGTGAAGAACTCCTCTAGAATTACATGTAGTTATTTGTGAGACACTCCACGTGGGTACTGGCAACCAGCTCAGGGCCTCTGCAAAAGCACTGCAGGCTCTAACAAATCAATGCTCCAGCATCCCCCTGACTCTAACCAATCAATGCTCCAGCATCCCCCACCCATAACTTTACAATATTGTTTTAACACTGCTTGACCTTTCAAAAGTATCTTTTTATTAGCATATGCTAACTCTACATGATTGTCACTATGAATTTTCATATATGCATGTAAATATATTTTTTAAAGTAATACCAATATTTCCGTGTATAAAATTCTACCCACAGTCACATTCCCTGTCCTTTCTTCGGTTTTCATTCCCTAGCACTGGGACCACAGGCACTCACTATTGCTCCCAGGTTTTTAGGTCCTGAAGATGGATTCCAGGGCTGCATGCATGCTGGGCACAGACTGTACCCAATGTGTCATTTCCCTACACAGGCCACCTTTCCACTGTGGCCTCACCTTAAAAGCAGAGGCATTAGCTGATAAGTGCTTCCCCGCCTCCTTCACGGAGAAGGAGGTGACTTTCTCCCTGAACCCCCAAACTCTCCAAGATCAAGGAGCTCAGGGTCAGGGACTTGGAGGTGCGCGATGGTTCCAAGGAGTTCCCCTAGTCTCCTCCCTCCACTGTCTTCCCGGGGTCCCTCTTCAATCCTCCCCTAGCCGCTGTGTACCCCTAGTTTGCTGTTCTTCCCCGCAGATCTCCTCCAGGTCCTGGATCCTCCCTACCGTAGAGGCAATCTCCCTCCCGTCCGCGACCCCTCCCCTCAGGTCCTCGATGCTCCACCCCTCACCCCCGTCCACTGTGGACCTTCCTGTCAGCTAGGCTTTCCCTTACCACAGTCGTACCCTTGGGTAAAAAGGTCAAATTGACAAACTGGCTCAAAGCTGTCTGGACACCTAGTCCGGAAGGTGCAGGAACAGCTCCCCTCAATTTTGTAACCGCCGCAGCGCTTCGAGCGCGCGCGTTTTCAAAGGTTCCGCCAGAAGACTACGGGGCGGCGCTAGGCTCAAAACTCATACGTTCGCTCAGTCCGCCCAGGTTTACTTGGGCTTCCAGGTTTGATTTAGACCTAAGAGAAGCCTTCCAGAGCAATGGCTAGAAAGGTATAGCAAGTGTCAGACAGATGCTGACGGAAAAACAAAATATGTGTCTGTTTTGAAGGCAAATCAACCTAAATTACAAACACTGCTCAGAATATGCAATTAGGTAGGAGGTTTTATTGCAGATTTAT
Source organism: Rhabdomys pumilio (assembly GCA_030674055.1). Taxonomy (NCBI): domain Eukaryota; kingdom Metazoa; phylum Chordata; class Mammalia; order Rodentia; family Muridae; genus Rhabdomys; species Rhabdomys pumilio. The sequence continues at coordinate 209,341,870 of JANHMN010000001.1, read as the reverse complement.
GTGATCTTAAAACACTAAAAATGTGTAGAGTTTCGTCATTTAAGGCTGAGAAATTTTCCTAACTTAAAAAATTATTACTCGTGTGTATATGAGTGTGAGTGTGCGTGCTTCTGCCACTCCGTGGGGAGGTCAGAGGACAACTGCAGAAACCGGTTCCTTCCTTCCCCCTTAGATTCCTGAGATCTAAATCAAAAGGTCAGGCTCTGGCACCAAGGTCTTATCCTTGCTGAGACTTGTCACTGGCCCAGTTTGTTAATTCTTGGAATTACCACAGTCTACTTAACAACTATTTTCAGAGCACCTACTGTGTGCCCAGGTATCTGGACTTGAGTGCCCACTGCATAACATAATCTTCCATGTTCAATAAAAGAGAAATGAATTAAGTTTAAGAGAACAGGAAGACATTCCCAGGTCGGGCGGTGGTGGTGCACGCCTTTAATCCCAGCACTTGGGAGGCAGAGGCAGGCGGATTTCTGAGTTCAAGGCCAGCCTGGTCTACAGAGTGAGTTCCAGGACAGCCAGGACTACACAAAGAAACCCTGTCTCGAAAAACCAAAAAAAAAAAAAAAAAAAAAAAAAAGGAAGACATTCCCATACCTCCTATGTGGTTCAAAGATAGGTGATACCTAAAGAAAAGAAAGGAAAGGAGAGGAGAGGAGAGGAGAGGAGAGGAGAGGAGAGGAGAGGAGAG
>JANHMN010000001.1:209324493-209339493 GCA_030674055.1 Rhabdomys pumilio | reverse complement strand
TTCTCTCACCTCCCCTGCCTCCTGCCTCTCTATTGATTGATTGATTGATTGATTGATTGATTGATTGAGAGAGGTTCTTGCTACATAGCCCTGGCTGGCCTAGAACCCACAATATAGACTAGGCTAGCCCCAGATTCAGAGATTCACCTGTTTCTGCCTCCTAAGTACTGAGATTGAGATTAAAGGTGTGTACCACCATGTCAGTGTGTGTGTGTATGTGTGTGTGTGTGTGTGTGTGTGTGTGTGTGTGTGTGTGTGTGTTCAAGTGCCCTTCAAGACCAAAAGTGGGTGTCAGATTCTCTGGAACTAGAGTTATAGACACTTGTGAGCTACCCAGTCTATGTACCAGGTCTCAGGTGCTCTCCAAGAGCACCAAACACTCTTAACTCTTCAGCCCTATCTTAATATTTTTTTTGTGAGTGTAAACATGGTATTTTACACTTTGCCTTCATTAAATATCTATAATGTTCTATGTTTTTTATTAAGTCCTAGGTTTTTACAAGCCTTCTGTGTTCTTTTCTTAGTAAATAATAAAATTCTGCCTAAAGCCAGACCCCCAAAATCTTCTTAATTATCTACTGCTTGTGAAAAGACTCTCTAGAGAGATAAAATTATTGGCACGGTGTAATCCAAGGCTAAAAAAAAAAATCAATGAAAATAAAGGCCCTTGCCAAGCAGTTACAACTCTCCTGCTCTGTTTCTAGTCTTGGGCCTGTAAAAGAGCCCCCAGAGATTACCCCAGAAACACATGATCATAACAAGTTTATTGCTGTCGCCTGTGAAACGCATCCATTAATTTCAAAACCTTGCCTGCTAGTCAGTTGTCATAGACAGCAGCTCCACCTGGATCGGCTATTACAGTGTGTAAAGCTCGAATCCCACTGTTTAACTAAAGAGCCAGCTCTACTTTGACTCTAGCAGATCGGCTTCAAAGTAACACTGGCACTTTCGCTTGCCCACTTGTTTGTTTTTTGAGATAGTGCTTCTGACAGACCAGTTTGTCCTTCTTGAACTTGCTAGGTAGCCAAGGATGATCTTGAACTCCGATCTTCTTGCCTCTTCCTCCTGAGTGCTGAGACCACCAAGCCCTCTTTATGCCATGCTGGGGCTGGAACCCAAGGCTTTATGCAAACAACTAAGTCACACACCCACACCATTTTAGGATCATTTGGTTTTCCGAGACTTACTTTGAGAGTTTTAATGCTTCTCTTTCTCTCTAAAGTGTTGTCCCCCTCCTTCTCTTTTCTTTATGGCTGCTGAGTTCCAATTCTCTTTGAGTTTGTGTCCTTGCCGCTGATTGACTAGAAGGTTGGTGAGACTGTTTAGGAAAGAAGAAAAAAATTTTATCTTGTTGCTTCTGTATTTCCAAACAGTCGGTTCAGCATGATCCTGGACATGCCACAAGTTCTGGCATCCTGAGATCTTTAGATGTGGGTCCTCTGTCCTCAACTCAGGATACAGCGATGCTGAGGAGGGTCCTGGATGGCCGTGAGTATGGTGGGTGTGAAGACACAGGAGACTGTGTGGAAGACAACTCATTTATTGAAATGGCAATGGTTGGCTAGCTTTTATAACTGAGAAAGGGAAGAGGGAAGGAAAGGGAACAAGAGAGGAACTGCACCTAATTTGCATATGTGGACCTGATTGAAGACAAGCTAATGTTAATGAGCAACAATTCAAATTCCAAGGCAAGCTGGAAGAGCCTTGCCTCAGTATTTAGATTAGCAGGCTGTAGGTCACATAATTTCTGAGAAGTTAGTTCTCTGGTGTGGAAACCAGAAGCCTTACTGGGTTTATCATGATGTGGGTTGAGTCTCTATTGGGTTGAGTATGTCCAAGCCTGACTTGGGTAGGGAGCAGCCCCACTCCTACTGTGATCTCTGAGAGCTTTGGGAGATTAGGGTGGTATGGGCAGCACTCTACCCTCATCTGGCCTGGCAACCCACATTTAGGTCCCAAGGTGAAGGCAACAGAGCCTCCAGCTTAGTGTGCTGCCCTTGGTTTTTCTATATCCAGGGCCTGAACTGGAGATTCCCTTTTATTCTAGATAGAGTTATGTCAGCTTGACACAAGCTAAAGTCATTTGAGGGGAGGGAATGCCACCAAGAAAATGCCTCCATAAGATTCAGTTGTAAGGCATTTTCTTAATTAGTGATGGATGGGAGGGGGCCCAGCCCATTGCAGGGGGGAGAGAGGTCATCCCTGGGATGTGGTACTATGTTGTGTAGGAAAGCAGGCTGAGCAGGCCATGATGAGCAAGCCAGTAAGCAGGACTCCTCTGGTGTCTTTGCATCAGCTCCTGCCTCCAGGTTCTTGCCCTGTTTAAGTTCCGGCCCTCATTGCTTTTGATAGTGAGCTGTTGATTGGAACTGTAAACAAAATAAGCCCTTTTCTCCCCAAGATGGGCTTTTTGTTAGGTTGGTTTTTGGTCATAGTGTTTGATCACAGCTACTGAAGACTCCCAAATTCGGGAGACCCTTACTCAAGTCTCGGGAAGTCGCGAACACCCACAAACTCCAAGACACCGTACCTGGATGCAATTAGCAGAGGTTTATTAGGGAAGAGAGCTGGCAGCCAGCGTTCAAACTGCACACTCGTGCAAGAGTACAGTTTGACCCCGCATGGTAGGCTAAGGAACCTTTTATAGTAGGGGGTAGGGAAAGGAAGGAATTTTCGCGCGGTTACACATGATTGGTTATTTCAAATATCAGCAACTTGCAGAGGCGGCAGGATGGCTAGTTAGGACTTGTCTGGGCATGCCTTTTTACTTTTCTTTGTGGCCAGGAATGTGTCTTCCTGCTTTGGGCCTACCCCACCCACAGGTGGATTTTCTTCCCTGAGGCTTGAGGAATGTATGGGGCAGTGAAGGCCTATATTCAGTTCCGCCTTCCTGGAACTAATGAGCCTGTATATATTTTATAAAATGGTCTTTATAATTTTTTCACTCTACACTACCAAGACCCTAGCTAGGATACTTTTATTACCCCATCTCTGTTCTGACCTCTTTTTCTCCTACACCTTTAAGTCTCTTCCTTTCTCTGCCTAGACTACCAGCCTTCCAAGCACTCCACTGAGATCGCTGTAAACCTCCCAGCTTACCACTCGATACAGGCCCCTCCTCCCTTCTTTTCACCTTGAAGTCTGCTTAGTCTTTTTGTCTAGAAACTTCATCCTGTCATGTCCCAAATCCTCAAGGGACCTTGTAAACCTCAGGGCAAATTTTTTCCATCTTTGTGACCTGACCTCAAGTGTCTTTTCCTGGAGTTTGCCTCACTGGGTCCCTGGGCTCTGGTAAAGACTAAGAATGTGGCTGTGCCTGGAGAGCTCATGGCTTTTTTTCATCTCTCCAGCACAGACACACACTCTCAGCACCAAATGCCCTTCCTGTCTGGATTAGCAGCTAGTCTGGGAATAGTCACTGAGGTGAAGTTTTAATGTTTTACCACAGTCCCTGAGCCCACGTTTGCCATCTGCTGCAGCTGAGCTGTGTACCCACATTCACCCCCGTGCTCCAGGAAAAAATTCACACATGAATTCCCTAGAGCCTACTATAATGATATTGGAGATGAGGCCTCCCTTTGAAAACTAACAAAATTTGGATGACGTCTCAAAGTTGGTGTCTAGTTCGACAGGACTCACCTCTTAGAAGAGATGCCAGCCAAGTCCCTGATACTATTTGAGTGTTCAGTTTAATGCAATGAGGACAGTAATCAAAATTAGCCAACATCCCACAGCTAAGGGCACAGTCCCATAACACGGCCCTTCATGTTAGCAGACAATCGCAAGTTCTAGGACCCCAGGTTACCTATAACTTCTGTCCACCTTCGCTATAAATTTATGACCCCCCCCCCATGGGTTCAGGCATTTTCTAGATCTATTCATAGAACTAAGGGAATAGTTGACTTACTATTGTCCATTATTACGAAGGACATTTTATCCATATGAAAAAGGACAGGAAAGATCCAGAAAGATACCCAAAGCAGGAATATCTGTCCCTGAGCACCAGGGTTCACCACTCTCTAGACACATGGACACACTTAACAATCTGGTAGCCTCCTGAATTCCGTTTTTTTAGGGATGCCTATGGAGGTTTCATTATATAGCTATGGTAAATTATTAACTCAATCTTTGCTTCTCTGTGTCTTCAAGGATGGGGAGTGGACTCATTCCTCTGTCTTTCTGGTGAAGAACCTGTAAGAATAACTGACGTGTCTTTCCATTACCCAGGAAGCTCCAAGGCATTAAACGCACTGGGCCAGCAACCAGGCATCTGGGAGAGAAGACACAGCTACGGCCCTTCGGAGAAAGGAAGGAGAGGCACAGGAAGGCCTTTAGAGGCACCTGCTTGGAAGGTACAGCCCAGGCTCAACCTACAAGTGTCCATACAGCTTCCAGTAAGAAGTGGAATTTGCGCTGGTTCTGGGAACACAGGGCTTGCTTAAAAAACAAGAAGCACTTTAGAAAATGTGCTATGGTCTCAGATACCTATAACTGATGAGTTCCTGATTCCATTGTGGTCCAGTCCACAATGTGACAGGGAATTCAAACCCTCCCCAAGGGAAGATGCCCACTGCATACCTAACAAAGCTCAGAGAGTTCATCTGCTATGATTGTGTAAGACTCCAGGCTGGCCCCAGCAGCTGGCCACAGTCTCAGTGTCCTGACGTCATTTCTGCTCCTCAATGATCTTCTCTCTAACTCAGCTGGAAAAAAAAAGTATCAGTTCTCAATATCCAATGGTGAATGAATCCAGTGAATGACAGGAACTAAGTTTTGGTGGTTTGTATTTTTTAACTATGCGCGTCCCACTTGGAATGTGTATGGTGGGTGGGAGTTTACAGGTAGTGGAAGTCCTTTTGCCTACTGCCCTGTATTTGACATTGTTCTGGCAGAGAAGCAATATTTTCCACCAAACATATTTGTTCAATCTTGATCGTCACTTTGATATATCTGGAATCAACTAAGAGACATGCCTCTGGGCAGGCCTGTGAGACCATCAAGGAAGGATTGAATGATGGAAAAGATCTTCCCCATAGTAAGATACACCCTCCCTCAGTGATCCAAATAAAGAGGTCCGGAGAGCCTGAGAGAGCTGACCTAAAAGCATCCTCCCAGGGACTAACTGTGACACCACAACAATGGCTAGTGTGGCAAGATATTCCTAAGGATGCAGTGGTGGTAATCATGTCTTAGTAGTAGCCAACAGCCATCTAATTGGACTTACGGCCCATTCAACAGGAAGGAAAAATATGCCTAGTACTGGAAACCTAGTTAACTTCCCGAGACTAGTGAGATCATGAATCTTAGAGGAAACCTTATACCACCATTTTCCTAAACCAATGTAATTCTTAAACTATATTCTAAAAGTTAATCTTATACCCACAATTACGTATAGCTTTCATGCCCCGTCAAAGAAACTTCCCTTTACGACACATAGAAACCATTATAGAATATCACAACTGTTCTGAATAAATGAAAACTGGCCATGGGGAATCCCAGCCACAGGGCATATCTATCCCACAACTCCTGAACCTAAGGATCAGGGAACATCACAGGAGAGAGGTTAGAAGGATCAGAAGAGCCAAGGGTCAATATATATATATATTCTCCTATCAGTTCTGGTCTTCTAACAACCCTGACCAGCACAATACTATTTGAAGAAAAATAAATCATACATTCTCAGGAAAATCTTTGGCCCTTTTCTTGAGGAAGATGGTAAAATCAGGGAGCTGTTTAAAACAGAATTTTAAAAATTGCCAAAGCCTGTAGTTGTTTTGACTCCTTGTCTAGAAAGTCACCTTCTCAGCATCATGTCTTTTTGCCACTTTGGAATAAGGATTCCTCAAGCACTGTGAAGTGGCTCAAACCACTAAGACGTCACTTGAATGTCCTCAGAAAACTTCATGCTAAGGTATTAAAAGAAGGTGTAGTGGTTTCAACGAATCCCACAGACTTATATACTTGAATGTTTGTTTCCCATTTGGTAGAACTGTTAGGGAAGGATTAGGAGGTGTGGCCTTGTTGGAGGAGGTGTGCCATGGGCCAGCCCAGGCATTCAGGTCCTGAAGAAAGCAACTGATGGGAGCTATGGCATTGGTGATCATAGACAAAGCTGCTTACCTTTGTCAATTTCTAGATTCTTTAGCTCTTTGCTAGTCTGTGGCCAAAAGCAGATGGTGTCCAGTAATTTAACTCCTGCTGAGAGCAGCAGGGGATTAGGAAAAAAGCTTGGTTACCTGGGCTTTCTTCTCTTTGGCTCAAGGACCCCTCACTGGCCAAGCAAGAGGCTCAGAGTTCCTTAATTCTTTATGAGCCAGAGAGAAAGGAAAAGGAAGGAAAAAAGAAAGTCAGGCACACACACACACACACACACACACACACACACACACACACACACACACACTATATACATTTAAAGAGATTTTGTGTGTTTATTTTTATCTTGTGTATGAGTGATTTGCCTACATGTATATATATGCACTATATGGGTGCAGTACCCAACAAAGTCAAAAGATGGCGCTGGATCCCCTGGAACTTTAGTTTTAAAATTGGAGTTTTAGTCACTTATGAGTCACAGTGGTTGTTGGGAACCAAACCTAAGTCCTCTGCAAGAACAGTAAGTGTCCTTACCTAACCTCTGAGCCATCTCTCCAGCCCCAGTAAATACTTAAAATAATTTTGCAAGGCAGTGGTGGCACACGCCTTTAATCCCAGCATTTAGATTTTAATCCCAGTAGGCAGATTTCTGAGTTCGAGGCCAGCCTGGTCTACAGAGTGAGTTCCAGGACAACCAGGACTACACAGAGAAACCCTGTCTCGGAAAACCAAAAAAAAAAAAAAAAAAAAAAAAAAAAAAAAAAAAAAAAAAAAAAAACCAAAATAATAATAATAAATAATAAATAATGATAATAAATAATAATAATAATAATAATAATAATAATAATAATAATAATAATAATTTCATGGAGGGAAGAGGGAACAACTATTATCTTCAAGCAGTTTTGGGTTCACAAAAAGATTTTTGCAGCAAGTACAGTTTCTACACACTTCCTACCCCATACACACATAGGTCCAGGCACTGCCAGTATCCTCCATCAGAGGGCCACAGTTGTCACAGCCCACACTGCCGCATCAGTGCACCTTTGACCTTCCACAGTCCAGGGATCTGAACGAATGTATAATGAGTGTGTCATGTCCTTCTCATGCACAAACCTTCCATGTCTCCAAGTTTTTTTCATTCTAACTTCCCTCCCCTCTCCCATCCCGGATTCTTACCCACCATTAATGTTTTTACTGTCTTCACACTTTTGCGTTTTCCAGAATGTCATATACTGAAAGCCACACAGTCTTTTCAGATGGCTTTGTTCACCGAGTGATGTGCATTTAAGGTTCCTCAATGTCTTGTCACGGCTTCATGGCTCATGCATCTTCAATGCTGAATAACAGCCATTGTGTGCTGGTTGTGTGTTCATCCAGCCACCCAAGGGCATTTTGGCTGCTTCTGTGTTCTGGCATTGTGAATAAGGCTGCTATAAATATCATGAGAGCCGATAGAAACATCCATGTGCGGATTTCTGTGCAGATGTTAGATGTCAACTCCTTCGAATAAATATCAGGATCTGAAAGTCACTGCCCCTCCAAGAACTCTCACTGTTCACACGAGTTTCATAATTTTCCATCTTACAATGGAGTTTGTGGTCTATATGGGGTTACTTTTTGTAAAGGGTGTAAGCCTGAATAAGTATCTGTGTTAATTTTTTCTCTCAGCATGTGTCTGTCCACTGACTCCAGTACCCACTGTGGAAAAGGCTGTATTGCTTTTGTTCCTTTGATGTGGGCGTCTCTTCTGACCCAATGATGTAGTTGTCTATTTTCTGCCAGAAAGAAATATGGTGGCGAGTGATGGAGCAGGACAGGCACATCTGCTTCCGGCCTCCATGCACACACTCACAGATGTGGTTGCTCGAGCACACACATTCTCATCCAACCCCTTAATGTTGGCTATGCATTCACTCTCACTTCCCAAAGCAGCCATATCTGAATCCCATTTGGGTGGGGGGACTCTTTTGGCCTTTTAACCCCAGGCTTAGCTTTTACTCATGTCTGCCAGGTTCTATGACACTTATATGTCACCTCCATTTTCAGAAATGCTGCTTCCGCCCCACCCACACTGCCTCATTCTTGTCATTGTATGCCTAGGAATAATATGCTTTATTCTTGTTTCGCTAGGGTTTGTGAAGTCAATGAAACAACGTATATGTCCAGTCTACTACTTATAGCCCTGAGTATCTCATTATCCTGATTTTATTTCTTATTATTTTCTTATTTTCTTGTGTGAGCATATACATATGTTCTCTCATATGTGTGTTATGTGTGTATCCACATGTTTGGGGAGAGTGTATGCATGCATGTGTATGTGTGGTCAATTTTTTTTTAAATATATTTTATTTACGTAAGTACACTGTAGCTGTCTTCAGACACACCAGAAGAGGGCCTCAGATCCCATCACAGATGGTTATGAGCCACCATGTGGTTGCTGGGAATTGAACTCAGGACCTCTGGAAGAGCAGTCGGAGCTCTTAACCACTGAGCCATCTCTCCAGCCCAGTGTGTGGTCAATTTTATTCAATGGCTTTTAACTTTATTTGTGGAGGTAGGGTCTCTTGCCGAACCCAGAGATCACCAATTCTGGCTAGTCTAGTCATGCAGCTTTTCCTGAAAGTCCCTGTCTCTGTCTTCCTAGTGCTGGAATCACCAGCAGCTGCCACGTCTTCCCAGGGCATCTGAACTCTGGTGCCCATGCCTGCGTTGCAAGCACTCTATCTCCTGAGCCATCTCACCAGGCCTCACCTTGATAATCTTAATCCAAGAGCTTTATTGCTCCTCAGTAAATACTAATGACAAAGAACTAAAGCTCTCCTGAGCTTGCCTAAGATGAGATGGCCCAGTTGGAACAAGTTGTTCCTAGTATGTTTCTTTTCACCCCACTGCCTTTGTCTTGTGTGTTCCTTGGTAATCTCATTACTTGGGTTTTTAGACCCCAAGCCTGTGTTCCCCTGAACACCTCTAGATTCACACATATACAGTTGATCTGGACTTCCTGATTCTGTCAGAGTTACACTCTTGCTGTCGTTTGGTATAATTTAATTGTGTCTATCAAACGTTTATGTGCTAGGAGGCTGGTACCCCCCACCCCAAAGCTCTACAGTGCTAAAATGATATAGTCTCATCGTGGAAGGTGTGGTGATTTAAATGAGGTGTCTTTCATAGTTTTAGACATTTGAACACTTGGCAACACTGTCTGAGTAGGTTTAGGAGATGTGGTCTTCCTCAGGGAAGTATGTCACTCAGGGTAGGTTTTGAGGTTTCCAAAGCCATAGTGTGCTAGCTGCTGCCTGTGGCTGGAGATGTGAGTGCTCAGCTCTTCTTGCTGCCGTGCTCCAGTGAGCTGTAATGCTTCCATACTTTGATGGTGATGGCCTCTTGTCAAGTCCAAAATAAGCCCTTCCTTCTATAAATTGCTTCGGTCACAGTGTTTTGTTTAAGTAATAGAAGAGTAACTAATCCAGAAAGTGACTAGCTCTTGAGGCACCACCCCCAGAAAGGGTTAATGAATGCCTCTGGGAACTGGATTAGTTCCTGTAGGAATTTCCATAAGGGATCTTTGCACCTCTCCAGAATGTCTCTTCTGCATGTGCCATTTGCCACTCTTGTCCGAGCTGCCACCACTGGGATGTGAATGTCTGTGATCTCATACCAGGGCTAAGAGGAGTTCATTCCATGCTCTTGAGCCTCCTGAACCATGAGCCTCAGAAACCAAACTATCCAGGTTAGGATGCTTTGTGAGAACAACAAAAAATGGATCAACACAAATCTTCTTCTTGTTGCTGCTGCTGCTTCTGTTGTTGTTGCTGCTTCTGTTGTTGTTCCTGTTGCTATTGTTGTTGTTAACCTTGATGTGAACTGACTGATTACCAAAACTGTGCCAACTGTCCTGATTCCTAGGTGCTGTTTGGTTTGATCAACTGTAATCCACAACCAAAGTCTTCATACCTGCAAAATTCCTGGGACATTCTGACTGTAAGGCAGGTGCACCTTCTCAAACACAAAGAGAATTTCAGGAAAGAGCCATGGAATACCAGAATGTGGATTCTGGCTTGTTAAGGATCTAATCTTACCTCTCCACTCTAAGCACTAGAGTAGATCTTTCCAGAATTATGATTTGTTTCCAAGCATGTTATAGTCTACACAAAGTTCTGAAGAAAAGACACTATTTGCTGGGGAAGATATTTTGTTTTGCTCCATTGATTGTCCTACTCCAGATAGTTTGTGGGAAGACTGGATGACTTGATTCCCCTTGCAAAGAGGAAAATAGGAAAGAAGGAAGAGAAAATAAAAACCCCTTAGAATTCTTTGGAGGAGCGACATAGAATTAGAGATGGAAAAGGAGGTATCCGGTGGCGTTCTATGTACCTTTAGTGAGCACCGCATGGGGGGTGCCTTAACCACGGGAGTGGTCACACCACAAAGGGTGCCAACTTTCTTTTTCAAATGCAGTGTATTTTCCATAGAACTTGATTCTGCTCTTTGTGCTGACTGCCTGTGGCCACTCGGTTACTGGAAACCTGCTGTGCCAGTTCTCTGCTAAGTGGCTTTGGCAAGGTCTCTGCTAGCATTTAATCACAGTAAGAAGCCTCCAGAGACTTTATTAGATGTAGAAAGAATTACAGAGATGTTAGTTGGAGCTGGATGATGTCCAGCGCAGCTGCAGTGTTCTTTAAGTGTAGAATTTCCCAGAGAGATATTAAGCGAGCAGAGAGCATCCTGGGATTTAGTCTCAAATCATATTATAAAAGACCATGAGTATCCCATAATTCACAGTATTCTTGGAAATTGTTATGTAAATCCTATTTCCCCATTCAATATATTATGATTTTAGACGTGCTTAATCTGCATTCATGGCTAAATGTCAGTGTATATACCCATCTCACTCTTACTGGAGAAATTCCTCTCGTTCATAAAGTTTCATTGCAACTATTTAAATATGACAATGTAAACACACCAGGGTGTCTATCTAACTGAAGAAATATTTTTAAAAATATTTTTGTAAAGTGAATATCCATTTAGTGTTTTGATACTTTATGTATTGCAAGAATTAAGTCTTGGCTTCTTCCAAAATGTATAATTTGGCTCACTTAACTTGGCTTGGTTTACCTTCTAAAATGTATTTCATGGTTTGAGTCTAATGTGTCTCCTGTGGGTTCATGTTTTGATTGCCTTGTTCCTAGCCTTGTGATGCTGTTTTGAAGTCTGTGGGTCACAGGGGAGGTAGGCTCTGGCTAACAGAAGTAGGCCACTATGGGTATGCTTTTGAAGTTATACTTGCTTTTGACTCTGGCCTACTTTCTCTGCCTCTTCATCTACAGCCATGTTAGTGATCTGCTGACACGTGCTCTCACTACCATGGACCAAACACCCTGCTTTGTATTTCCCTCTGTGGAGACTGAGCACAGACAATCTTTCTTCTCTTGAGTTGTTTCTGTTAAATTAATTAACAATTAAATGGTGTTCTTTATAAGAGTTGCCTTGGTTATAGTGTCTGTTCACAGCAGTAAAACCCTAAGATGCTGTGTGTGTGTATATGTGTGTGTGTGTGTGTGTGTGTGTGTGTGTGTGTGTGTGTACAAATGCACAGAGAAGTCAAAAGAGGGTATTGAATCCCCTGAAGTTAAAGTCACAAACAGCTGTGACACATCTGACATGGATGCCAGGAATTGAACTCCCATCCTCCATAACAGCAGTAAGTGCTCTGGACTCGTGAGCCCTCATCTCTTCAGCCGGCCCACTATGGAGACTTTTAAAGTTGGGCTAACTGCATTTTTCATTATGTAAGGATACAGATCCTTTGGGATGAGGAATCAGTGTTTTAAGAGTTTGCTTCCTACCGAGGAAGATATAGCATTCACACCAGTGGGCCAACCTGTGGGTCATGACCCCCACAGGGGTCATATATCAGATATTCCGCATATCAGATATTTACATTAGGATTCATTATAATGGCAAAATTACAGTTATAAAGTAGCAAGTAAAATAATTTTATGGTTGAGGGTCCCCACAATAGGAGGAATTGTATTAAAAGGTTGCAGCATCAGGAAGGTTGAGAACCACCTCTTTACACAACAGTGTCTAGCTGGCTGGAAGGTCACTACCAGCAGGCCGGTGAAGGTTTTATCTGCTTCAGGTTCTACCCTATTTTCTCTGCCCACTGGTCAGTGGCTATACGAATAAGATGCTACGCACATGCCACCACCAAGGACTGAAATGTTTTGCTTTGCTTTTCCTGCCACGATGAACTTATGAGCCTTTGAAACCAGGAGCCAATATAAACATTTCCTTTCCTAAGTTGTTTCTGTCTGGTATTTTATCATAACAAAAGGAATGCAACAAATGTAATGCATTTCGCCTGCAATTGCTGTCTATTCCCAAGAGGTGGCAGTGTTTTCAATACTGACTGCTCCTCCTGCTAAAATTATTATTTTAAAATATTTCTTGTTCAAAATAAGACAAGTTTTTTTTTTCCTTTTGAGACAAAATCTTTTGTAGCAGCCCAAACTCACTATGTAGCAGATGACCTTAAACTATGGGTCCTCTCTTGCTTCCACCTCTGAGGCTGTGCTACCACTGTTGCATGCACTGGACAACCCATGAGCTGCATCCACAGTCCTATTAATTGTAGGTTTCCTCATTTTCTTTTCTTTCTTTTTTTTTTTTTGTTTTTTGTTTTTTGTTTTTCAAGACAGGGTTTCTCTGTGTAGCCCTGGCTGTCCTGGAACTCACTCTGTAGACCAGGCTGGCCTCGAACTCAGAAATCCGCCTGCCTCTGCCTCCCAAGTGCTGGGATTAAAGGCGTGCGCCACCACCGCCCGGCAGGTATCCTCATTTTCAGCCTAACTACTTATCAATTTATTGCAGCACTTTCTTGTCTCAGTGTTTCTTTAATTCTATGCAGGCTCTAGTTCTCTGTACATTATTTCTCTATGTCACAAAACAAAGGCTACACTCTTATTACCTTAAAACAACAAACACTGTGGTTTCCACTTACTGAGTGGCAGTCAGGGAGTGCCTCAGTCTCCAACCAAGCAAATAGACTGAGGAAATTGGGAGCAAAATCCAGAACATTTGCTCTGGAAATTATCCTAAGGGCATACAGCAAATAAAGAAAAAAAATTATTCAAGAAAAAGCAGTAAAACTTGGTTAGAACAGTGGGAGTTTGTGGCTTTGAACCACGATTCCCATCCTCTCCACCCCCAGCTCACTGTGTCAGAAACTCTCATTGTTAGGATGAGCCACTGGCTTCAAAAGTTACCCTTACAAATGGCCCATCTTGTTGGATCAGAACATGTGATAAGGTTTCTACCTGAGGACATTTGTAGAAAACTAGAGAGTGATACACAGAATTAGTGGAGACTTCCGGATGGGTGTGGTCAGCGAGAGACAGTCAAAAAGAACCTTGCAAAGATAGCTCTCTTCCTAGGAAGAATATGAGCAAGCCCAAGGCTGTGTGTCTGAGAAGCAACCCAGACTTCATATTGCAAGGAGACCTGAGCCGGTAAATATCCCAGCACGAATGGGGTAGAGAGAGGATCGCAAAGCAGGCGAGCTTCTGGCTTTGCTGGTGGTTGTGAGAAAAGTTCTGGGTGTGTGGCTTCTGTTAGGATGCCCATCTCCACGCATGGCCCTACACCCACACACGTACAGGAAGCACTGGCTGGACTCAATAGAAAAGACTGCACTCCGACTTGCATCCCATCTGTGAACTCCTGGGGTACGTGAAGGGGCAGGTCCTGCAGGTGCAAAGCTGCAGGATCTCCATGAAGAGAGAGATCTGAGACGAGTCCCAGTGAAGATCTGGTATTGATAATGCAGCAGAAGCCAGAGGCTTGGAACCAGATCAATGACTCATCGCAATGAACATTTGCAAGTAAAGAAGTGTGGACAAACAGGGACTGTGGGACACACTGGGACACACTGGGACACAGCACAGCTGTGAGATTTTGGGTTTGTTTTATGTTTTTATTTGGATTGTTTTGTTTGTTTTTATTGGTTCTTTTATTTCTATTTTTATTTTCTTTTTGGCAGGAGGTTGCAATGGGGAAGGAGAGACACATACGAAGGGATGGGGAGATGAATGGAATTGGTGTATATGATGGGAAATTCACAAAAAAATCAATAAAAATTAATCAAATAAAAAGAAAAAGAAATGCTGGGTAGTGGTGGTGCATGCCTTTAATCCCAGCACTTGGGAAGCAGAGGCAGGTGGATTTCTGAGTTCGAGGCCAGCCTGGTCTACAGAGTGAGTTCCAGGACAGCCAGGGCTATACAGAGAAACCTTGTCTCAAAAAACAAAAACAAAAAACAAAAATAAAAGAGATCGTGAAGCCATGAGACTGTGTCCTCCCAAACTCACGGTGAAACTTCTTCTATTCCAGTATTAAGAGGTGTGCTTTAAAGAGGTGAGTGAGCCACGTGACTCCACCTTCACAAGTTATTTCTTCATACAAACGCATGAAGCCAAGGGTCTGGCTCACACCTGTAATCTCAGTCCCAGAGAGACTCAGGCAGGATCACTCTGAGTTCTAGGCCAGTCTGGATTACAAAGAGATAGAAACTTGCCTCAAAATTAAAACAAGAAGAAGAAGAAGAGGAGGAGGAGGAGGAAGAAGAGGAGGAGGAGGAGGAGGAGGAGGAGGAGGAGGAGGAGGAGGAGGAGGAGGAGGAGAAGGAGAAGGAGAAGGAGAAGGAGAAGGAGAAGGAGAAGGAGAAGAAGAAGAAAAGAAGGAGAAGGAGAAGGAGAAGGAGAAGGAGAAGGAGAAGGAGAAGGAGAAGGAGAAGGAGAAGGAGAAGGAGAAGGAGAAGGAGAAGGAGAAGGAGAAGGAGAAGGAAGAAGAAGAAGAAGAAGAAGAAGAAGAAGAAGAAGAAGAAGAAGAAGAAGAAGAAGA
>JANHMN010000001.1:209243777-209324483 GCA_030674055.1 Rhabdomys pumilio | reverse complement strand
GAAGAAGAAGAAGAAGAAGAAGAAGAAGAAGAAGAAGAAGAAGAAGACCACATGAAGCAATAGTAGTGGTAGTGGTGGCAGCACAGAGCAGAACTGAGGCTTAACGTGAGCTCTGCTTTCCTCTCTGCTGAGTGAGTCTAAAGTGTATCACTACTTCCAACTCTCATCTCATGTGAGGATTGCAGCACTCTCCCAACAGAGGGAACAGCAACAAGGTACCACAGGCTGCCTGAGCTCCTGAGAAGCTGGCTCTCGAAGTAAGGTTGCCTCTGCCCCATTTCAGACCCAAGCACATATTTCAAGTGTCCTTCAAGGTCCTTTATCTAGAGAAGGGCTGGCACCATTAACAGGGAGTCTTCCCACCCTTGACAGGGAGGGAAGAGGAGAGCAAAATATCCCAAGAGTAAAAGTGTCATGTCCTTAAAAACAGTGAGGTGAGCCACAAATTACAATTGTTTCTCTCAAGAGGTAAATATGAGAGAAACAAACGCAACGTTTCAGCCATGAGGACAAAACTCAGATGGGAGCTCCAGCTAACTACCTCAGCTTTCCAATTGGGTTTCTGCTGGATGCTCTGAGCACTTGATCTGGTAAAGAGATCTCTGATTCTATTTCTTCTTTCATGGGGACACTCAACCTGGGACATTCTTTATCAGGAACCCCAGCTGACTGGCTTAACAAGATCTCTTAGGTTTTTATTGCTGTAAAGAGACACCATGACCAAGGCAACTCTTATAAAGGAAAACATTTCATTAGGGCTGGCTTACAGTTTCAGAGATTCAGTCCATTATCATTGTGTCAAGGAGTGTGGCAGCCTGCAGGCAGACATGGTCCTGGAAGAGTTGAGAGTTCTACATCTTGATTGGAAGGCAGCCAGGAAGAGACTCTTACTCCACACTAGGAGGAGCCTAAGAATAAGAGACCTCAAAACCCATCCCCACAGTGACACAGTTCCTCCAACAAAGCCATACCTGTTCCAACAAGGCCACACCTCCTAAAAGTGCTATTCTCTGTGGGTCAATTATTCAAATGTATGAGTCTATGGGGGCCAAACCTATTCAAACCACCACAAAGGACATCCCTGGTTGATTTCTGATGGATGTTTTAAGTATCTGATTTAATGATTTCTCTCTCTCTCTCTCTCTCTCTCTCTCTCTCTCTCTCTCTCTCTCTTTCTCTCCTAATTTATTTTATCTTGCTGTATATTCAATAAACTCAGAATGCTAAGTATGGCTGTTGTTCATTCATCTGTCTCTACAGAACAAGTGTTCACAGAGTTGGACTTTGAAGTGTTTCAGATACTCATAGTAGAAAGTAGGGACCACAAAAGATGCCAGCTGATTGGAAGGAAACGAGTTTCTAACAAAGGCTCCATGAGCACACCACACAGGGGAAGATGGACAACACACTTTAACAGTGGCTTCATTACCGGTGATCTGGCCAGGGCCCTTTGTCCTACATGGATGATGTCACTATAAGCAATGAGTAGCTTTGGTAGCACCGGGCCCTTGAGTGCCTAAGGCTTATGGATAGGACTGAAAAGCTTGGACGTTTATCTCCTTGAGAGTTAAAGACCTAGGTTCAGGCACTCAGACAAGAGGCTCATTAATCTGGGTTTTGGTTACCAGTGCCTGGCACTTGGCAATGAAGCGACAGTCAATTGGAGTAGGTGCTGGCCAGGCTCAGCTCCTAACCTTGGGTCTCAGGATCCTTTGTCTTCAAGGCTTGGCAGAACCCAGGACTGGTAATCTGTGTTGACTTGGATTTTTAAAGCCTCTGACTTCTGTAGTCTTGGGCTACCTTTCTCACTCTGTCTGTCTACAGCCTGTGTTATTCCCATCACCGACATTTCCCCCCTCTGCTCTCCACTCAGTCTACCCCTAGCTACCTTCTGGTACTACTGCTGCGCCATCAGTAAGGAACGGAGTCTACTTGTGGGTGAAGACATGCCATTGTCTCCTCCGTGTTCAGTTGGTCAGTCACCTGGCCACCCTTCAGGAGAGTGGATCTACCTTAACCGATGCTGAAGAGAAAGGAAGAATCATTTTTCCTTTAATAAGACGATCTGTAACCCTCCTCCCCCAAATTCCTGCCCTCTGTGCCATTGTTCCAGGACTGCCATGGGGTTCTGTTATGTCCCATTTTCTGTCTTCTCATCCATGTTTTGGAAGCTATCCAGAGGCTAGGCAGCTTTCCTTAACACACCAGGCTTCACTTTCTCTAGTGTGCCCCGCCCTGCTGTGTAGCTGCTTGTCTGTCTATCATGTGGCTGATTTTCATATTGGCTTAAGGCAAACAGCATAAGGGTTTCTTCCTCCTCCTTCTCTTCCTCTTCTTCCTCCTCCTCTTCCTCTTCTTCCTCCTCCTCTTCCTCTTCTTCCTTCTCTTCCTCCAAGCAGCTGTCAAGAGATGCCTTTGTGTGTTTTTTTAACTATGATTAAATTACTCTTGAGCTTTCTTCTGGGTTTGTTCTTCAACTCCTTTATTCATGGGACTAAGAATCTCATAAAAGGACACTGATTTCTCTCTCAACAGTGACAACTCCACTGGGACTCCCCCAAGTTTTAAGTAACACTACCCCTGAGGCAGGGGCTGCTGTCACTTCTGCAGCTTGACCATCTACTGTCCCTCTGTTATGATGCCAGCATTCAGCCTGTCCTACTTAGGACAAAATTACAAGTGGGAAAAGAAATGTTACCGCACCACGAGGCAGCACAAGGGACTGTCTCTAGGTTGACTCAAAAAGTGAACTCAGCAACCCAGTTAGACAGCCAGGAGCGTGGTATGGAGTGACAGTGTGTGTCCAAATGTGGTGACTGGAACACCAACCACAACACACCCTCCAAACTTTCCTCCTGTCTGTGACTCACACGTTTTTAGGATAAGTCATAAGGAGAATGGTCTCCAACGTCCAGCCCCTGCAAGGTCCAGAGCCATCCCCTGCAGAATCATGTAAATTTGCTCCAAGTTTGTTTTGCTTGGACTGAAGGTTTCTGTCACACTAGTTAAGGCTGTCGCTAGTGCAAGGCCTGTTGGAAGTCATTTCCAACAACCCTGGTGACAATGTCCCTCAGAGATTGAGACTAATTCTTTCAGAGCAATTCCTGTTCAAGGCTTCCAGGCATAAATGGTAGTTGTACTTTTGATAGTCTCATTCAAAGAAAAGCATCAAAGATACTTCTAGAAAATATTTAAGAAATATTCAATAATCCTTAACACAATGAACATTGTTCAGCATTAATTGATGGAGCTTAACCCCCAGCCAGAGTCCCTAGGGGAGTTGTTTGGTTTACCAACACAGAAGTCTCGAGAGAGTTTTGGCTTGTTCGGTAGTCCTGAACAGAAGATGGATTGGAGTCTGCTGGTCAGGGAACAGGAAGAAGGAAATGGAGTGGGCAGATTATCTCATTTGGGATTTGGCTTTGAAGAGGAAACAGGATGGTGGCAGGAAGTCAAGAAAGTCCAGGAAACCATGTTTTTAAACCATGGCTAACAACTGAGAGGTCCGTTCACTCATTCCACTCAGCGTAAATAGGGTCTTGACTTGTGCCCAAACCTGAGCCGTTTACTGAGGAGACAAAGCTGAGTGAGACTCAGGCCAGGTGACAGTCAGCTAGCTGTATAAATGGCTCTCTCACATACACTGGACAGGACAGATGGCCGTATAGGACATTCATACAGGACAAAAGACGTCTTGCTAATAGTAGCAGATTTTTCTACTACACTGATTTTGGCCAAGCAGGGTGTTTGGTTTTTCTTGTTACTATTTTATTGTTGTTGTTGTTGTTGTTGTTGTTCATGTTTGTGTATTTTTTTGTATTTTGTGTATATGTGAGTGTGTATGCACTTGTGTGTGTTTATGTGTGTGTGTTTGAGTGTGAGTGTGTGCATGTGTGTGAGTGCATGTGTGTTTATGTGTGCGTGTTTGAGTGAGTGTGTGCATATGTATATGTGTGTTTATGTGCATATGTTTGAGTGTGTGTGCATGTGTATATGTGTGTGTGTTTATGTGTGTGTTTGAGTGTGAATGTGTGCATGTGTGTATATGTGTATGTGTGTGTGTGCGCATGTGTATATGTGTGTGTGTTTATGTGTGTGAGTGTGAATGTGTGCATGTGTGTATATGTGTATGTGTGTGTGTGCGCATGTGTATATGTGTGTGTGTTTATGTGTGTGAGTGTGAATGTGTGCATGTGTGTATATGTGTATGTGTATGTGTGCATGTGTGTGAATGTGTCCATGTGTGTATGTGTGAAAGTGTGTTTGTGTATCAGTGTGAGTGTATGTTTGTGTGTTTCTGTGTGTGAATATTGTGTGTGTACATGTGAGAGTATGAGTATATGTTTGTGTGTGTTTGTATGAATGTGAATGAGTGTATGTGTGTGAGTGTATGTGTGTGTTTGTATGTGCCACAGAATGAATGTATTGCTCAGAGGATAACTTTTGTCAGTCAGTTTTTTCCAATCACCATGTAGGTTACGGAAATTAAATTCAGGTCATTAGGCTTGTGTGGCAAGCACTTTTAGCTGCTGAGCCATCGTGTTAGCAGGTGAAGAGGTTTTGAGGTAATAAAATACTGGTTCTGGAAGAGAACAGAGATATCATCTAATTCCACCCCTCCCTCTTACAAACACAGAAATGTGGGTTCCGCAGAGGCTACTATGCTTGCCCAAGGACACATCTGGCCAGAGGCCGACTCCAGGAGAAAGCTCTTATCTTCTGCTTCCTCAGTCCAGAGGCTTTTCCACTGCCCTGTGCCAGATTGCATACGCAAGCATCCTTTTGCATTCTAAGCTCCCATACCTTAGCCACTTCTTTAAATGGTAATGTTTGTGAATTCCAGGAGTCTGTGCTTATTTTCTGTATTCTGACAATGAATTGTGGTTTGGAGATAATCCATTCCAAGTCCCTGAGCTGTAAAATGTGGCGTCAGCTGCTCTTTTTTCAAGGAAATACATTCAAAACCTTGCATCAATTACACCTATTAGAGTTCAATCTTCTAGTTAAAAATCAATAGTGTTATTCGTTTTCCCCTGCAGCATGATTACTGGGAGGAACTATTTGCTTCCCGTTTGAAGACTATGTAGCCCAGGCAGGTCCAGAGCTGGCCTCCATCTTGCAGTGATCTGCCTGCCTCTGTCTCCTGCATGCTGGGATTAAAGGCTTGTACCACTACACATGACTTTTAGAGTAATTATACCACTGTGGACTGCAGGTTGTCCACAGGACCGAAGTCGATCTCCTGGGGAGTGAAAAGGGTCAGGCTTGAAGGAGCCCCACAATCACTTGGTGGGTGACAGGTAGGAACAGTCTGGGGTCTGCTTCTCTCTATTGCTGCAGCCAGAGGCAATAGTAAGAAGGACCCACTGCTATCTGGAAGCCCCAAGCCCTCCACCCCTCGTCCCAGCAGTCTACACTGGGCCACTACCATCTGGAAATTATGAAGTTCGTTTGGAAGCCAGAAGCACCTTCCACAGCATCTAAAATGAATTACTTCCTTAGTCAACAGCACATCCAAAAATAAGAAAACAATTAGGCATTGTACAAACCTCCATTTTCATAGCCAACACTTCTGGCTATCAAATTAACCTTTGATGACTTCTGACTCACAAACTATTCTGTCAAACAGCCAAAGATGTGGTGTTCACAGAAGGGAAGAGGCGGCCATATGGGCCAGTTTGTGTTTGGACAACATGGCACTGATAAGGCCTTCTGATGTGGTTTGAGATAGCCAATGCTAGACATCTGGGGGATAAAGCAATGGCTGACATTGAATGTCTGAGGATCCCCAAAGTAAGCAGTGGTGTGACCTTTTATAAACCTGTGACCTTTTATAAGCCTGTTCATGGCAGACACCACTTTTGTGTGATTCTCTATAAATACACCCTTGATGTCGGAGGTGAAAGCCTTCGCCTTTTGTGTTTGTCAGCCAGCCTTTGTAGGTGTGTGTGCCCACTTTGTGACCTGTGTGCCCGTCTACCTGTATGACTGTGTGTACCCAGGTGTCTGCCTGGTGGCCAGTGTGCCTATAATTACAGTTTCCCCTATCTGTTGATGATTCCTTGGATTCTCTTTAGCCTCTGGCTATTTATAACCCTCTTCTGTTCCTGGCTTTGGAACTTGGACCTCACATGCACTCTCTTGTCTAGCAGTGCAGATCTGGGCCAACCATTAAACATATGAGCCAGAAAGTGCAGGAGAAGAAGAAAAAGGAGGAGAAAGAGTTCTTTTTATCCGTCTTTCCTGTTTAGGTTTCTTATAACAAAAGACAGATTTACAGAAGGTAAACAAACAGATGTGTACTAACATGTATGTCTTCTATACTTGTTAGAAGAAATCCAGAGGTAGACAGATTCTCAAAGACGAAGCGTAGAAATAACTCAGACGTAAAGAGATTGTCAACAGAAAACAGACAGCACTGGGGGCAGTGCAAGGTGCGAATATCAATGTGTGGGAAGTTAATTACCATATAGACGTCTTCATTGCATAGAATATCCAAGTGTGGTGTCCAGGCTGTGAAGGGTCTTAGGTCATCTTGTGTGATGATTTAGTCCCTATTGTTAGAGAAGGGAGGGGGGACAACTTTTCGAAGTTCTATCCCATTCTAGGGGAAAGGTAGAAAGATGTCTTGTGTATGTTTCTCCTTAATTGGTTTCAGCTTGAAACAGACCTTATGTCAAAGTAACATATGTGGGGATTCATATTCTGACGCTCTTTGAAAGCTTTCCTGGGCACTCATGGTTCTACATTACAGACAAACCATAAAGCTTAAGAAATGAAACACTGGATGTGTTTGCTCAGTCCTCTCTGCTTGCAGCTTTCCCACCTATAAAACAAGGAGGCTGACTAAGCGACCTCTAGTACTCTAGTATCCTTTCCACCTCTGACAGCCATACACTGGAGGTTTCGCTGAACCTGTCTCCTCCTCAAATGGCTATGGGCAAGCAGCAGCGGCGGCGGCGGCAGCCAGAAGTTTCTCAGAGATTCAGCACGACCAGCTCTGTCCCAGTCTTACTGATGGGACAGTATGGTGATCCTCATGTACTTAAGACCTGGCTTCAAATCCGAGGTTGACTCTTAGACTCCTTGGAGTTGTTTCTCTGAAGGTTCCTTTCTGTTTCTCTTGTTGGCCTGTAGATGTCACCAGAGAGCTGGCAGCAGACACGTTGAAGCAGAGGTAAACTTAGAAAAGTTTGATTTGCTCTCAACTTTTCAGATACTTCTCTTTAGCTTTCTGACCCGATGTCCTATGAAACCATAGAGAAGGGAACCCCAATATGTTTTTATAATATATATATTTATTTAATGTACACGGTCACTCTCTTCAGAAACACCAGAAGAGGGCATCAGATCCCGTTACAGATGGTTGTGATCCGCCATCTGGTTGCTGGTGAATTGAACTCAGGACCTCTGAAAGAGCTGTCAGTGCTCTTAACCACTGAGCCATCTCTCCAGCCCCCAAAGATTTATTTTATGTATATGAGTACACTGTCGCCGTCTTCAAACATATTAGAAGAGGGCATCGGATCCCATTACAAATGGTTGTGAGCCGCCTGTGGTTTCTGGGAATTGAACTCAGGACCTCTGGAAGAGCAGTCAGTGCTTCCCAACATGTTTTTTTAAAGCTACCCACACTGCAGACATTTAAGTGCCTGCCAATTTAGAACAGACTTGAATCCAAGGGCCTCTGAGCAACCCACATGGAATAATTTAAAACAAAACAACCCCTGCCCCCCTCCAAAAAAACCCCCAAATTCCAGTGTTCTCTTTGTGTGTTTTAAGACAGGGTCTCACCAAGTCTGGGCTGGTAGAGGCACGGTATAGTGAGGTGGAAGGGATGCCTCTGTGGGCCCATGCTAAGACATCCCTTCCCTCTGAGGTACATGGGTAGTGAGAGAGAGAGGGAAGGAGGAAGAAAGAGAGAGAGAGGCTGGCTAGGGTGTGGAGAGAGAGCAGGGAGGGGAATGGGGAGAGAAGGGACAGA
The DNA here is from genome assembly GCA_030674055.1 of Rhabdomys pumilio. Lineage (NCBI taxonomy): Eukaryota > Metazoa > Chordata > Mammalia > Rodentia > Muridae > Rhabdomys > Rhabdomys pumilio. The sequence goes on along the minus strand of JANHMN010000001.1, from coordinate 209,316,499 downwards.
GAGGGTAAGTGAGTTAAAAAGTAGGAGAATGAAAGAGTAAGAGAGAGAGGAGGGGCAAGCAGCCCCTTTTATAGTGAGTCAGGCATACCTGGCTGTTGCCAGGTAACTGGGGCGGAGCCTAGAAGGAATGCTAACATTCTGATGCTCCAGACTCCTCCTCCCAGGGGCTGGTATGCCACCCTCCACCTGCTTCCACGCAGTGCTTTTCTTGCTGGCGGGCACTCTAGCAACGGGGTGACATGCCCATAACCACCTTTTATTTATATTTCAAGTTTAGACAAAATTATGTTGGATGTTCCCACTGTAATAATGTCATCTACTGGAATACAACTCGTTCTTTGCCTAGAATACTCACAAAGGTATCTGTCACACTATAGTTTCTATTCCTTTTCTTTTCTTTCTTTTTTCTTTTCTTTCTTTCTTTTTTTTTTTTTTTTTTTTTTTTTTTTTTTTTTTTTTTTTTTTGGTTTTTCGAGACAGGGTTTTTCAGGTAGTCTTAGCTGTCCTGGAACTCACTTTGTAGACCAGGCTGGCCTCGAACTCAGAAATCCACCTGCCTCTGCCCCCAAGTGCTGGGATTAAAGGCATGTGCCACCACCGCCCAGCTAGTTTCTATTTCTTTACATATTCATTTTACTTTATGTGTGTGGGTGTTTGGACTGCATGTATGTGCATTATGTGTGTGCCTGGTACTCAAGACCAGAAGAGGGTGGCAGATTCTTTAGGCCTGTAATTGCAGATGGCTGTGAGCCACCATGTGGATGCTGGGAACTGAACCTGGGTCTTCTATAAGAACAGGAGTGCTCCTAACCACTGAGCCATCCCTCCACACATCCCTCTGTGTTATTCTTTTTTTAAAAATGGATATTTTCTTTATTTACATTTCAATTGTTTTCCCTTTTCCAGATCTCTCCTTCAGGAAACTCCCTATCCCATCCCCCACCCACCCCCCTCTATAAGAGTGCTCCTCCAACCACCCCTCACCGCACTCCCGTCTTCCCGCCCTGGCATTCCCCTACACTGGGACATTGAACACCCTCAGGCCTAAGGGCCATTCCTCTCGCTGATGTCCAACAAGGCCATCCTCTGCCACATAGGTGGCCCTTCATGTGTACTCTTTGGTTGGTGGTCCAGCCCCCAGAAACTCTGGGGGCCCTGGCCTATTGACACTTGTTGCTCCCCTGGAGCTAAGTCCTCTCTGTGTTACTCTTTATTGCCTACCAATTCCCCACAGTTTTAAAAGCAAGTGATCACATCTCCCATAAACCAGGATCTTCCATGTTATCCAAACTATCATTTATGTACTGCTTCAGAGTCTGCAAACCACTTTCAAATAAGTCAAATGAGCTTTTTTTTTTTTAAACCCTTATAACTAAAGGTGTCTAGGATACATCCATTTATAACAACGGCTGGAAGCCCTGGTTCATCCACAGATTTGTGGAACCAAGATCAGAATCCAAGTCCTTCGATCCCATATTCCTGTCAAATAAAACTTTATAGGAGACATTGATTTGGATTAGGCCCAACAGCCAAGCCAATATGGAATTTAATCACAGTAGCTGGCCTTTATTTAGTTCATTGCAGGAGGCTCTGTAGCCAATTATCTAATTAAGCTGTAACCAATTAAATTGTCTCTCACAGTTCCATTTTCTATAAATGTCAGATTATGCTGTTGGTTGGAGCTCTCAGAATCTGCTCCAGTTTTGGAAGCAGCCCGATTCTTGAACCGTTTTTTGGCTTTTGCCTCTTCTTTTGCTTACTTTTGTTTGGTTTCTCCTGCTCAAACTAATTTTGCTAAGTGTAATTGGTCACAGGAATTTTCCTTTCAGCATTCTATAATCTTTCTATTGTACCAACAACCTCCACTAATTATATATAAAATCTCTGCCCTGTAATCATGCCAAACTGCAGTCACCCATGACTGAGATGTTTCATGTAGGGATTTAACAGCTTTATTTTTGTCTCAAAATGATTTATTATTATTATTGTTATTATTATTGTTATTATTATTGTTATTATTATTATTATTGTGTGTGTGTGTGTGTGTGTGTGTGTGTGTGTGTGTGTAGACATGTGCATGCTACAGTGTACATTTGGAAGTCAGAGAACAACTTGAGAGAGTCAACTCTCTCCTTCCACCATGGGATCTGGGAGTTCAACTCCAGTCAAGTTCGGGAGGTAAGCACTTTTACAGGGAGAGCTGCATTGCCAGCCCTCCATCTGGATCTGCTGATATCGTCTTCAGCAGTAATGCAGAAGGCAGGTACGACCATTCCCAAAGATGAGCCCATCGAGTCTGCTATTGGAAAGCTGCTTACAGGTTTTGAAAGAGATGTTCCAACAACCGAAAAAAAAAAATGGTGATGTTTACCTGGAGAGCAAATTATATCCCCAGTTCCCGCATACCACCACACTTCTCTCCAGTGCAAAGAGGGATTTTTCCTGATCCTTTTCTTCTTTCTTCCTTCTCCTAGATATTAAATACCTAGTGTTCCATTGGAGAGAATGCCACTGCTCCGATCCAGTTACTGCCTTAGGGTTTCAACTTCTACCACCATCTTGGGTGTTAAGATTTGAATGTCTGAATTCAGACCATTGCACTAGCATTTACCAGGCCTGTATCCAGGCCTGATGATTCAGTGACTGCTACCCTGCTCCTGCCTTCACAGAACTGACTGTCTATTGAAGTTGGACATTGGGAAGAGGGACATGGTATTGTGGAGGGGTGGGGTTACATGACAGCTAATAGTGAGAGGACCACAGCATGGGAGTCAGGCAAGCATCTGGTCCCTGAGCCTTGGAGGAGGTGAAATGGGTGATTTACTGATTTACTGCTGAGCCCCCAACAACTGGTTCTTTGTTTTTTTAAAAAACATCCAGTTAAGAGTTTTTCTGAAATGAGCAGACTTGGAAGGTTGAAGTTTATATCTTACTTATACTCGAATGTGACTAAGGTGTCTGCATTCTAGCAAGTTCCTATAGATGGCTTTGTTTTTTTAAACTGGTCTTCGTATGGAGCGTTGCTGTGGGATGTTGTATGCACACATAGAAGCGGGCAGCTTCAGAACAGAGAAAGTCAATCATTCTCTGTCTTTTCCCTTTGCTACAGAGTCTCTCATGAACTTGGCACTAGTCTGGCAGCCAGTACATCCTAGTAACATTTCTGCCTCTGTCCTCTATAGTGCTGAGGCTCCAAGCATACAAGGCCACACCCCAGAAACTCACATGGGTCCTGGAGATTTGGACTCAGACCCTCCTGCTTTTACCTACTGAACCATCTGCTGAATCTCTTATTCAGGAATTTTATAGATGTGAACCCCTCACCTATAAATGTTTAACTCTGTTTCCTTTCCAGACCTAGTCATTTTCCTCTCTTTACTATGCATGCTGGGTCTCTGGACATAGCAGAAAAACAGCAGAGACAGCTTGACACTTCACTTTATTTATTGCCATGTTCACACTTGAAATGTTTACGTTACTATCTGCTTATTCCAACATGTTGATAGAGTCTCTTTTATCTGTTTTTCAAGACAGGGTTTTACTGTGTAGCCCTGGCTGTCCTGGAACTTGCTCTATAGACCCTGTTGGCCTCAAACTCTGCCTTCCAAGTCCTGGGATTAAAGGCATGTACCACCACTGCATGGTGTTGACAGAGGTCTTCTTGGGAAATCACCAACTTTCTTTGGCCCATTAAAAGTTTTTATTGTACATAAATATTGAATTTTCTGTGTTTACTGAGATAGTTGTATAAAAAATATACTCCTTGAGTCTGTTAATGTAAAGAGCTGTAATTATGGATTTTTGTTATATTAAACCAAGTTTGCATTTCTAGGAAAACTCCAACTCAGCCTGATGTATAATTCTTGACGCTCAGTGGGTTCTGCTTGCTAAAATGTTGTTTGTGGCTTTTGTATGTGTGTTGCTGGGTGAGATGGGCCTGGAATCTTTTTGCTTTCCTGTCCTTTTTTTTTTTTTTTTCTTGTTTTGTTATGAAAGTGATTCGGGTTTCACAGAATGACTCAGTGTGCTTCCCCACTGCCATGCTTGCCCAGTGTTCTCTGAGAGCTAGGCTTCACCTTTTAAGTCATCTGTGCTGCTTCCCTTATGGGAAGTGTTCCAACCACAGGTTCCATGCTCTTGGACTTACTGATTATGCAGGTCTTTCTCTTGATTCTATTTCCACAGATGCATCAAACTACAGTCTCACCCAATTTCCTCAAATTGCATTGTTATAACCTTGCTTATAATAGTCTTTTGCTATGATCTCCTATGTTGTTACATCTCTTCCTCACCCTCATTCACATTCCCAATACTTGTATTTACTTTTTAAATATTTCTTTGGAGTAGCCATTATTATTATTAATTTGTAGCACTAAGGACTGACCTCAAGTCCTGTGTGTGCTACATAAGTACTCTGCCATGGAACTACATCCTGATCTTTTGAGATTTGTTGTTGTTGTTGTTGTTGTTGTTGTTGTTCTGAAAAGACCTTACTAAGTTACTCAGACTGGCCTTGAACTTGCGATCCTCCTGCCTTAGCCTCCTGACTAGCTGAGATTACAGATATGTGTCACCATCCCCAAGTTATTTGCCATTTTAAAGCTTATGACCAAAAGCAACTTAGGAAGGAAAGGGCTAATTTGGCCTACACCTCCACATCACAGTCCATCACTAAGGGAGTCGGGGCAGGAACCTGAGAGGAGGAACTGAAGCAGAAGTCACGGAGGAATACCACATTGTGTTTCTATACAACAAGCTGTTGTGTTTTGCAAACAAATTCAGCAAACAAGCACTGACTCCTTCACTTGTGCATTTCTTGTCATTGGAGAGTAATCTCCCTGGGTTGTCAGTGTTATGCTGAAGGGTAGTGACAAGAAGAGTTTCTGTGATCACAAGGATCAAATCTGTACACACCTGCCCCTTTCTCTAATGTGCTTTATGCAGAGAATGCAAGGCACGTCCTGTTAGCACCTGTTAATCATAGCAAATGGGCCTCACACACAGTAGCTGCTCAATCAGCCCATAGTATATGTGGTGGCTTGGATGAAAATGGCCCCCAAAGACTCACAGGGAGGAGCATAACTGGAGGTGAACCTTGTTGAAGTAGATGTGGCCTTGTTGGAGGAAGTGTGTCACAGGGTGCTGGGCAGGAGGCTGGCTTTTAGGTTTCAGAAACTCAAGCTAGTGCCAGTTTCATTCTCTCTTCCTGCTGCCTGCGGATCCAGACATAGAACTCAGCTACCTCTCCAGCACCATGTCTGCTTGCATGCTGCCATGCTTCCTGCCATGAATGATAATAACGGACTGAACCTCTTAACTATAAGCCAGACCGAGTTGAATGTTTTCCTTTATGAGAGTTGCTGTGGTCATGGTGTCTGTTCACAGCCATAGAGACCCTAACTAAGACAATCAGTGAGTAAATAAATGAGAAGGACATAAGATCTGTGTCTGTGACACTTCCCTATGGAGAGGGCATGGGTTTCTACAAGGAAAGAAGACTGACTCACAGTGCCCACCGCAGAAGTATGAGGTCTGTCCTCAGGACCACAACCATGTCACCAGGAGTGGAACCCAGGTGGGTGACAGGGATCATAGCTTGACCGATAAGAAATTGGCCCTGTGTGTTCTTTTGTGATTGGGTTAACTCACTCAGGATGATAATTTCTAGTTCCATCCATTTACCTAAAAATTTCTTGAATTCATTATTTTTAATAGCTGAGTAATACTCCATTGTGTAAATGTACCACACTTTTTGTATCCATTCCTCTGTTGAGGAACATCATGGTTCTTTCCAGCTTCTGGCTATTATAAATAAGGCTGCTATGAACATAGTGGAGCATATGTCCTTGTTATATGTTGGAGCATCTTCTGGGTATATGCCCAGGAGTGGTATAGCTGGATCCTCAGGTAATGCTATGTCCAGTTTTCTGAGGAACCGCCAGACTGATTTCCAGAGTGGTTGTACCAGCTTGCAATCCCACCAACAATGGAGGAGTGTTCCTCCTTCTCCGAGTCCTCGCCAGCATCTACTATCACCTGAGTTTTTGATCTTAGCCATTCTGACTGGTGTGAGATGGTATCTCAGGGTTGTTTTGATTTGCATTTCCCTGATGACTAAAGATGTTGAGCATTTCTTAAGGTGCTTCTCGACCATTCAAGTTTCCTCTGTTGATAATTCTTTGTTTAGCTCTGTACCCCATTTTTAATAGGGTTATTTGGTTGTCTGGAGTATAATTTCTTGAGTTCTTTGTATATCTTGGATATTAGCCCTCTATCGAATGTAGGATTGGTTAAGATCTTTTCCCAATCTGTTGGTTGCGGTTTCATTCCACCTGGGTATCCATCCCATGTACAGTCACTTAAACTAGACACTGATGTGGATGGCTGGAAGTGCATGCTGTCAAGAACATGATATAGCTGTCTACTTAGAGGTCTGCCAGAGACTGACACATTCAGAGGACGATGCTCACAGCTAACCACTGATATGATCAAGGGTTTCCCAATGGAGAAGTTAGAGAGAAGACTGAAGGAGCAGAAAGGGTCTGTGACCGCATGAGGAAAGCAACAATACCAACCAACCAGAGCTCCCCAGGATCTAAACCACCAGCCTGGGAGCACATAGGGAGGGATCCATGATTTCAGCTGTATATGTAGGGGAGGATGGCCTTGTTGGGCATAGGTGGGAAGAGGAGATTCTTGGTCCCATGAAAAAACGAACACAGAGTGGGAGGGGGGGGAATATGAGGGTGGAGAGGGAGTAGTGGGGGGGGGTAGGTGGTGGCACAGCCTCATAGAAGCATGAGGAGGGGGGAATGGGATAGGAGGTTTCTGGGTGGTGGGAGGAAGTGGGGTAAGGGGATAAAATCTGAAATGTAAATATAATACCCAATAAAAAAATTAAAAACAAAACAAAACAAAAAAAAAAAACAAAAAAGAAATTGGCCCTGGTGATGATTATACAGGACCTGACAGGCAAGTGAGCTGGGCAAGGGGACACCAAAGTGTTGCCAGCTCTTTGGGGCCACAACACAAGCTGCTATTGACTACTTTGACATCTGTCTGGTTAAGCCTGCTTATACTTTTACTGAAATGATTTCCTAGTTGCTCACCCATGGCTTAGTTCTGCAAACACTGAAGGAGAACCCATGGCGAACCTTGGGACTGACCTTGGAAGGATGTCTGGAGGGGAGGGGCTGGGGCAGGGTAGAGGAGGGGCTGCAAGAGAATTTATGGGAAGCTTTTGCTTATTCAGTCACCTCTCCCAACCAGATCTTTCCAGAGCTTATCGTTGCCAAATGGTGCTATGTTTGAACAAATATGTTGTTATGATTCTCCTGGACCAGTAAATAGCTATAGGGAAGTCTTCTACTTCTAGCCTTGGAGACTACTTACCAGAATCACCCACCTTCTGACGTAATTGGAAAATTGCAAATTGCACAACTTTTTGGAAACCTATCATTTTAGACATTGAACAGCATGTAACTCGAAGACAGATCCCTGAGCAGAGAGGAGCCAGTGGGGAGCTCGACCTTGGCCTGGATTCTTTTTTTGCAGTATCAGGAGTAATCTGGGTCTACCAGCTGTTTAGACATGAGGAATGATGCTTAGAGATGAGAGGCCAAGCTTTGCAAAATTTCTCAGGACTTGAGAGAGGGGAATGGCACAGAGAAAGTTCCAGAGAGGTGTATAGGCACTCCTTTGAAGCTTTGCCAACTGTGATAGTTTATATATGCTTGGCCTAGGGAGTGGCACTATTAGAAGGTATGGTCCTGTTGGAGTAGGTGTGTCACTGTGGGTGTGAGCTATAAGACCCTCATTTTAGGTACTTGGAAGCCAGTCTTCTCCTAACAGTCTTCAGATGACGATGTAGAACTCTCAGCTCCTCCTGCACCATGCCTGCCTGGATGCTGCCATGCTCTGGCCTTGATTATAATGGACTGAACCTCTGAACTTGTAAGCCAGCCCCAATTAAATGTTGTCCTTATAAGAGTTGCCTTGGTTATGGTGTTTGTTCACTGCCATAAAACCATAACTAAGATTGAAGTTTATACCAGCGACTGGGGTATCGCTGTGATAGGCCTGTTCATGCTTTTGTCTGGAAGAATGTGAATTTTGGGACTTTGTATTTGGAAAGCAGTGGAATGCTTTAAATGAGGCTTAATGGGCTATCCTAGTAGGAATATGGAAGACTTTGTTACTGAGAGTGATTTGAATTGTGTGGGATTGGCCCAAGAGGTTTCAGTGGAGAATTTCAATATGTGGCCTAGAGACTGTTTTTATGATATTTTGTGTGAAGAATGTAACTGCTCTTTGCACCTTGTCTGAAGAGTCTGTCTGAGGTTAAAGTGAAGAGACTTACATTAATTGCATTGACAAAGGAAGTCTCAGAAATGCCCAGCAGAGACTTTATTCTGTGGTTAAGTCCCATGAAGAGCATTTTAAACAAGCATTGCAAGCTGAGAAAAGAAAAGTATATGCTTTCAGTATTAAAGGGGCACCAGGAAGTGAAATGGAGCTAAATCCTATATTCAAGGATATTAAATTGAATTAAGGGAGTAGTGACCTTAGGGCAAGATCCCACCCAGCTAAGTTTACATTCAGGTATGGTGGTATAAACTTAAATCCCAGGAGGCAAAGACAAGCAGATCTCTGAGTTCAAGGCCAGCTTAGAACAGAGCAAATTCTAGGTGAAGAAAAACTTAAATCCAGGCTTGGTGGATCACACCTTTAATCCCACTGTGTAGGAGGCAGGCATGCAGATCTCTGAGTTTAAAGTCAGTCTGCAGAGCAAGTTCCAGGACAGCCAAGCTTAGACACTGAAGGAATTAGAAAACAGAAAGCTAGTGATAATGTAATATAATAGGGGGCTATGTTCCAGCCTCAGCAAGGAGCAGAACTCAGCAGCTTTGGCCACATGGCTCTGGCTTTAGAGTCTAGAGGAGAAGGGACTACTGGGACAATTGATGCTGGTTAGCTGGAGCTAAGAAATTAGTGGTGATTAAGAAAAGACCAGCATCACTAAGGTGAAGTCTTCTGGGAAGTGTTTTCTGAGAGCACAAAGAAGCTGTGTTTCAGAGATAGTCAAGGTTGTACCTCATGCTGCAGCTCTATTTGGTAATGTTTAAGAGTCACCCAGGTGCAGCCCCAGTTGCAGTTGATGGCCCAGGATTGAAGAGGTCATGCAAACAAAGGATTTGAGGCTTGACACCATGAAGAGAGCCTATGAGAGGCTATTGGTAAAGCCTAGTTGCAGCAGAAGACCCCAGTGTATTGGAGATGCCAGTATCATGGAATGATCACCAAGAACAGCAGCAACAGTGGGGTGGATCAACCTGAGCTTAGAGTGCTACAGAGGGCAGAGCTGGAGAAGTGACGCCAGCCCTTTGGAGGAGCCCAGAAGATCATGTGTGGATCCCAGACATGGGAACAAGAAGCGGTAACACTGAAGTTACCTTGGAGACCCTAAGATGTTCCAGATGTCAAAGCTGTAGGCTATCTGCTAAGGAAAGCTGATAGGAAGTGGAACCAGCCCAGGAGAAAGAAGTTTGTTGTAATCAACAAAGATGAAAAAGGAGTTGGAGATCTGAAGACTGCTTTGACATCAGTCATGGAGATGCAGAGTTTGGAGTTTGCCCAGCTGGTTTCCTGTCTTGCTTTGCAGATTACAGTTAAGTGATTGGATGAATCTCAGAAGAGACTTTGAACTTTGGACTTTTAACATTGTTGAGACTGCTATAGACTATGAGGACTTTTGAAGTTGGTCTAAATATATCTTGCTTATGCTATGTTTAGGTATGGCCCCCATAGACTCATATATTTCAACATGCCTATGGGGGCAAGGGAGTGGAATGTGATGGTTTGTATATGCTTGGCCCAGGGAGTGGCACTATTAGAAGATGTGGCCCTGTTGGAGTAGGTGTGGCCTTGTTACTGTGGGTGTGGGCTCTAAGACACCCATCCTCGATGCCTGGAAGCCAGTCTTCTAACAGCCTTCAGATGACAATGTAGAACTCTTAGCTCCTCCTGTACCATGCCTGCCTGGATGCTACCATGTTCCCACCTTGATGATAATGGGCTGAACCTCTGAACCTGTAAGCCAGTCCCAATTAAATGTTGTCCTCATAAGACTTGCCTTGGTCATGGTGTCTGTTCACAGCAGTAAAACCCTAAGACAGCAGCTCAGCATTGATCAGCACATATGTGAAGTTCATGTGGCTGATACAACTTCTAAAGAAAGACCTAAGATTAGAGTGTACTCTACTGACTCCGTTTGGACTCTCTCAAGGTCTCCCCCGGGAGAGTAAATGTTCATCTTGAAAGCTGCTTTACCTCTTCTACTTGGTGGAGAAGGATGAATAGGAAGGATCTGACAGGTAGAACCCACCTCAGCTCTAAAGCTATAGGTGGAGGGAGGAGAAGAATGCAAAGCTTTGGTGAGGCATGTATGTTCTACAGAAAGTTTCAGGTAGGGAGCTAGTTTATGAACAAAACCAAAGTGATTCACACTCTGGACCTGTTAGAGAGTGTTAGCATGACTTTTATTATTTTGTCATCCAAGAAAATTGGGGCAGGAATTTGAGAAACTTGTCCAAAAATATGTGCACATTTGTCTACTTTGGAAGTGGCTGTGTTTGACTTCTAGACAGTGGGGAGGGGCAACAAATGGTGGAGGGTGCTGCCTTCCCTCAGGGTCTTGATCACATAGCCGGAGTCACTATGATATCTACAGGGAGGGAGGGAGGGCAGGCTACCATCCAGGCTTTTGGAAAGAGGAGGAAAAGCATACTTCCTTGAGGGATTTCCAGAAACATCTGATTTTTAGCACACTTCAGTGGCCCGCAGTAAACTTGGGGCATAAGGACTTTAATGAGCAGCCACCTAGGAACATCTAGGACTGTGGAGTCCAGACTTCTCTTCACAGGCTGCTGTGTTCTGTGCTAGACGTTCCTGCCTATTGTTAGATGATAGGACTTAGGACCTGCATACTCAGTACTTAATTGGACTGCCTTAGCATCATGATGGTTTGAATGAAAATGCTCCCACAGACCCACAGGAAGTGGCACTGTTAGGAGGTGTGACCTTATTGGAGTAGGTGTATCTTTTTGGAGGAAGTGTGTCACTGGGGGTGAGCTTTGATGTTTCAGTTGCTCAAGCCAGGCACAGTGTTTCTCTTCCTGCTGCCTGTGGATTCAGATGTAGAATTTCGACTGCTCTCCAGCACCATGTCTGTCTGCAGGCTGCCATATTTCCAGCCATAACAATAATGGAGCAACCTATTAAAACTGCAGGCTAACCCTAAGTAAATGTTTTACTTTATAAGAGTTGTTGTCTGTTGAGAGCTGCTTGCCACTTCTTTGAAGCAAGAGAGAGAGAGAGAGAGAGAGAGAGAGAGAGAGAGAGAATGCCTGTCAGGCAGAGTCAAAGGCAGGTCAGGGCCTATTGACAGATTTCCTGGCTTGCAGAGGCATGGAACAATAAGAGGAGGTACACTTGATTCTCAAGGCTAGGGGCTGAAGATTCTATTGACCTTGGTGGAAGGAACAGAGAGGCTTTTGGGACGAGAACAAATGTCTTGTGTACATTTTAGCAAAATTGTTTTTGTTAGCTTGTGGCTTTACTTCCCATGGTATATTGTATAAGAAGACTATAAGAAATACACTTGCTGCTGTCGGGTATTCACCTGTAGAGTGAAAAATTATAAAGATCATTTTATGAAATATATATAGGCTTTTCCTTTACCCTGAGCAAAAGAATGCAGGCTCCAGAAGGCGGAATGTAAGATTTCAGGCCTTCATTGCCCCGAGATATTCCGGGTGGAGGGCATTATCCCTGAATCAGAGGACACTTGCTGGATTACATTCCTCAAGCCTCAGGGAAAAGAACCCACCTGTGGGTGTGAAAAACCCAAAGCATGAAGACACATTCCTGACCACAAAAAGATGCAAGTCACCTAGGTGGGACTGCGACTGGAGCAAGTGAGAAATAGTTTAACCTGAAATAGTCGGTAATAACATGGTAAGACTACATTCTTGAGAAGAACGAGTGTGCAGAGTGATTTTCACATGGTCCTGTATCATTTAGGTTTGGGCTCCTCTGGAATGTTTCGCTATTCTTATGTATCCTTGACAACCCCTCACCCTGCTTCCCATTCCCCTGGTTTGTGGTTTACCCCTTTAAAAACCCTCCTCAGACTGACTGGCTTTGTCAAACTGTACTCCTGCACTAGTGTGCAGTTTGAACACTGGCTGCCAGCTCTCTTCCCTAATAAACCTCTGCTGATTGCATCCAGGTACAGTGTCTTGGAGTTTGTGGGTGTTCACGACTTCCCGAGACTTGAGTAAGGGTCTCCCGAATTTGGGGGTCTTCACACCAAGTAGCCCTCCCACGCCTGTCTCTTGCCTCCCTTTTCTATCTTTCCTATAATCAGCCTCCCCTCCTCCCCTCATAGGACTGTTTGACTTCATACTGTCAGGACCAGTACAGTATTCATGGTGTCTCTTCACAGAAATAGAAACTCTTAGAAGTTGGTAGCAGGGACTGGGATATTGTTGTAAGAGGCCTGAGTATGCTTTTGTTTGGAGGAATGTGGACTTTGTAACTTTGGATCAGAAAAGCAGTTGAACACTTTACCTGGGCCTTAATGTGGCGTTGTAATAGAAACATGGAAGACAGTGTTTACTGAAGGTCATTTGGACTGTGGGGGTCCAGCTCATGAGGTTTCAGAGAATTTTACTATGTTGCCTAGAGACTGATCTTTTGATAAAGAGTGTGGCTGCTTTCTGCCTTTGTATATAAAAAAAAATCTGTCTGAGGCTAAATTGAAGAGCTTAAGAGCTTTGGCAGAGGGCATTTCCAAACAACCTAGCACTGACTATGTTGGGTGACAATTAGTGGCCAGGCTCGTGCAGATCTATAATGAAAAGGAGCAAGCTGAGTAAGGAAAAATACAAACTGTACAGTTGGAGAAAAGGAGTCCCAGGAAGTGTGAACAGATTTCAGAAAAGCCTGATGCCAAGTAGAATAAAGAGGACAGTGACCTCAGAGCAAGACTCCATCCAGCAAAGCTTTCCAATGTGTGGAAAGGAATTAAAGAAAAGTGAAAAGAAATTAAAGAAAAGTTTAGGACCCGGTGTGATGGTACATACCTCTAATCCTAGCACTTGGAAGGCAGAGGCAGGCAGATCTCTAAATTCAAGGCCAGCCTGGTCTACAGAGTGAGTTCCAGGATAGTGAAGCTTAGGCAATGAAGGAAACCATTTATCTTAGTCTAGATTTCTTGCACCAACATCATAACCAAGAAGCAAGTTGGGGAGGAAAGGTCTTATTTAGCTTACACTTCCACATTGCCGTTCATCACCAAAGGAAGTCAGGACTGGAACTCAAGCAGGTCAGGAAGCAGGAGCTGATGCAGAAACCATGGAAAGATGTTACTTACTGGCTTGCTTCCCCTGCCTTGCTCAGCTTGCTTTCTTATAGAATCCAGAACTACCAGCCAAGGAATGGCACCACTCAAAATGGGCCCTCCCACCCTTGATCACTAATTGAGAAAATGCCTTACAGCTGAATCTCACAGAGGCCTTTCCTCAAGGGAGGCTCCTTTCTCTGTGACAACTCCAGCTTGTGTCAAGTTGACATACAAAACCAGCCAGTACATCATTAAAAACAGAAAGCTGTCAAAAATGTATTGAAGAAAGAGCCATCTTCCGACCTCAGCAAGCAGCAGAACTTGGCAGCTTCACCCATGTGGCTCTGGATGTAGAGTCAAGGATACAAGAAAGGGGTTATGGAATCTTCCTTCACATGTGGCAGGGGTGTCCCTGCATGGAGGCCTAGAGAGGCCACTGTGTGAAGCTGGGAAGGTAAGGCCTGGGTTGCCTTGGAGACCCCAAGAGGTTAGAGATGCCAGAGTCATGGACACCTGTCAAGGAGAGCTGCTGACAGGAAGTGAAACCAGCCCAAGAGAGAGAAAGAAGTGTGTCGCAGTCAACAAAGCTGCCTGTGGATCCAGATGTAGAGCTTTCTGTTACCCCTCCAGCACCATCTTTACCTGTGTGCTGCCATGCTTGCTAATAATAAACTAAACCTCCAAAACTGTAAGCCAGCCCCAATGAATGTTTTCCTTTATAAGAGTTGCCATAGTCATGGTGTCTCTTCAAAGTCATAAAACTCTAACTAAGACATTTAGGGGAGGTGTCAAGTACAAACAGGAGCACTTTCTTTTGGGTAAGATCAAGTGCAGTTCAAAACCATTCTCTCATGAATGCTCCTCAACGGCTGTTCTGTTGCTTGGAACCTGACTTTCTTGGTGACCATCAAATTGGTCTTAAATGACATGGTTCTGCTCAAGTTGAGTTCATCCCACTCCCACCTGCATGTGTTGGACCCTTGATTCCTCAGTGTGGCAGTTTGAGGAGGTACCTGAGTGACAGGGGTGAAGTCCTTGTGGATGGTGGTTCCAGTTCATTCTAAAGCAAGCCTGCCTGCATGCTTGGTCTCTGCTGTACAGACCTCCTCCTTCTGCCTCGAGTTGAAGCAGCCCAAGGCCCTTGCCAGATATGGCTGCCCAGTTTTGGACTTTCAGTATGATAGATAAACTTGTTTTCTTTATAAATCTACCCCATCTCGAGTATTCTGTTGTGGCAACAGAAAACAGACTAAAATGTGTTCTATCACATATCAGTCTAGTCATATGCGTTGGATGTCTTCTGAAAGCATGGAGATGGCTTTTCATGGGCAGCACATGCTAACAACTCTCACTGGAAAGAGTCAGATTGCCTTACCAACTCTCTCCACAGTCCCTGGGTTTTTGTGAGAAAGAGTGTGATGGACCACTTGCCAGTGACATCTATTTCAAATGTTTGCTTTATTGAGATTCTTTCTATAAAACATCTGAAGTATTTTAGGCCTAGTTTCCATTAATCCCTGAAATACAGGCATTGGTCATTTCCACGCCCTCATAGGTAGGTCTGTAAACTAGCTGACTTTTATTTTTATGGTTAAGATTCTTTTCAACATTGCTTTTATAGACAGACATAAAGCCAAACTTGTGTTTCCACCATGTGAAGACCAAGTGAGAAAGTTACTGAGTCTTCATCATTGGTTTAACTGGATTTTTTCCCACAATTCTCAAAGTGATGTTTAGGCACTTTTAAAATACCTATTTTTTTTTAAATATTGCCTTTAGTATAAAAACATAACCATCGTGACGTTCTGAGCCATGTAATAGGAGTGTTACGCTTGTACAGGTATATATACATCGGCGCTGGAAGAAAATGCATGAGTACATGCATGTTATGTAAACATAACAGCTGGTCAGATCAGGAGAACAGTCGTGAGTAACATGCATTGCAAGCAAGAATGACCAAGATCGTATATTGGCTGAGTGGCCAGTCAGGATCTTTGGAGCAACTACACCTGGAGGTACCTAGGTCTTGATCCTGAGTAGGAAAATGCTCACCTCACAGGATGTGTGCTTGTGTCTGTGTTTACTATAGCCAGACAGGTCTGCACTCAGTTGCTGCCCTGTAGCTCTCCCAGGCCATGTACAACCTAGTTCAACCTCCTCCTTGGGTCAAGAGCAGATTATGTTTTCTTTGTAAGCAGGAGAGAAGTGTAGCTAACAGGCTTGGAAGAGTCTCAAGGTCTCTCATTTCCCATGGGAAGGTTATAGGAATTTCATACTTCTTTCTACCTTTGAGGGGTTTATCGGGATTGCATTCCTTGGATCACAGGATTCTGTTTAGAGGGGCCTGGAAGGTAAAATGTCACCAACAACCCCGAGACACAGTCTCTAATGACTGATGGACTTAAGTTCATGTGGATAGCTCCCATGTCACCCTTCAAATCAGCCCTCCTGGGTGTACACTTGACTTAGAAACCCATTATGTCTGATCTTGCATGTGCTTGCTGTAGGATTTGGGGCACACAACCTTCTAATAAGCAATGTCTACAGCCCAACCTTGCTGCTCAGTCCTAACAAGGGCACACTAAAATTCATGTGGGAACCTGGCTTCAGTCTTGGTCATTCTTGGTCTTCTAGCTTGGAAGCCAGATGAACAGGCCAGGTGAGCACTCCCAGGAGGCAGGGTCCTGCCCTGAGGGACATGCCTTGTATTAGTAACACAGCACTATGGATAAATGCGTCCAGCACCCAAGACACGATGTAGCACAGCATGGTAGTTATTCCCCTCCCTTCCCAGCTCCAGCTGGGTTCTTCAGGTGCCGCCATTTTCTTATGTTTCCCATAACTGGCTTCTCCGCTGCTCCTTCCTCAAACTAACATATAGTGTGAAGAGGCAGAGGAAAAGAAGGGAAACAGAGTCATTAAGGGTTTCTACTTGCTGGGGAGGTGGATGGCGGTGGGTGAAACTGTGGGATTTGAGAATTATCAGCAAAGTAAATGACCCATAACACCTCCCACCTCCATTGCTGTTCTTGCCTACGATGTCATATCAGTATCCATCTATAAACCAAGAGACCAAAGGGAATATGGATCCCCAGGCCCTTATGAATCCTCTTCAGATAGCTGAACATACTGCTGGTTCATGTAGAAACCTTGATGGAAGGGAAAGACAGAATGTAGGTCCCACTGAGCACTTTGGAGCATTTGTCTGCAAAGAAAGTGACACCAGGTCACCTTGGAACCAGAGTTGGGCCAACTGGCACAAGGGTAGGGTGGTGTTGGATCGGGCACGAGCCGTGGTTAGGTGGCTCCAAGCAATTCCTCCTTCCCCAGAGACACAGGAATGTGGCTCAGCGGCAGTGCCCTGGTCTTGGGCTGTGGCCGCTTTCAGAGGGCAGTACAGGTCACCCCAGCGTCCTCAGCATGCCCACAGTTTGTCACCCCCCATTTGGAGAACTGGCAGTGGAAGATGGAGCTCTCAGTTCCTTTGCAGTTCACATCATCCATCCAAATCCTTCCTGTGCCTGTGAAGAGAGGCAAACACAACCGTCTTAGCAGTGATTTGGAAGCAGGAAGGTGGAGAAAAGGAATTGTGCTTGTAAATGACATGGCCACACCCTGGCTGTCCCTGTAGGTGCTTCTCAAATCTGGTGGCAGTCATCTTCCCTCTCTGCTCTACTGAGAATGCATCCTTCATTATGAGCTTAGCTTCCTGTAGGTAGAGTTAACAGTAACAGAGATATTGGGGCTTGTCTCTTCTATGAATCAGGCTTCTTTCAGATATAAGCCTCTGTAAGTCCTCACCATTATGCTTTGGGGTAGACAGTAAGAGACACATTCTGTAAGTGAGAAAATTTCAGCTCAGAGAGCAATTGGTATCAGATTACACAGTTTGTAACTAGTAGACACTAATTTCAAACTCAACTCTTGCTACCCACCCACCTACACCCTGGTTCACACTTGGTAACTGACTCTCCCTGCCTGCCACTGAGATACAGTATCTAGAAGCTTTTATGAATGGACAGTTTGGCAAGGCCTAATCAGAAGGGTAATCTCAGATAGATCCTGGATTATCCTGTGGCCCAGAACTGAGTTCATTAGTAGCAAATTACTACATGGTTCCATTCTGTGAGCCCAAGATCATGGTACTGGAAATATAAAGTATTCCCAATTTTGACTTTGTCATCAGACATCATCCAACCATAAGTCCTTAGGTTAACCCTTCAAACACTGAGTCCCTAAGACTTGCAGCCAGTCTTCTTCACAGAGCTGTAATGGGTCAACCTGCTGGTCTGAAGGGGGCCATACATGGAGATCCTGGTGCTCTCTGTTTGGGGAGACTGTGGAACCTTTAAGAGGTGAGGCCTATTTAGCAAAAGGAAGAAGATCAGTAAAGAGCAGACTTTGAAAGTTACATCCACTCCAGCCTGATTTGTCTGCTTCCTAGTTCACTAGAATGGAAGGGGCCACTTCCCACCAGTAGCACCTGTCACCATGTCTTCCCTACCAGGATGGGCTACTACTCTCTAAAACCACATGCCAAAACAAATCTTTCTTCCCTTGAGTTGTTTATGAATGATATTTTGGTCAGAGTAATAAGAAAAATAATGAGTACCACAAAGAAGCATAAGGTAACAGGTCAAGGGTCTTAACCTAGGTTCCAGTGTCACTGGTATTTCATCCCACATTAGTTGACTGGATGTTTCTATATTGGGGAGGGCTATGGTATCCATGAAAGCCTACAAGAGAGGTAGCTCGGGGATTAAACCCATAGCCAACCACACTGTACCCTCTCTCACAGTCAGATGAGCCCTCTCTTTTTTTTAGTGGAATCACCGAGACTTTGAAAATCTTCAGCTCGGTCATTCATTCTAGATCTACCCTGTTATATCCCTTTACAAAGAAGCTCGAGGGACCTTCTGAGCCACCGTGCATTGACTAAAACAACTACATGAATTAAGCCGCTTAGACATGTTCCCTGGAGATTCTCAGTGTCCTCTATCACAGGATTGCCATGCAGTGAGGCAAGGACAGACCGAGGAGGAGAGGCCTCCTTCCGCTGTCTGCCTGGACAATATCTTCATCACAGCCTCTCCCTGGCTCTTACACAATAAACCCTTTGAGGGACAGCAGTAACTTGCAGATTAAAAGTCTCCTGGAAAACACATCACTTCACAAATTACCCAGGAGAAGGCAGCCGGCCCAAGAGCTCCACTGGATTAGTCACACCCAAAGCAAATAAAGGGAACTAGCAAATAAAGAACAGGCCCAAGGCTGCCCATCCCAGATGCATTGCAGGATGTGGGCACTGTAAGAACAGCCTGGGGCTCCACCAGGATGGGCTGCTGTCCAGCCTCTGGATGGACAGTACATTTGAAGCAAGGCCATCTCACAAGCAGCCCGAAACTGCCATTCTTCCATATGTGTGGGGGCATTGCTAAGGAAGCTGCAAATATCTATGTCTCTCATCCCGTGTCACAGAAGCCAGTGCTCTGAAGATTCCAAGTACTCGTCCCCTGGATTAGACAGTTCTCTGTCTACACAAGGAGAGGTCCCAGGACCAGCCTGAGAACTTGTTAGGAAGTTATTTTGTCCCGGGGGATCCAGGGATATGTATGTGTAGGTCTGAGGAAACCTGCTCAGGCTAGGTCAACTCCACTCTGGTTGTCCCTCTTGAGGTGCACAATAAAGTCCTATAGCTGCTTGTATGATGAATGCTAATTGGGTCCTCTGTGCAAAACAATTTGTACAAAAGGGTCTGCATGTAGCTTCTGGGAACTTGCCCCCAGTTAATTCTGATTGGTAAATAAAGATGCCAGCAGCCAATAGCTGGGTAGAAGAGGGGGGGTAAGGGTTAGGTTTCCTGGGCTTTTGACCTCGAGGAAGGAGGGGAGAGAGACCTGCCATGCTTTAGGATAGTGTGGAGAGAGGAGAGACACAGAGGTCGCCATGGGGTGGAGAAGCAAGGAGAGCACCCTGGGCTCTGGGCCAAGAAAGTGGCTCAGAGGGCTGCTCAGTTGGGTTTGGAGCTGCCAAGATGGAAGATAGAAATTAGTAAGTAGTAACTCGGAATTATCAGTGGGAGGTAGATTCTAGCAGTATAGAGGCTAGGCAGTCGCCCAGCTATTGTGCTGCTCAAGGCATAATAAAATATAAAGACTGTATGTGTGTCTTTCATTCAGGAACATAAACCACTGAGATGGGAAGAAACTCTGTGCCAGGACATTTATTAAAATATTTAATACTACAAAGTCCCCTGGGGTAAAAATGATCAGCACAGCACCTCCTGGTGAACAGACGAGAAAGCAGCACAAGAGGGGCTCTTCATGGGGGAGATCGAGACTACAGAGCACGTTGCAGTACAACACAAGGTTGGAGGTGACCATTCTTCCATTCAACATATAATCTGAGGTCTTGGTCAACACCCAGAACGTTTCTACATACTTAGAATCTCCCAGTGACCAACACAGATGACAGACACATGCATAGGACGCCACAGGAGCTAAAGTGTATGTTCATTGTGAGCTGAGGTATCAGAGGCCCTGGAAAGCTCCTTCCAGGAGACAAAACTGAGCTGCCTTTTAGAGCTGATGGGGAAAGGTAACATGCAGAGTGAGGGTGACAGGAAACACCATCAGGTGGCCTCAGAAGCACAGTAGACCCCTGTGTAGAAGCACCCTGGGACAAGTGAGGAGTGATAGGAAGTGGCTTAAGAAGGGCTTTAGTTAGGGCTCTGTAGCAGTGGTGCAATTAAAATCCCTTCATTTGAGTGAGCTGAAGCAGGAGGATTGCAAATTAGAGAGTAGCCTGAGAGACATAGTGAGCCCAAGGCCAACCTGAGCTATATACTGAGACTCTGTCTCAAGGAACATTGCTGGGGGGAATTAAAAAGAAGGGCTAATTTGATCCCAGGAGCAATAAAGAACCACTGAAGTTTCAGGAATGGGTTAACACAAGCTATTGCTCATTGAAGACAGATTTCTGGCAGCTATAAAAGGCAGGCCCAGGAGCCAATCTGCAGGTTGTAGTGAGACAACCCAAAGACAGCAGTTCATGAAAGCTCAAGGATACACTCAGGCCCCTTGGACTGACAGCCATCTTCACTCAATAGATAGCAAACAGAGATGAGCAATGGTGCCTACACCATGCTAACTGCTTGGCACATGCAACCTCATCTAACGTCGACAGCTTGTCTTTAAAAGAGAGAGACTTGAAGCTCAGCAAAATTAAGAAATCTGCTCAAGGATGTCACTGGATTCAAACGAGGATGTCTGACTCGAGTTTCTGTCCTAAGCTCTGCTCTGCTCTGCTCTGCTCTGCTCTGCTCTGCTCTGCTCTGCTCTGCTCTGCTCTGCTGAATACTGTAAGGTGTGCAGCAAGGAAGAAGGGGAGGAGACAGATTCAGAAGACCCTGGAGGGGTGGACATAGATAGAATCTGTAAGACTTGAGGATGGGACAGTTAAGGAGTTGGTGGTAGGGTGGAAGTGCCCAGGGTCTGGTTTAGATGGAATCTAACACAAAATGTGCTGTAGGCTTGATAGAGGTGAAGGATTTGACGGGAAGAAAATGTGGCCCATTTGGCAGTTCCATGCCGTGTCTGAGTAATGCTGTCTGGGAAGTAACGAGATTCTGAGGGGTCTGAGGCTCAAGGGACTATTTCAGAGTAGAGAGAATAACCTGGGCCGTGATTGAAGCCCCAGATGTAGAGATGGGCTCCAGGGACAGCCTCCAGAATTCGAGGAGAAAAAGGAGGATGAGGAAGAAGAGGAGGAAGAGGAGGAAAAGGAGGAGGAGGAGGAGCCACACACCCTCTTTCCTCACACCATACTAGCAGTCCCTGTAACTATTTTAGTTCAGAGGAATAGAAAGCCTAAGCTTTGGGTAAGATGGTGGGCTTCTCTGGCACTACTCCTCAACCCCAAATCCCCTGTCGTGGCTGCCACTCACGAGTCAGTAGACTACCTGACAGCTGAAGATGATATGATCAGCACAAATCTTAATCCTCCCCACATCAGAACACAGGTGTCTAAACAGTGGATTGGCAGCATGTTAGATCCCAGGGAGGAGTCTAGGTTGGGAAGCATCGCAGAGTCTATAAACACAGCTCCCAGACAAGCACACCAAGACAGTGGAGAGAGGCCAGGCAAGTGCACACAGCCAAGGAACAGGGTACACCAAATAGATGGAGGAGAGGTTCTCCGATCCACGCTTTGAGAACTGTTGTTTTGGGTTCAAGTCCATCCAAGTTTCTTCCTGTTCAAGTTCTATAGAGAGGGAATGTTTATAAGTATGAGGTGTGTACTGAGAACAGAAGTGAAGTGTCCCCAGAGCCCAGTTGACCTGGGTGAGCTATATCACATGAAGGTGACACAGGCTTTGGGGAAGGAGACCAGGCCTAGCATCCATGGCTCTCTTCCGTATTGTCTACTCTGTACTTTATTTCACTCTCCTTACCTTGCCCAAAACGAGCTGTCCGGTACACCTCCTCAACGCCAGGGAAGCCCAGCATGCGGCACACCACGTCCCCATCCTTCTTGTCCCAGCCGTCATCACACACTGTGCCCCAGCGACGATCATGGAACACCTCCACACGGCCCTGGTGTGGGCCAGAGCCATTTACCAGGCGAATCATGGTGAAATCCATATCACCTGCTGGAAGAGTCATTATTACTACCCGTCCCTGGACATCCAGGAACTGACCCAGCCTCCTAAATGAGCATTCTTCCACATAGGGAAGAGAGAGCTAAGGCTAAAACCGTAAGACCACCATGTGTCATGCCAGGTCTTTTATTTGCTTTGTTTTGCTTTGTTGTGAGACAGGGTGTCACACAGCCCAGCTGCCCCCATTCCTGCACACCCACCCACCTTGCATTATGGCTACATGCTGCCATGCCTGGCTTTCTTCTTACTCGTTGTCAGCTTTCTTCTTACCAGCTGATTTCTAAAATATGTTTTGAGTTCACAACAAAATTGGCCAGAACATCTCTTCTCCATATTCAATGAGTTTCCTCCCTGACCAGGCAGCCAGTCATACCTGACAGTTACTGAAAGCCTAGCTCCTGCTGGCACTCAGGGAGAAGATGGGAGCCCTGAAGAGGAAACTGTAGTGGGAAGGTAGAACCCAGAAGCCAAGTGTGACCAGGTTAACTCCCTGGGGACAGTAAGAAGGAAACAGTGACACCAAAATAGATCAGAGGCTTGGCCTCAGATTGGCTACAAGTTTCCAGAGCTGCCTTGCCTCTGGTCAATTCCAGGTCGCTTGAGAGTAAGTGCATGATGCTGTGGCATGAGGCTGAGAACAGGAGACTCTCTCTGTGTGAGATCAGAGGAGGCAGGAGGAAGCTATGGGTTTCCGAGCAGGCCAGGCAGCGTTGAGGGTCAGGTCAGAGCAAGAGCAAGAGATGGAATGGAACAAGGATAGTGAGGCTGATGTTCAGAGTCTCTGACTTATTCTGTTCCCTTTCCCACAAATGAGCAAGCATCGGTTAGAGGACAAAGGACACACACATGTTAAGGATGTGCCTTAACAAAGCTGAGACTGGGAGTGGGGGCGGGGGGTTGGTAAAAGCCTGGGAAATAATTAGTAAAGCCAGGGGTCACGGCACACATCTGTAGTCCCAGCACCTGGCAGGCTGACATCAGAGTATCATTAGATCATAGGCCAGCCTGGGCCATACTGTTAAGACTCTGTCTCAATACATGGATTCTCAAGTAGTGTTATGTGTATAGATAGGGACTGGAGTAGGTGGTGAGAAAGGCATCACTTAGAAATGTAGGTGAGAAAGTGGGTGGAGTGGGGGTGAGATACCACTTTGAAGGATGAACAAGAGAGAGTGAAGGGAAGGGCCATCTTGGAAGCTAGGCAATGAGGGGAGTGACGAGTGAAGGAAGGCACTATATTGGAAGTTAGATTAGAAAAGAGGGTGGAAGGTCACGAGAAGAGGCATCTAGGAAGTGTGAACCAAGTAGGGTGTGAAGAGCCAAGGGAGGCACCATATTGGAAATTAGACAAGGAAGGGAGTTGAAAGTGAGAAGAGGCACCATCCCAGAGATGTGGCTGAGAAAGGGAAGGAGTAGTGGGCCAGGAGATGGGAGGAAGGATGTGGAAATGGAAAAGCCCTTCTATATGCTGCCCTCAGCCTCGATAGGCCTCACACACAGGTGTCTCCTTCTCTCAGACACTTACCCTAGTCCCACTCTGTCTTTGATCTTTATTCCTTTATGATATAATTATCTTACTTTCTCAGGTGATCCTGTTTTATGGCACGGTGTCAGCGACACTGAGGTATCCACTGTGTTTAAAATGAAGGGATCCAGAAATGAACTAACTCCCCTGATAATATAGAACCTGATGAACATATAACTCAGAGTCCAGGTTTTTGGTGGGGGACCTGAGTGAGAGTCCACCATCAGTGAGTCTCAAGGCACCAATCCTCTTACTACATTACTGCTCCACAAGTACCCAATGGCTTTCCATGAGGCTGTTCTAGGTTCTAGACTCAAAACTCAGATTGCAGTACAAGTCCACTTTCTTCTCGATAAAACTGGGATGTGGCCTGTCTTGGATTTTGGTAGACCCTAAGAACATTTGGACAATGTCATTTAGATGGTGACATGTTGAAATTCTCAGCAGGTCTCAATGTATACAGAAGTGACACAGGCATATTTGGATGCAGGGCAATTTTACAACATTGGAACCATGGTCACTAAAGTGATGGGATTCATAACATCACCTTCATGATGTCACCCGTGGCCTATGCACCACACAGAGTCATGGGTCCCTAGTAGGATATTCCTCCCAGCTAGCATCACATTGACCTCAGCGGCTGAAGAGAGAATTAGTACCTATTGGGGAATTGTAAAGTGGAGAGGACCTAGGCAGGCCTGAGTCATTTAAAATACTAAAGGGCTTGTTCTTTGTCACTTGTCCCCTCAGGGAAAACTACCACTTGCCCATAGGGTCAACAGATGCAGTGTCCCCCAAAGGGTCACAGTGAATGTGAAAGCTGTTCACACCTCTGGGATGCATCTGGACAGATGGCCCATCTCATTCTTGCTATGTCTCAAAGACTATGGCTGCAAGCTGTGCTTCTTCACACATCTTTTACCCACCAACAAATCTCAATTCTGTTTTTAACCTTCTTGCAAAATATACCCTGAGATTTTTCCTGGTTAAGGTACCAACTGCCCCAATTCAGGGACCTCTGTTCAAGAGACAGGTCCCTGAACAGTCCTTGGCATCCGTGGGCGTGCAGAGGAACACAGAACTGCAGCACAGGCAGTACCTTTCCTGGACCTGAGGGTGTGGCTACTCTCATCCACATATTTGGGGAGTCACCATGCCTTCCGCTGAGGATCTGTCTCTAGCCCAGCCAGGTAGAATGTCATGTCTTACTTATAAGTTTGTAAGTTTGGGTTTTCTGTGGATAGGTTTCCAACTGAACTTCTTCCCAGCAGTTTCTGCCCCAAGGTAGTTTTCTTACTAAACAATCACCTATCATCCAGAAATGCTCCCACCCCATATTTAATATGTCATCCCTAACTTAACTGGACCCAGTGCCTGAGAGGCAGCCTCAGCTAGTGTTATGGTTTGAACACAAACCATAGGCTCCTGTGTTTGAACACGGGCCCAAGCTACTGGTACTCTTTGGAAAGTATTGAACCCTTAAGGGGTGGAATCGCTGGAGGAAGTGGGAAACAAGTCTGGCCCAATGTCTTGTTTAGTCTCTGCTTTCTGATTACAGAGACAATGTGGCCTCTTCTGCCACCAGGAGTTCCCTACCATGGCTTGCCTGCCATGCCTTTCCATGGCTGCAAAACTCCAGGTGCTTAAGCAGTTGTCCCTCACCTGAATCATGGAGGGTAAGGGATGGTTATCCCAACTTGACAGTTTGTCCCTAACCTGCAGCCCTCAGCTCTTGGGAAGAGCTGTAGCTGTAGCCTTCGCCTTTCCAAACTAAGCTGAGATATCAAGATGTCCACAGGGCTGGGCCTCAGTTCTTTTCTCTTCTGCTTTGGGGTTGAGAATCGTGGACACCCACAACACCTGTATGTAAGTGGTTTTCCTTTATACTAAGAAGCTTGCAGTCATCCCTTGGCTTAGTCCAGAAGCATCAATGCTTGGAAGAAACATATAAGGTAGTCAGGACTGGACATTGGCCCTTTGCAGCCACGTAGCTCTTGCAGTTCAAAAGGCTCATTGGTTTACCTATAAGTTTCCTGGGATGTCAAGGGTTCTGAACTCTGCTTATGGCTTCCTACCTTGCTACTCCAGGTCCTAGAAACTGCCTCCTATTCCCTGGCATGTTGAACTGCTTTTGCCCATTACCCAGGCTGCTCCTGGTCCTCTCCCATACTCCTGAAGAAAGCTCCAGTGTTCCCAGACCCATCTCACCTTTCCGGTTAAGAGGGAAAGGGGCATATTTGGGGTCAGGCTGTGGAGAAACAAGTGGGTCTGGACTAGGAAACTCTACATTTCCCCTGGTTATGGCTGGCAGCAGCATGCTGCAGCTTAGCTGTGGGCTTCAGGCGTCCCATCATGTAGCGCATGGAGCTCTTTTAATTAGCGGTGACACAATCATCGGGCTTTCCCAATCATCACAAATGACAGAGAAGCATGAAATTTGTCAGCTGGCCAAGACTTTGAGATGACAGAAAGTCATCATGTGACAGGAGGACCCAGAGGCCCATAGAGGTGATGTGACTTATCCAAGTCATCCTCTGTGAGTAGGAGAGCTGAGGTCTGCACTGGATACTTAACCTTCTGGGCTGGTTCTATTAATCTGCCTTACAACTATGATGGAGCGGAAGCCCAGAAAAGTTACTTTCAATTGTAGCAAGTTCATTAGAAATTCATAGAAACTCCTCAGCCCCCCCCCCCACCGCTCCCAGTCACATGGGTGAACCATGATGGCTGCCACACCCTTGCAGGGCACAGATTTTCTGAGTGACATTGGAAGTGAATGTGCCGCTGTGCTAGGCGGAAGGATGAAGCAAAGAAAGCCTGGTGAGTCTGCCCATCTCCCGTGCATCACCTACTCACTTCTAGTAATATGTTGGTGTATGCATTTCTATTTTCAACTGCTCACTTAGTCTTCCATCCAGAGTCACCTCTGGAACTCCCAGCCACATTCCACAGTTAAAATGGATGCCAAGAGAGAGTGGGACTATTGTCTTTCACCTTGAGTCACAGGATGCCAGCAGCAGCTGGGGACTCAGGGATTCCCAGGCTACCCCAGCCCCATGCAGAGATGAGGAAACTGGAACTGAGGAAGCTATTGCTCCTGGAAGGCCCCTTTCACAGGGCACTGTTTTTATCTTCACTCCCAGAACTGGGTCATCCCACCCAGGGAAGATGGTGGATGGTTATCTCTGGATGCCAAGGGCCCGGGAGACAGCTCTTCACAGACCAGAGAGCCCTTGTTTGGGATGACTCTAGTAACCTCAGAGCCTCCCAACCTCAGGCTACATGTGCCTACCCCATTTTCCTTGGCATGACATCCTGGATGCTCAGTATTGATTCAGGTTAGCTTTGAGAACTAAACATAGGTTTGATGGCCAGGGCTGTATTGATAGATGGGTGCTTGTCTTCATGAGCAAGCATAGAATGTTCTTGTTCCTATCTCATACCCATCAGGGCCTGACAGAATACCAATAAGAGGCTTACGAGCCCATCTTTGTGGGGTTTTTTTTGTTTGTTTGGTTGGTTGGTTTTTTTTTTGTTTTTTTGGTTTTTTGGTTTTTTGACACAGTGCTGTGGAGCAATCCTAGGTCAGGCCCTGCTAAACGCAGCAACTCTGGGTCTGAGGAGGAATCCCCAGGCAGTGGGGAGAGGAGCATGTTGCAGGGGTGGGAACGAGCTGGATGGGCAGGGCACACCAAGGTGTGCAGTGAGTGTTCCTTTGAGTCTGATACACAAGACTGACTACCTCTCTCTGTTGCTTCCATTTTCCGGCCTGACCAGGGGATCTGTGGCAAAAGGTGGCTCCATGGCCAAATCCAACTCAGGCTCCTTTGAACCCTCCCCTTAATTGGAACTTCAAACTTGGCCTAAAACTACTTCAAGAAGACACAGATAGCATTTCTAACAACTCAATGTCAATGCCCCAGAATCACTATAAGCCTGCTTACAGGAGCTGTCAGAGCCAACAGTAAGTTCCTGGAGCAGACTTGAGGTCTCCCACATGAATACTGATAGCAAGATCTCAGTCTCCAGCATCTCCTGAATGACAGCCAATCACTTTGATAAACGCCAGTTACTGAGCCCATACGAACTCCCCTGGAACCACCCGGCTTCCTTCTTTTTGTAACTTTACTTTCCTGGCCCCACCAAGCCCTTCTTGGCCCCTCTTTATGTCATCTCTGTTCAAACTGAGATAGAGTATGATTTGTGCACAATTCTTTCCCCTGTGACAGTAGTTACTGCTGTTTGAATCTGTTCAGTACCCTGTTACTAGTGCCAATTTGACTTTGCCAATTAATGTGGTAAGGCTGTGACATTTGATGAATCGATCAAGGAGTGTGATATGCCCACAGCCCGTGGCTCTTCCTTGTTTGTGGGAAAGGCCCAGAAGATCTGTCCAAACCACTGTAGTGAAAAAAATCACAGAATCACTCAGAATCTCTCAAGAATATGAGCTGAGAAATGTGGAGGTGGTGGGGGAGTGTAGGCAGGAGAAAAATGGCTGAGAATCAGGAATTGGAGTCATTAGACCATGTCTGAGATGAGACACTAGACAAGCTGACCCCTTACTTATGGCAGTGTGCCCAGAGAAGCTTTGGGTCCCAGTAACCCCTTCATTCCAGGCTGTGCAAGGCTTGCCGATATGATAGGCCTTTTCCCAGACCCCATTACCTAAAGTGACTCAGATGACTCCCAGAAACATCTGACAAGAACAGAACACAGGGGGGGGTTGGGGGGATGCCACACCCATCTAATGACTGACTGGTAACCCTCCTCTGAGGGCCCGTTATGAGTAGAGGTTTGCATAAAGTCAGGCAGGTTTGCTCCTGTGGTCCTGGTGAGTAGAAATGGGGTACCTCTGCCTCTGGGAGCTAGGTTGGAGTGTTGGCGCCACTGGCCTCTGCCATCTCTGGAAACAGATGGAATGGTCACAGAGAGAGCAACCGTGAGTGTCAAAGACTTAGAACATCCAGCACCTCAAATTCCAGCAGACCAGTCAGCACACGAGTTATCTCTGGATGTCTCCATGCACTTCTGGGGACAGCTTGCATAGCACGGGCCCTAGCAGAAATGGCATGCAGAAAACCGATCTGCACAGGGTCAGGGCTGCTCGCTACACTTGGATGGTCCCTCCTCACTTCCTCTCCTCTCTCCAGTTTCTGGTTCCTCTTTATGCTAGGGCAGGGAGTGGGGGTGCAGAAGCATGGTTCCTGCTGTCAGCAACTCTCTGCATACTAATGCAAACTGGATATGATTTGCTAAGCCAGGCAGTTCTGGAATGATAGAGGATTTCTGCACCATGGCCCAGGCCATTCTTGGACACCTAACACAGCACTTATAAATCTAATGTGTGGGCATTCTTCTCTCAAAGCGAACATTGCTTTGCTCTCACTATCCTGTAATACACCTGTAGAAGAAGCAGGATCCCGGGGAAAGAGTCTGAATCTGGTTCATGATTCCCAAAGCACCAGGTCGGGAGTGGCTTTGCTTTAGGCTTCTCCCCACCTCTACCCCAGACTCAGGACTCATCTCTGATCTTCTACAAGCCTGACAGCTGCTTACCCTGCATAGGAGGGAAGGCACAATATCTCTTGGGAATCCACCCCAGGGCTTTCAAACCAGCATCTGGTTTCACTTCCAGGGTGCTGGCATCTCTGGCTGTCCCTGGTGTTTCTTCATCCACAGGCTCTCTTACCTTGTTTGCACACCCCGTTAGGGGTTTTGTGGCTTTTACTGGGGGGTAAACTGTGAAATGTCTTTCTGCTCTCAGCATAACTGAGCAAGTTGCTCCATCCTTCTGCCCCCAGGCAGATTTGGGAGGGTCACATAAGTGGCTGGTAGCTTCCATCTCTTAGAACTGGTTTTCAGGCTGAAGTAGCCTTGGAACTTCCAGCATGCCTTGGTCTCAGATGGCTCAGAGCTGTCCCCAGACCCAACCACATCAAAGCCCTGTCCTGGGCATATCACAGAGGGAGCTTGCAAGTGAAGCAGGGTCAGCACGGAAAACGGAATTCTACCTACTGACTTCGCTGAATGCCAGGTGCTCTGCAAAGTACTCCGTATGTGCGTCTTACTGCCATTCACAACTACTCCATGATTTGGTTGTCGTAGCTTTTCTCATTCAACAGAAGACATGGGCCCAGAACAGTCAAGTGATTTGCCCGGGGTCACATAGCTGCTACAGGATGCTCAGAGCAATAGCCTCTCCTTTTCCAAACAGTGTGAGTCTCAGGCTGAACACTGATGGCTGGTGTCTGACAGTAGTCCTCACCAAATGCAAGATGCTTTCTATTTAGGACAGCCCCTCGGGGTCTTCAGCACTTACTGCCCTGAGCTACAGGGTCTGTGTCTTAGACTTAAAATCCTGCCTGACTGTACGCAGGAATCAGCTGGGAGATTTGAAAGCCTCCAATACAGGGGCAGTTTTGAATGGTCTGGGGTATTTGAATGGTCTGGGGTGTTCTGAATACTTTGAAGGGTCTTCCTGTATATTTAAAGCAGTATTAGAGAGAGCCAGATGTGGCATCAGCTGAGCTACACGCCTACCACCTGTCCAACCTTGCAAGACACATGGAAGTGCAATTTTCTCTCCTGGATCCCTGTGCACTCTGTCCTTCCACTATGTTGTGCAAAGATGACAGTCATTCAGCATCCAGCTGTGTCCTCATTTAGGCATTGAGACCCTGATGTGGCAGGAAACTAGGTATAAAGAGTCATCAAGATTAATATACCGAGTTAGAGAGATAGTTCAGTGCTTATAAGAACTGGTGTCTGCCACGTTTTCAGACGACCGGAACTTGGTTTCCAGAACTCGTGTTGGATAGTGCACAACTGGCTGTAATTGCAGCTCCGGGGGATCTGACACCCTTTTCTGGTCTCCGTGGGCACCTGGACTCATGTGCACATACACTCCGCACATAAACAAACAAACAAACAAGTCAGATCTTCAGGGGGAAAAGATTAAAAGAAAAAAGCCAGTTGGCAAAAGGACTGGAAAACAAGATAAGAGAATGGCCAAGAAAAGTCCCATCTGAGAAGTCGGTGCTGTGTGAAGGGCCTGCAGAGAGAGGATTCAGGGCTTTGAGTCTTGGATCTGCCTCAGCTCTCTAGTCTACTTCCACTCTCAGGAGTGCCCCTCTCTCCTTTAGTAACTATTAATAATCATTAATTTAGTAATATTATCAGTATTCGTGGTAGAATTCTTTATTCTAGTACACAAGAAATTGGGCATCTTAGCAGGTCCCCTCTGGACTCAGACCCAAGCTTTGACAATGGTACAGCAAAGTATTCTACATGCTGTATTTAATGGAGTAGAGGAGCAGATGTGTGAGTAGGACTCTAAGAACCAGACAGAGCACTAACTTCCTCAGAACCTCCCTTGGCTATGCATGGAAGAATCCCAGGGTCCGAGATTTCTGCTCCTAAAGCAAGGGGGAGAGCTCAAGCTATGGTCAGAGTGGTTCAGTCCCTTGATGTTTGTTTTCCGTGACTTTCAGTCCCCTCCTACCAAAGCAAAAACAAGAAGGAAGAAAGGAGGTTGTAGAGAATGGAAATAAACACACAGGACTGGGAAAATGGGCTCTGCAGTTTCTGCAGCTGCGAAGGGGTGGGTTGAGGGGGGGCAGGGATAATTTGGACCATCTGCCCATTAAGGAAGTTGAACTTTCATTCTCTTATAAAGGAAGAACTCCTCATGCCCTGAGCTGGCCTGAAGTCCCCACCCCCTAAGCTGGGGTGACACTTCTCAACAGGAAATGTGATCCATATGGGAGCTTGGGAGCCATCCCTGAAGTGAAAGAAGGCACTTCTGGGGAGGCTCTCCTGAAGGGTATTGCCTGTGGGTACAAAACACCATTTCTTGGGGTGGATGTCTGCTCTGACCCTAATAGGGGACTTGGCGCCTCTTCAGGATATTTTATTAAATGTTCTTAAGGAACCATTGCATCTATCTTTCAAGGAGCATGAAGAAGGGAAAAAGACTTTCTCTATGTCAGCTGAAGAAATGACCTCTCCTGGGTCTTTCTTGTGCTGTGTCCCCCTTGTGATGGGTCTCTGGATAGAAGTCACAGCAGGATATTCAAAACTTTACTGGGTCAAAGATGTTGCAGATACATGCCCCAAGGTGTCATTGCCCTGACTGCATTGCTTGCTATCTATATCTCCATCTCTATCTATCTATCTATCTATCTATCTATCTATCTATCTATCTATCTATCTATCTCTCTCTCTCTCTGTCTGTCTGTCTGTCTGTGGTGTTGCCTGTGGAGACCAGAGATCATAGTCAGGTGTCTTCTCCTTCCTTTTCTACTCTTTTGAGTCATGGTCTCTTCCCGAGACTGAACTTCACTGTTCAGGAAGACTCACAGGCCTGGAATCCTCTGTGACTTCTTGTC
The DNA here is from genome assembly GCA_030674055.1 of Rhabdomys pumilio. NCBI lineage: Eukaryota > Metazoa > Chordata > Mammalia > Rodentia > Muridae > Rhabdomys > Rhabdomys pumilio. Next base: position 209,284,520 of record JANHMN010000001.1, on the reverse strand, counting down.
CGGCACTAAGATTACACATGTGTACCTCCACACTGGCTTTTTATGTGGGTCCTGGGGATCCGAACTCAGGTCCTCCTGCCCATGTGGCAACTCTTTACCAATACAGCCATCCTCAAGTCTCCAGTCTTGGCCCTTTAAATTGCTGAGTCATGTCTTCCTCTCCCCAGTTTGGTCACACAGTCTTTCAAAACTCTGTGCACAACTTTCTGATGCTGCTATTCCTGGCTGCCGGGTTCCTGGTACTTGGCAGTAAAGATGTGTCTTGGGACTAGTAATGTGGCTCCATGAGTTCACAGACAGCCAAGCTTGACAACCTGAGTTTGAGCCCTGGGGCTTCCATGGTAGAAGGAGAGAACAGACTCCTGCAAGTTGTCCTCTGACCTTCAAATATACACAGAATAAATAAACAAATCTTAAAAGATGCATCTTGGGGCTGGAGAGATGGCTCAGTGGCTAAGAATGCAATCTGCTCTTGGAGGGGACATGAGTTTGATTCCCAGCACCTACAGGAGGTAGTTCACAGCCATCTGTAAGGCCAGCTCTGGTGGCTGAGGCCTCTCTGTCTCAGGCACTTACTCTTGTGCGTGCACGCGCGCGCGCGCGCGCGCGCACACACACACACACACACACACAATCAAAAAGAGTAAAACTGAATCTTAAAGAAGATGTGTCTGTTAAACAATAAATGAAGAATGCTTGGAGCTAGTGGGAGCTAGCGGGAGAGGGTCAAAGCCCAAAGCTTCTCACAACTACTGCAGCATCTACTGGGCAGCTGTGAAGATACGTGAAGCTCTTCTCCAGCCATTTTTTTTTCTTGGTTTCAAATGGCACCAACAGGTAATAGCCAACAAACCTCTTTTTTAGAGCTAGAAAGGGAGCCAAGAGAGTCAGGCAACAGTCAAAGAGTGCTGATTGTTTGTGTCAACAAGCCTTGAGCCTTCCTTACTCAAGCCCTCCAGGGAGACATGCAGACTTTGAAAGACCTCCCTGACAAAGGTTTTATGAATCTATTGTTTAAAAAGCTCTGTCCCCTGCATCCCTTCAGTTCAATGGCCACTCCTGGGTGGGTGGGTGGGGGTTTCTTTCTCCTTCCACCTCCTGGCTCCTATGTTAGTCTGGGCCCTTCCAAGTCCAGGAGCAAGCACAGTACATCCATACTGCAAACCCTCACCTGGAGACACAAACTTAGTACTAACACTGTCACTGTCACCCTGAGTGAGGACATGCACTCTCTGTAGTGTCTGCCACTGAAGGAATGGCAGACAATACACTGAGAACTGGCTGGTGGTCTGTCTTTGTGGTGTGAAACTCAGCATGAGCCAGAGGGAAGACCATGGTGGGGACTGCCATGTGGTGGCAAGTGTCCCTCCCAGGCTGAGTCAGTAAGAAAGCCAACATGAAGCTCTGCCATCACAGCACCCACAAGACCGCCCTGGAGATTGCTCATTTCTTTCCTTTTCTATCTAAATCTCAGTAACGTCTCCTTGAAGAATAGAAGCTGGCTGTCACCCATGACAGGAGGCAAGGCCATCTGAAACTGACTCCAATTGTGGAGTTAAGACATCAAACCCTAGCAGCCCTCACTCTTCTGCAATTTGCATCTGCAGGGACCTCATCATCCCCTACCACCCAGCATCACAAGGACACAGAGAGAGCTCAGGGTCCTGGGGACTGGGAATCACTCTTGGGTTTGTTTGAAATACTTTCTAAACAAACAGTCCGGTCACTCCTAGTTTTCATGTACATCTCAACTCTGCTTCAACCTAGACTTTATTTGTACAAAACCCACATCAATGAACCGAGCTTCAGTTCTTTGGTGGTTTTGCCCACTCCCACCCCCGCCTTTCTGTTGTTTTTAAATTTTAGTTGAGTTTTTTTTTTCTATGTGTATGTCATGTGTGTGTAGTTTGGGATCTTCTGCTGGAGCCGGAGGTACAGGCATTGTGAGCCACCTCTCTTGGGTGCTGGGATTCCTCTGTTAGAGCAGCAAGCTTGTTTTAACTGTAGAGCCATCTCTCCAGCACTGTTAAGGCATTGTTTGCTCACCTTCTGTCTGAGGTTTGTGTTACTAAGAGTTTTCTTGCAGGGCCAATCCCCGAGAATAAACCTCTGAGTCCTAAGGGAGCTGCCTCCTGGCACTGGACAGAAAGATTAACTAGCACAGAGCCATGGGGGTGCGCTAGCACAGGGCTGGACCCAGAACAAAAACTGGTTGGCTTGTCTAGCAGGCATGAATAACCCACGAGAATAGCAGTTCAAAGCATCCAACCTCCCCAAATCCGGAATATGCCCCTGGCTGCTAACTCTTGCTTAGTGTGTATGCCAAACATTCATTTGTTTATTGTTTCCTAATAGCTACCCTTCTCAGACACTGGCTCGAGACTCCTGCACTCACATGTGTTTAGAATACAGATATTAGCAGTCTCTTGATGGTCTCAGCACTGCCAGGTTCCCAAGGGGGACTCCACTTCTTTTGACATTGGCCTTAGTATTTTTCCTTGCTTGGCTACAAGACCCCATTTTTGTCTCTCTTCACATGCTCAGGAATGATGAGAATATCCTTTATAGGGGAGGAAACAGGAGGAGGTACCACTCTCTGAGCCACCCTAGCAAATGACTGAACTCAAGGAGTTCATGGGGCACACCAATTAGGGCAACTGGATCTAAGGTGGGGGGTCCTGGGAGATTGAGCACTGAGCCTGTGGGGTCCATACTAGCTTGGAGCAGATAAAGCAGGACACCTGACTGGTGCCAGGAATCTGTGGTCTGGGAAAAGCCAGCTTGAGGTCATGGCATGTGAACGGGCTCAGAAGAAAGAAATGGTTTTCTCTGAGCTGCCCCGTGGTTCATATTGTTTATTTAGAGTTTTGTGGAGTTTGGGTCTTGTCTTCGTTTTGGATGATGCTTCTGAAGAAGATTTTGCTAAAGACAGGGCCCCTGAGACCCAAGCAGGAGCTGGAGCAGAGGAGCAGTCTGGACTTACAGAGAGGACTGTCCCCAGGGGAGGAAGGGCATGCCTCAGGTCTTGAGAAAGGGGAGACTGTCAGAGATGACAGCCTCTGGTTGGTTCTCCTAGCCACCCCACAGTGCTCAGTTGTGCTTACAACCTGCTGGTGGCTTTCTAAAGTGAACAGGTCAAAGCTGACCTCTCAACCACTACAAAGTTCTGCAGGGATTCTCACTTGTCCCCTGGGCTTGGATTTTTGTTTCAAATACCTTAGATTCTTCCTCAGCCCATCTACAGGAATATCAGCTCCACGCACAGCTCCCTGCATCTGGGATGCCATCCATCACTTTCTGCAAGCACCTACTAGACCTCAACTTTCCCTTCAGAGTTTGGATCACAACTCCTCTCTGACCTGGCTTCCCCCACTTCCACCATGGCTCCTCCTAAAGTCATCGGGGTAACTTTTAATGAGTCTCTCCCTCTCTGCTAGATGGAAATTCCTGGTGCGAACACTCAAGAGACATTTGCCAAAGGACTGGGTGCCCAGTGCTCTCTTCACTCATGCTCCTTTTCCATCCATATATCTACCTTCTCATTCTGATAGAAGTAAAGGAGGCCAGTCTCCACTGCCGGAGAGAGAGTCCCCTCATCTTCTCTGGCCTCTACTCCTTTTCAAAGTCAGTTCTGCCCTAGCCCCTGTGTCCTGACCCCTGCCAGCCCTGGGGCTGGCTCTGCTGTACTTTATTTCCATCTCCACAGGCCTCATTTATCATTTCCTTGTTATTCTGCTCTGGCACTTTGCATTTTGCTTCAGTTTTTGCTTCAAGTTGATTTTCCTGAGTGAAGTGTGTATCTATATATTTCAGTTACTAGCTGTGAATTTTGGTGTGTGTGCGCACGCACACGCATGCACGCGTGCGTATATGTGTGTGTATGTATGTGTTTGGGTCTGGATCCTGCTGGAGCCCAGATGCCCCTCTACTTAAACAACAATAACAACAACAACAACCACACACACACACACACACACACACACACACACACACACACTATTAAACCTTTCCCCAGCCTTTGGACCTCCCAATGATAACTATTGATTAATATTGGCTTAGGGATTCGCCCCATGTCAGGCTGCATAGGTCCTTCTCATGTAAAACCAAATTGAGTAAAGTTGGGTTTTTCTTGTTTGTTTGTTTTTATTGTTGTTTTAAAACAACCCGAGCTTATATACTGCTTAAAATGTATGCACTGGGATTTAAACTTTATACACACATCCGTATCTTGCAAACAGATCATATTCCAAGGTAAAACAAATGTCTGTCTTCCTCGAGATGTACACATGGATCTTGTTTTCTGCTGGCCAAATCTCCAAAGCCAGGGTTATTTAATGGGATTTTATGGGATGATTGATGTCACTAAGGCCCAAAGGGAAAATAAAAGTCTTTACTTCTCATCAAGAAAAACACCAAGAGGTCTGGATTTTAGACCCAGTGCAACCATCATCTCAGCAGGTAACCTTAGAGCCCCTCCACCTCTTGGGTCAATGACCTGCAGGGGTGGAGCTTAGGAACAGGACAGGAAGTGATCTGAAACCTATCCAAACTCCCAAATACCACTACTCCAGATTCAATGGGTAAACACAGGCAAGAATTTTGTTATAAAAAGCATGTTAACACTGACTGCCAACATGGTCCCCAGGAGTTTTTCCTAATACCATGCACTGGCTAGCAGCCAGTTCCAGGTGTCTATCTTGATGTTGTCATGGATACTATTACTATAGTAACGAACCCAGCTGGGAAGGAACTTCAGGCATTTGAAATGCAGGTTAACCTTAGGAATTTGGTAAAGGTTTCAAGCCTCTGGCAAAGGCACAGGCTGCCAGAACTCAGCCAGGCGAACTGGCTCTGCACCACTCAGCTCAGAGTTTTGAGGTTCTCTGGTGCTGAGAACTCACACTTCCTACTCCATAGATCCCACGGTGGGACTGCCAAGGATCCAGGGAATGACTAAGAAAGCCCCAGTAGTTGTAGGCACTGTGTCCATCAGAATTTCCACACTTTTCTGAAAGATGAGCCATGGGCCTCTTCTCAGAGCCTGGGTCTCAGGGATATAAATAACACCTCGGGGATAGGGGACATATGATTAGACATGGCCAGAAGCAACCTAGGAAGCTGAGGCCGTGGGAAGCTAACCCTACTGCAGACCAGATTCAGACCTCAGTTCGGAACTGAGGCAAAGGTTCCATCGGCTTGGGTCTTCCATTACCATCTAGAGCAGCGATGGAAGAGGAACTCACTTGGAACTCTGGGCAGCCCAATTCTACCACCCAAGACTCCACTGCCCCAAGACTGTGGTCTGACTTCTCATTCCAGATTCAGGAAGCTAGGGACCCAGTGTTCAGTCCTGGGCCTCTAACAGTGGGGAAGGTGAATGGTAGAATTCCAGTTCTAGAATTCCTGTGCACCTTTGATGCCCTTTTTCATATCATGAGTAGAGTACAATCTGCCAAGCCTCCTCATCTGCCAGTTCCATGGCACAAGGAGACCAGTTCTGGGAGCTTTGAAAGGTAGCTAAAAGTTTTGTACAAGCTATGGGCTTAGGATTTGTGTATGAGCCCTGGACTCTAGTCTGGATATAGTCTCCTTATGACAGGAAAGTAACCTTCCTTCCCCTAGGAAACATATCCAGAGCTGATGTCAGTCCCTGGCTGGGCCATCCATGCATAGGCTATAAGGTCAAGTGGATGGGCACTCTTCCCTAGTGTCTAGCTGGGGAACCTCACACCATCCAGCTTGGCTCCCACCTCCTCAGTCTCAGAGCATAACCAGCTCTGTTCAGGTAGACAGTGACCATATTCACTCTGCTGGCTGTGACTCCTGTTTGAGTTCTCAAGTCAGCTAAGAGAACAGTTGGCAGACAGTCTCCAGTGAGACCCCTCTGGTATGTGGGCAGTGTTTCTGATCTCATTCTCAAAGGTCGTCTTTCCACACAACTCCTCTCTTCCTGCCCAACCCCACACAAGTTGTTTATGTCTCAGAACTAAATGCCACCATCCAGTCCTTCTCAGCCACCTTGGCAACATTCTGTCAGAAAAACGCAAAAATGCTTGCTACTAAGCCCAGGAGTAGACAGCACCCTAAAGACCAAGTTGACCACCCCGTCCTTTGGAGGAGGTCCTCAGTAACAGTCCAGATTGTACTTCCCCAGCTCCTGTGCACAGACCACATCCCCTGAAGTAATTCCCGGAGTACAGGTGCCCACAGACATGGTCAACCACCCATGCTTTCCTTAATATACACTCGGAGCCAATGGCGCCACATGCTGGGTGTTCTAGTCTTGTTTGGAACTTGACTAAGAGGTTCTGTGTGTTCTTCCAACAGTCTCTCTGGGAGTCTACACATGGTATTTTGGGGGAAGAAACACCTCATAGAAATGTGGTTCAGCTAGATCAGCCAGCTATCTTGCAACTGTTACAGGAAGGGTTTCAGCAGAGGTGCCCATTCCCACATAAAACCGTGTGGTTGCTAGGGAGTGCCTTTAGCCTCATGGCTTCAGAAGGAGCAAAGGAGAAGACAAAAGAGGGTCCACTGAGCCTCAGCATGTGGAGACAGGAGCATTGCACAAGCAGTTTCTACAAAGTCTGGAGCTGAGTTTTAGCAAACATCTCCAGTGATTTTAGGAAGTATGTCTGAGTTGGTGTGTGGTACGGAATATTAATGGCTGATACCTCATGAACCTTGAATCGCATGTCCAGACTCTTGTCATATTCTCACCATGGCCCTAAGAGGTCAGGATGCTTAATTCTCTCCATTTTACAAAGATTGTATATAGGCAGCTGGTGGTGCTGCAGGGTGCTGCGGGGAGAAAACCTCTAGATCCATCTATACAACCCCAGGCCTACGTCCTAGGGTTTGATGATGCATATTGCTGGGCCAGTGAGGGCTAAAAAGGGGGAGGGGGACTCTTTGATGCTCAAGTCCCAGAGTGTGGTTTCAGCACCTGACCCCTTGACCTTATAGGGCTCCACCTCTGCCCCAGAGTACTCCATAACACGGCAGAACTTCCTTACCAGCTCTCTCTCCTCTCTCTCCTTTCTCTCCTTTTGGGCCTCGCTCCCCTGCAACCAAAGGAAAACAGGCATTAGGAATGGAAACAAACACCAGAAATAAGATTTTCTTTATGGACTTGTTAACTCAAGACAATCCCCTCAGGCAGGGGCCAGCTGCCACCAGAGGGCGCTGTGGGGAAGATAATTATAGCATCTGCTCTGGTCATAAAGGAAAATTAGGGGCCCAGTGAGAAAGCACATTAGAACCCCATCTACCATATAGCATCTAGGAATGCCTGGCAGGGAGCAAAGCTAGTCAAAGTTGGAGAAATTCACACCCAAGCTCATAGGAGAGGAAGGGGTTGAGCTCCAGTTGTCCATGGAGATAGGTTATAAGTCAGACTGGTATTTCTGGTAGGGGAAACAGTAGAGTCAGTTTCCAAGGACTTGTGGAATTTCCTTTCCAGGGTTGAGTTAAAATGTCAGATCTTTCTTAGCGTCTGCCTCACTCTACAGAGAAGGAGAACTTCCAGGCACCGATCAGTAGACCATAGTGTGTGCTCCAAAGGTTTCACACTGGTTATTCTGAAGAGCTAGAGCCAAAGGGGCCAAAGAAAAAAGGGCTTCCTGTCTGCTTTACCCTCTGTGTGTGTCTATGCTGTCTAGTCATTTTTCAACAAGCACTGGCTCTCTTTATATGATCTTTAAAAAAATTACACATTTTCAGGTTAGGATCATAAAAGAAAAATCTCAGTCCATCTTATCACCAGAGAGTAGAATATGATTTCCCAATGATCCAAGAACAGAAGACCTCCCAGTCACAGGGTGTGTGTGTGGGAGGGGGAGGATGATGAGAGTACTTTTCCTGAGTTGTCATGGTAATGAGTGAAATGTAGTCAGCTTGTGCAAAGAGCATCAGGTATCCTTGTCTTCTATCTATCTATCTATCTATCTATCTATCTATCTATCTATCTTCTATCTATCTATTCACCTGACCCACGGTCCTCTATGTAGTCCTGGTTCTGGGTGTCCTGGAATTCACTGTGTAGACGAGGGTGGCCTTGGAATCAGAGACCTACCTACCTCTGTTTCCTGAGTGCTAGGATTAATGGTATACAGCACCACACCTGGCCAATCTGACAATCCAGACTGACCCTGAAGAAGTAGGTTCCCATAAGGATGAACAAAGGGACTAGCCACAGAAAGAAGAAAAAATAACAGAAGAAGCTCTGTTGGCAAAGCAAAACAAGAAAGGAAATAAAGTTGTAAGCATAGGGCTGGGGGCGGGGGGAGGGCATGCAGAAGGAGAGTAGTCTGGTAGGACTGAGGACAAGTGATAAGGGACTTGCAGCCTGGTTCTGTTCTCAGAGACCCCTCACTAGCTTCCCTGCTTTTATCTCTGGACTGCAACCTGTATGCACACACCCATGTGCCCACACATTCATGTGCACGTGCGCACACACACACACACACACACACACACACACACACTCACACGTATGTATGCATGCATGCACACGTGTGCACATGCTCACACAGAAGGTGCGCTCCTGGATGGCTCCTATGCTATTCAAGGACTGAAGGTATGGAGACTCCAGGGTGCAGCAAGCCTCAGTATTACCTTTGAATCCACGCATGCCCATGGGGCCCGTGGCCCCTAGCTTTCCATCATCACCCTTGGGACCAGGCGGTCCTGGGTCACCCCGCTCTCCTGGCAGACCTAGGGTGAGAAGAGACAAGAGTGGAGCTGCAGACTCAGGTCCATTAGATGTCATTGTCTGGTTTAATAATGAATATGAACTTGGTCTTCCATAGCCTCTGCTTCCCCTTGCGTCCTGCAGGGCAGCTCACAGTCTCCACATACATACCTACATCACTTTTCCCTGGGCCCTCGCCCTTGAAAGGTCTAATATCGTTGTGGTGGTATTAGTGCCAGTCCCACTCAGATACCTGTAAGCATGCTGGACTTCTAAATTCCGCAAACATCTTTTGGATTACTTTTTGTGTACCAGGCATAAAGAATCTCATTAATCCTTATAATATGCATGGGGGTGTTACTGTACCCAAACTACAAAGAAAGAAACTAAGGCTCCTGGATGTTTGCCGCAGGGCACACAGCAAAGGGCTTTGGAAGCAGGATCTGAGTCTCCCCCTTTCTTACAGAAAGTTTATGATTAGTTAACATTATGTCATACTTTAGGCTAAGGGTCTCACTGGTCCTTAGGGAGGGGAACACTGTGCGCATGGCATTAGTGAGTGGGAGGAGGCTGAGGTGATGCCTTAACCTATTTAAAATAAGAAGAAAAAACAAGATGAATCAAAAAAAAAAAAAAAAAAACTCCCTTTCTTTCCACAAACAAACAAAGTGTCAAAACCAAAAGGTTGTCCACAAAACCAATCAATGGGTACATAGCCTGCCACCCCATTAGGCCTTTTGCTCCAAGGTTCTTGGCTATCAGACCCCATGGCCACAGCCTGTGCTGGATGTACCATGGAGAGCCAGAATCAACAAACACTTTTATGGAGTGAGAGTCCAAGGCCCAAGAGTCCTGACCTAAGACTAGTCATCGCTGTAGAACACAGTTCTCTTAATCAAGTTCCTAATTGTTCTTTCCTGTTTAGAGAGCAAGCTGGTTTTCATTGGCCTTCTTTTTCCACAGGCCAAGAAACCTGTCTCCCAGTTATTACCCCAGGGCTAATAACAAGTGACTGGGGGAGGACAATGACCTCCCAAGGGTGTCAGGATGTCAAAGAAATTGATGGCATGTCTTTCTTTTCCTTCTTGATATGATGCATTTGTTCCCAGAGTCTAAGAGTCCTGCGGTGATCTCTGACTTTACTGCAAGATGTGCCCAAAGGCCCCCACCCTATGATTCATCAGGCAGGAAAAGTGGCTCTTCTGTCCTGAGAGCCTAAGGGCATCCTTTGCTGTGGAACTGAAGACAGAGGGGAGGTCAGGCTGGAGCATTCCCCTTCCATGCCCTGTCTTCTCCCCCTCGTCTGTAATGTACCTAGAGATTTGGCAGGAATAACCCCCTAAAATAAATAACTAGACCCTTCCCTGCTAAGCTTCCTCTCCTTGCACCATCTTGAAGCCTCTCCACTCAGAGGAACATTGCATGCAACACAGGCTCAGAAACAGGCACACTCAGATGTTTGTCAGAATCCCTGGTAGGAAACTTCTGAGACAATGAGCCTACGAAAGGCTGCAGAGCATCAGGCAGTGAGATGGGGCAGAAGAATGTCAGGCTCCTAGCATCATAGAACGGTTTCAATTGAAGGCCCTGACCATGTGAACCCCAATTCCTATGTGGCAGTGGCTTAGTGAACCTGGGGACTCTTGGGAGCCCCTTCCTTCAGATCCTGGTACTTCTTAGGGGAAAGCATTTGGGCCATTTTACGGTTAAGTTGACAATCTCTTAGTCACCTGGTGGAAGAGCAAGCAGTGGGTGGTGGGTGTCTATCATCCCTAGGAAGAGAGTGTCAGGGGTAGGCTTGAATCACCCCCCCCCCAGGTTCCTCCCAGTGTACCCCATTACCTCGAGATCCAGGAAGTCCGGGGCTACCTGGCTTTCCCTCTTTCCCTTCATTCCCTTGGTCACCTTTGGGTCCTGGTGGCCCTGAAAGATGACAAGAAGAACAAGAAGATTTGAGGGTTAGAAAGCCAGGACATCGGTGGAAAAAGCAAACGGCTGCCTCTGAGATGAGAGGAAGAGCCAGAATTCTGTGCTAGAAACATATAATGGCAGCTACTCAGCTTTGGGGGAGCACCAGAGGAAGTTTCATGAAATCCCATTTAGGAAGAAACAGGTCCTAGCTAAGTGAAGAAAGGTAGAGGGTATTCGGGGATATTTGTATCCCTCTCAAATCTACATGTTGAAGTTCTTACCCCCAAGGTTATGGTTTGGAAAGGTGGGGCTATGGGGGAGGGTCATGGTGACTGACTAGATTTAGATGAGGTTATAGGGATGCCCCCCCTCAATGGGATTAGGGTCTTTATAAAATGAAAAAAGATCAGTTATGGTAGAGTATGCCTATAGCTCTAGTATTTATTCAGGAGGCAGAGGTAAAAGGATGGTGAACTCTGGGCCAGCCTGGGCTATATCATGAGACCCAGTCTGGAGTTGGAGGACACCGTGACTGACCTTAGCACTAGCATTCCTTTCCTCTCCCGTCACTTCTGTTCCTTACCACCCAACCCCACCCCTACATCTCTCTCTCTTCTAGATCAGAATATGGCAAACAAGTAGTTACATACACAGCAGGGAAGGAAGCCCTCACCAGAATCCAACTATGGCAGTACCCTGAACTGAAAATAAAGCAATGTCTGAGGTCAAAGGCCCCCAGCCGGTTTCAGCGGTCAGGGCTGACCAAGGTAGAATGAAGAGGGAGAGATTCTGTGCAGAGAAAGCATTCCTACATCGTCCCTAAAGGCAACAATGTAGCTGTGTAAGCTATGGTGAACCCAGCAGCAGGAGCTCAGTGGGCTGGGAAAGTGGGGGTATTGGAGGCCGAGATATTGGACTGGATTCTGACCACGAGGGACCAGGAGCTTTGGAAAGGGCCTGGTAGGAAAGCCACATCAGGTCTGCGCACAACAAAGAGAGGAAGGTGGCTGGGCTGTGGTGTAAGAGAAGAACAGAACAGAATGAAAGTGAAAGGGAAGGTAGCCGGGACTGTGGTCTGTTGAATGAGAGGTAGAAGAACCCTGGGTTAGGAAAGGGGCCATCAGAGACAGAAGGAATGGCCAGACTGTTTAGTATATAGGATAGCTGTTGGCTCCCTCTAGGGATGCAGTGGAGGAGGAGGCCTGGCTAAGCTCAGGTTTCAGCTAGGCACCTGGGTGGAGGATAGTGTCTAATTGCTTGTGAATGGGAGAGGCTCCAGTGTGGCGGAGAGTCAAGTGTGCATGACTGAATTCAGTCTCCTATGAATTCATATGCCTATGAATTCATACCTATGCCATATGTTGAAGTTACTTGTCTGAGGCCACACAGACAGCCATGGTGATCTCAGTCCAGGTCTGTCTGGCACTTATCCTTTCTGCCACACCCACGAGACCAGACATCTCACCCTTGGCACCTTCCTGCCACTCATCCAGTCATCCAGAAGGCCTCCCTGTCAATTCCCCATGACTGTGATCTGAGGACACTCCTTGTTGGTTTTGCTGCTGATCTTTCTCGGTCCCATGGTTCCTGCTGGCACGGGCTCAAGCCAGACAAGCAGATCTGGGTCACTTTGATGCACCCTGTATACCTGACCCTGCTGTGGGAATCCAAGCAGCAAGTACTCACCTCCTGCTGTACTAGCTAAATAGTGATCCCAACTCATCTGTCCCCAGAACCTCCTCACCTTCCTTAGGACACTGGGTTTCTACAGATGTCATTAGTTAAGGGCATACTGGAGAGGGAGAGACCCTAATCTTGTGACTGGGGTCCTGTAAACAAACAGAGGCACAGGATGATGGAAGCAGAGAGGGAAATGAGGCATCTGCAAACCAACATTGCCCCAGCCACCAGAAGTCTGGAAGACACAGGGAAGACCCTCTCTCAGAGTTTCAGAGGGGGTGTAACCCCACAGATGCCTGGGTTGAAGGCTTGAAATTTCTCAACAATAAACTTATTTTTAGCCCCAGTGTGTGCTGCTCTCCCTGGAACCCCAGACATGTAGGCTCTTAGTAGAGCAGTGTCTTGCACAATCAATATTTGACAAATGAATGAGGATATGAGACCAGAGGGTGTTAATACACACAAAACAACCCGGCTGCCAAGATCAAGATGTACTGATACATTCCAAAAGTTGGCACTGTCCTCAGACCCTAACCGAAGCTGACAGCTATTTAACAATTCAATGGCTCGAAAGCAAGGGGAAAGTAGTTAACATGTTTTGAAATTCACAAGTTATGTAAAACATTTAAGGAAAGCTGAAGTTTTTAGGTATCATCGTATTTTTTTTATCCCAATTCTCAGATAACAGGATCAAGACATGAAACCTGGTTTGCCAAGAGTTATACAGCCAATGAAAGGCAGAGCTAAGATGCAAATGAGCACTGTTGCCTGCACCTCTTTCCCATCCCTGTCCTGTACTGAGCTGTCTCCCCTCCTGTCAGGCTCAGCAGTAAAGCATAGATCTCTGTTGCGAAAGCTCACCCAGTCCAAACACTCCAACCCATTTCACTCTTCATCTCTCCCTGGACCCTGAGCTGCAGGAATCTGAGCCTGCTACAGCTGTGCCAACCCACAGCTGGCATTCTGAGGTGACATCTGGGCAGTATATGTGGTTCTGGCTGCAGTTGCACCTAGGCTTGCCCACAGGAGCCCTTTTTATCTCTCAGAGTTTTATAGTCACGAGTTTTGTTTCTCATTTTCTGAGGTAGATCACAACGTGGAGGGGTTGGGATAAGGTCTATCTACCATCTGAGCCCACATGGGCCCTGCCAGTGATAACTCTGCCTCAGTTTTCTCATGCTACAGGGCCCATAAGAACATCCTGACTCCTTCCTCATTCAAAACATCTCTACCTAAGAGAAGGACAGGGTAGAGACTGTAGTTTCATTCCACAGCCAGGGGAGCAGCACCCACAGGACGTTCAGGGGCAGCCCTGCTGGAGGGACACTCAAGGGTAAAGGAATGGGAACAGGCTGCACCATCAACTCTCTTCACAGAGTATCCTGCATCCACTTTGAGGAAGGTAAGAGGACAGTCCGTCACACAACCTACCCAGGACCTGTATACACACCCCAACCCTCGTAGAGCAGACACACTTGTTTTACAAGTGGCTCCATTCACAGATGCACATCTTGGTCCGCTTCTTTTAACTGGAAGGCAGAGTCCTCCTGTCAGCCCTAGAATCCAGCCCCCACCCCTTTACTCCACACACCTTACAGAAGGTGCTGAGGGGAACTCCCTCCTCCATCCACTAGTTGGTGTTTTCTATTGAAAACAAAGCAGCGGCAAGACAAAGCTGTTTTAAAAACTTGTTTTCATTCATCAAGAGGTTTGACATTTGACTTGGACAAGTCATTGCTCCTCCTGGGGCCTTGTGGTTCTCCACTATGATACAGGAGGATTAGACCAGATGATTTCAGAGGTCTACTCCCATTCCAAAGAAGTCTAGAAAGCTTTCATTTTAGCCATCTGCATATGGCTTGGGTGGCCTGCCTCAAGGCTTGCCGTACTGATGTGTTCTGGCATGTCTCCCCTCTCTGATTTTCCTCCTTCTCCAGGGATGCCGCCCTCTCTGACAATCTAAGTTCTCTGTGCCTTTAAATTGCACAGGCAGATTTGGACAGAACTCATCAATGCCACTGTTTTGCTCAAGTGTCTATGAAAGATGAACTGGAGTCGAAACTCATAGACAACTGCCAGCAAAGTGAGAGAATGAAAATGATTTGCAGCTCACGGATAATGTAAATGCTCTCATCTTTGGAAAACACACACTCTTGAGTATTTATGAGTATGAGCCAGAAAAGAGCAAAGAGGCAGAGCATGGTATCTGTGCTTGTCTGTGTGTGTGCATAAGTGTGAACCATGCATGTAGGGTGTCTGTGTTTGTATATACGTACACATGTGTGTACCCATGAGTTATGCATTCACATATGTGTGTTTGTTCATATGTGTACACATACATGTGACTTACACATGCAGGTTTTTGTGTGTGGGTTGCCAAGTTATGCATGGAGGTGTCTATGTGTGTGATTGGGCAGGTGTATGCCTATTTGTGCACAAGTAAGTTATGTATCCAGTGTCTGTGTATGTACACATAAACACATGTAAGCTGTGCATGCAGGTATATGTGTTTGTGACTATATCTGTGCATGTGTGCGTGCATGTGAGTTATACATTCAGGTGTGTGTGTATGTGTGTGTGTGTATACAGGTATATATAGGCAAGTATGCATATGTGTGTGCATGAATATGTACATGTGTGTTTAGAGATGTATAAATTAGAAACAAATTAGGTAGATTTATGGCAGGAAGGCCACTCCAACAACAGTATATAAGTTCACGGAAGCATACTAGAGCACTCTGGACATGCAGAGCTAAAGGCACCAGGATGACTATAGAGCCCTGAGGTCACTGTGGAAGCTCAGAGGAGAGACTGCAGTGTGATGAGGAGAAGACTTGGGGCTGGAGGAGGTGAACTGGAGCGATTCAGATAGCTCCGTCTACCTCTCTGTTTGGGGGCAGAAAGCAGACAGGACCAGCAAGAATGCTCCAGAAAACAAAATAGGAGTCATAGAAGCATGGTCGCACAAAGGCCAGAATCCATGCCTGGTTTTACTCCCACCTCGCCATGAAACCTGGGCAGGCTCTGTTAGCTTCTTGGCAGAACCCAAGGGGACAGTGACACTTCCCTAGACAAGTGCTTCTCTTAAGAGATGCTGTGTGGCATGCCCTTGGTACACCCAAGTGCAGCAGGTGCACTAATGAGGACAAGTTCAGTAGTGCTGACTGCCAGACTACCCAGGGTCTCATGAATCTCAGAGCCCAGCAGGGGAGAAGATGGTGGTTTATCAGAAGAGGAGAGCCCGGTCTCTAGGCTAACAGCTATTGAGTGTGCTGGCTAGTTTTATGTCAGTTTGACACAAGCTACAGTTGAGGAGAGGAGGGACCCTCAATGGAGAGAATGCCTGTAGGCAAGCCTGTAGTGGGTGGTGCAACCCCAGTGCTGGTGGTTTGGGGTTCTACAAGAGAGCAGGTCAAGCAAGCCACGAAGAGCAAGATAATAAGAAGCTCCCCTCCATGGCCTCCGAATTAGCTCCTGCCTACAGGTTCCTGCTCAGTTTAACTTCCTGCCCTGACTTCTTTCAACAATGGACTACAATATGGAACTACAAGCCCAATAAACCTCTTCTCCAATTTGCCTTTGAACATGGTGTCTCATCATAGACATAGCAACCCATTCATTAGTGACTTCATTCATTAATATGCAGGATCTTTTTATATAGATCAGTCTGGCCTCCATCTGTTAATCTTTGCACCTCCATTTCTCAAGTGCTCTGCTCACAGGCATGTGCCAGCACACACAGCCAATCGTATTTAGGAAATAAATTCAATGAATCCAAACATACTCTACCTGACAAACATAGTCTTCTTCTTTTGTTTTGTTTGGCTTTTTTTCTTTCTTTTTCTTTTTTTTTTTTTTGGTTGTTCATTTTTTATTTTTATTTTTTGTTTTGAGGCAGGGTTATTCTGAGTAGCTAGCTATCCTGGAACCTTGCTCTTTAGACCAGGCTGACCTCAAACTCCGAGATTCGCCTGCCTCTGCCTCCTGAGTGTTAGGATTAAAGGCATGTGCCAACATCGCCTGGACAAACATTTTTCTACTATCTAGTAGGCCAAGTTCAAGTTTGAAATTCTCTAATCCTTGAAGTTCCATTCATTAGAACCTTTGCAATTGAAGGAGCCCTCTGCCCTGCAGTCAAATCCTGTAGCAGGACCTCTTCTGTCTCTTGAAGGCTGCAGAGGGCATACCACATTTCTGGCCACCCAACCCATCAGCATCCACTCTTGGTTATTTTCCTGCCTAGGAGTGTGGATGCTGGCTCCATTCTCCGCTCCAGAGAGGTTTACTCAGCAGAGAGATCTAGGTAGGTCTGGAAACCGGCACAGGTCATTTAGGCAGAACATTCCAGAGTCATACAGTGTAAGACTTAAAGGTGAAAGTGTAGGTTTTACACTCCAGGATGGGCCTTTGGGGATGAGCTTTACCTTAGTAGGAAGGGTAGGCAGGAGGAACTACGGACAGGGTGGGTCACTCAAGTACCTTTGGCAAGGGTGATGTTCCTCAAGGCGATGGAGTGTTCCCAGTCCTTCAGACGCAGGTCCTCGGTCACCACATTGAGTGTGGCCAGCTCCTGCTTGAGCTGCATCTCCATGTCCATGTGCACCAGCCTCATCCGGCGCGTGTCTGCGCTGGCATTGCTCACCAGCACCTGCAGGTCCTGTAGCCACGTGCTGTGCAGGGCCACGTCATAGGACAGGCTGTGGTTGAGGCCACGGAGCGCACCGCCCACATCAGCCAGCTCCTCACCCAGGACCCCCACCCTACGTGCTAGCCCATCTAGCAGGCCCGCGTGCCGCTGCAGCAGCAGCTGGCTTCGATTGCTTTCCACCTGCAACTGGTAGAGTTCCAGCTGTGCCGAGTCACTCTGCTGTCCTGTTCGGTCACGCAGCAGGGCCATCGCCTGCTCCGTCTGGGCCGCCTGTGCGTGCAGCCCCCACAGTGTGCCCTCCAGCCTCTGCACCAAGCCTGCCAGGGCCAACAATGAGTCTGTCTGGTTCTGCAGCGCGTCCTGAACCTTCCACACCTGTTCCGTCAGGTCAGCTTGCAGTGGAGCCTGCAGCAGCCTCAACTGCATGTCCCGGAAGCTCTCATTCAGCCGGTTGACGTTTCGAGTCAGCGCCTTTAAGTCATCAGGGGAGCTGCGAGGCCGGGACACTGTGGAAGAGGTGAGGAGTGAGAAGGACTTGAGCAGGGAGGACCAAATGACAACAGGCAAGTCTATGGCATATAGCAGGTGCTCAATAAAAGGTGACTGAAAGGGAGGGATAGCAGATACTGAAAGCTTCAGTAGACCCAGGCCCTGTGCTGACATAATAGTGATCTGCAGACCTATCTGTCACTATGATCACCTGCAGATGTTGCTGATACCAGGTAAGATGTTGCCTTTGGGACTTTAAAAGATTCCCAGCAACTCTAAGATAGAGCCTAGTTAGTGTTCTGCTGCATAAATATACACAGCATGTATTGGGTTGATCCCCCAGGAAATGGCCATTATTTCCCATTGGCTAGACATTGGTGTTCCACGCTGGGCAGTGGGGGTGCACACCTTTAACCCCAGCACTGGAGAGGCGAAGGCAGGCAGGTTTCAGTGAGTTCAAGGCCAGCCTGGTCTACAGAGTGAGTTCCAGGACAGCTACACAGAGAAACCCTGTCTCAAAAGAAAGAAAGATATTGGTTGTTTTCTCCACAGCCCAGGGCACATCCTGGCAGAGGTAGAAAGGATGTGAATGCAGGAGGAGGGGTAGGTGGGGCTGTGCAAGGATGTTTTCCAAGTGAGGCAGGGACACCGTACTCATGCACAGTACCGGCACAAGACTGAGCTGTCAGCGTTCTGTCCTGGAGGTGAGGGGGTGCACGCGGCCCCATCTCCCTGAAGATCTATTGGCAGCTAATGGTTGCCCGAGAAGGGAGATGTTTTCTTCAGTGATATAGCCTCTGTTGGTTAGCTGCCTGTGCTCCTCTAAATAGTGTTCGGCAGTGTTCCAGTAAACAACTCTCATTCAACTTGGTTGTACACACACACACACACACACACACACACTGAGAGAAAGAGTGTTTGTGTGTTATGATCCCTTCCATTTTGGGAAGTAGGTACAGCAATGGTCGAAAGTTCTCCTACAGGAATTAAAGACCTAACAGCCAGTGATCACGTTAAAAGGTGAGGCGTTTTGGAGGTGACTAGGCCATGTGGGCAGAACTTGCATGAAGTCCAAGGAAGCTTTCTACCCTTAACCTCTATGGGAGGACACATAAGAGGTGCCATCAGGCATTGAATCATTTGGGGCCTTGATCCTGGACATCCAGCCTCCAGAACCATGAGCAAGAAATTTCTTTTGTTCATAAACTATCCAGTTTAAGATGATTCATTATAGTGGCCCAAAAGACTAAGCCAACTTATCAAACCCTTTCTTCAGCTAGACCTGTTAATGTGGCTCAGGGTCACACAGCAAATCCTATCCCACTGGGCTCTCCCAGAACTGGGCTAGCCTCTGAGCCACTGGTTCTCAACCTGTGGGTCCCAACCCCTTGGGCAAATCTCTGTCTCCAAGAATATTCACATTACACTATGAAGTATCAATGAAAAGAATTTGACAGTGTAGGTCACCACAACGTGAGGAATTGTATTAAAGGGTCACAGCATCGGGAAGGTTGAAAAACACTACTTTATGCCTTCCCTAGAGCTGCTTAAAGCAACCCCGTCTGGCAGAACCAGGCTGACAGCTACAGGGCTGGTTTTGTGGCTTCCTCCACTCAAGGTCCCATCTCTTTCTGCTGCAGCAAGAGCACCTCCGGGCAGGGGAGAGTGTTTTAGATCTGTTCTTACCCTTTCTCTGCTCTTCTAGGTTTAATATGTTCCTGCCCAGCAAAACAAGCCACTCTGCCCCTCCCATCATTTCCTCGTGGAGAGGTCTTTTCCCTGGTTATGAAAAATCCTAAGACAAGACGTCTTCATCACTAGGTTCTATTACATCATCCCGGTGTCACCTGGGAGCTCGTGTAAACTGGATGCTGAGGTTTCTAGGGACACGTGGGCCTGTGGAGCCTGAAATGGAAACAGTAGCTGCAGTGGGATGGGGCAGGAAGAAGGAGATAATTCTGCTTTAGAAATCTTGAAACCCAGAACACCAGGAACTTAGTCCAAAGCTTGATCAAGCAAGAAAACCGACGGCATAACTTCTCTTTGAGGACTTTGTTCTGGGAATCGATAGGAGGCCAGAGCGATGCTGATGGTCATGCTTGTATTCTGTGTTACAGACACATGCTTGCACTCTGTGTTGTAAGAAGGAAGCAGGCCGCACAGGGTTTGCCACCTTGGCATCCACATACTGATGGTGGTTTGTTCATACTGAGATACTTCCCCATCCCAACTGAGATACCCTTAGAGAAACACGAAGTTGAAACCAGCAGAAACTAACTTGACTCAGTGCTTCTAGAAGTTCTTGAGGTCACATAGCCACAGAATGAGGGACAGGCACAAGGAACGATAAGGAGAGAGGCACAGACACCGCACATCTCAGAAACATGGCTGACACCTGAGCAGCGGGGCAAGCCTGAGCTCCAAAAGGATTGACTGGCTTTGCTCTGTTTTCTCCCTGTGAGATCTACTGGAAAAAAAAAAAAGTATTTAGGGTACCAATCCACTGTCTCTGCTCAGATTGCCACTCTGCAAATTAAGAGAAATATGAAGATTCAATGCGCCTGTCTCTAATTCTGAGATCCCAAGTATCATGAATGTAATTCTGGCCATGGAGAGGGAAAACAGGAAAAGGGGACACGAGCGTTCTTGGACCATGTGGTACTCGCTGCCGTACTCTGTCCATGATGCTCCTGGAATCACACAGCATTTGTGATGACCGCTTTTGGAGAACACAAGTCACTTTAGATAAGATTCTGTGGTGTGAAATGTTCAGGATCTATACCCTAGCCTAAGAGAAAGATCCACGGATAGGAACTCCTCCGTGGCCAATTCAAACATGAACAGGATGTAAATCACTCTGCCGGTCAGAACAAACTGAAGGTGGAGGGGCTGAGGAAGCATGTGGCAGTGCCTTTTGTGGGTCAAAGCAGTGAGGGAAAGCTGAAGCAGGGCCCCGAGGCTTCACTCAGTCCCGTGTTGCTTAAAACTTACACTTTTCCTGTTCGTTTTCTCAAGACCAGGCTTAGACTCAAGACATCTTGGCTGCCTTCTGTACTTGTTCTAGTCTCTCAACAGCCACTTTTATAGGTTGGATGAAGGTATGAACAGTCAGAGTGTAGCAAAAGGATAAGTTCCTTCACTCTAGTCAGGAGACTTCTGGTGAGGTGACCCAAGCCAGACATGATCAGCCCCATCTGTGCTCTACAGAGCTCAGCCACTGAGTAGATCTCCACAATCTCTGCTACTGAATGTCTCCATTCTCCTGATGAAGAGACTGAGGCCAGGAGGTTGAATGACCATTAGTGACATGCCTCCTGACTTGTGTTCCCATAGCCACACCATTGCTGCCCTCTGGAAGCTGAACTGAAGAGGTATCAATATAAAGGCAGCTTCCAGGGAAATGAAGCCATGAGCAACCAGAGGCAGGCATACACAGGACTGGGAGCTGGAGAGACCGCAGACAGTGTTTGACTAAGTGTAAAATCTGTATGTCTCTGCATGTCCCACCCACACTGACTGAGGCACCGAGATGGGCAGATGGAGAACAGAGATCCCAACACTTTCCCATAAGTCTCTGCTCAGGACACCCCAGAGCTCAGTCAAATCTGAGTTCCTCAGAGGTAGAAAAGACACCCCGAGGAACGTTCTAATGTGACTGTGAGATCCTGGGCTGAAGTCACAGAAGTATTTTAAGGCTGTATTTGCCCAGAGTCCAGATAGTGAGCTAAACAACTTTTTTCTTCTTTATCCTTCCAGCCCTGAGGACCCCAAACTCTGCTCATCTGACCCTTCTTTGGTACCCATAAGCTTTAGGTCTTTCTCTTTGTCAGGGAATGGAGCTAAGTCTGTGTTTAAATGGAGACATCTGACAGTGACCTTCCCCCATCCCAGGAAGTCCCTCTGGGTCCTAGATCATTGCACAACCAATCTGAACCCAAATTAAAGGAAGAAACTTCTCCCCAAGTCCACACCCTCCATCAAAGCACTGTTGGCTCTGTTTTCTCAGCTCAGCCATTTGCATGCCCAGGCTTTCCAATGCCATTTCTTCAGAGTTTTCCATTTACTGTTATAATTATAATTTATATATAATTATATATATTATTTATATATAATAAATAATTATAATATATAAATTATAACTATAATTTATATATTATATATATAAATATATAATTATATTTATAATTTATAATTATAATTATAATTATCTCACAAGAATTTTACCATCTTTCTTTTAGTCTGTTATAATTTTGTTGACTGAAAAGAGTTTCTGGAGGGGACACACTATTTATCCTAGCAAATAAATGCAGATATTTCTTTTATTTTTCCTCTCCTTCTCCTCTCTCTCTCTCTCTCTCTTTCTCTCTCTCTTTCTCTCTCTCTCTCTCTCTCTCAAGATTTTCATAACAATAAAGTCTCAGAAGTTGGAATAGTAGGTTGAAAGATATATAGACATTTTATAACTTTTAAAAAATTCCATAATCAGATGTAGTGGCTCACAACAAATAGTACGGAAGCTGAGGCAGGAGAATTGACATGAGTTTGAAGCCAGCCTAGGCTACATAGTAAATTATAAGCCAGCCTGGGCTACAGACCACCCTCAACACTCTGTCTCAAAAGCCAAACCAAACAAATTAAACACACACACACACACACACACACACACACACACACACACACACACAGTTAAATGCCTCTCCCCAAATCATGCTAATTTACACTTAGAGCACGGAAGTTTAATGGAGTCGGTTTACACCCCTACTTCACTCTGCATCACCCCTGCTCTTTTGCTCCTTCCACAGACAGAAAATGGCACCTTGCAATGCACGTCATTCTGTTACAGAAGCGGCCTTGTCAAGGTGATGTCTTGTCCATTGGAATGACCTAGATAGTTTAGGTACCTAGGCCAATCAGATCACGGTTTATGAGGTCAAATTTTGGGGGGCCCCTACTCATGCTGGCCAAGCCTAGAGCAATGTCTTTCCTTTGGGAGCATTTAAGCACAGCAGAGTTAATTATCTCCTTCCAACAGTCCCCGAGTGTTCCCTGCTCATGACCCGCCCCCTCCTCCCTTTAATTTCTTCCAGATGGTTGCTGTCCTCAACAGGGAACAATTCTTCCCTGAGTGTGACTCTCTTAATTTGTGTTTATGCAAACAGCTCATTTATCTCCCTTCCTGGCATTTCTACTTTTAATGTGTTTTAATTATTCTTCAACTTTTATACTTTCACAAGTGGGAAAATAAATATAGCCTAACAATAAGAGCCGGGCTCTCCTGAGTCCTCACTGTGTGCCAAGCACTCTTCTGAGTGTGTGTTTTCCATGCTAATACAAAGGATCTCAAGCCCCTGCCATGTAAGCCTCATGGTCCAAGCGAGGAGACGGAGGCAAACAGAGGGTAAGTCACTCACAAGGTCACAGGGCCAGAAGGCAGTGGGGACCTGACTTTAGACTCTGGAGTGTGGTGGCCGAGTCCCCAGTATGAACACCTTTGCTCTCTGATGAAAGGACTGAATGTGGAGAGCAAACCCTGTCACAGACACACTCAGTGCCAAGTAAGTTAGGAAGATAGTGAGCTCCCCAGCTGAAACCCAGGCTGGAGTCAGGGTTCTTGGTAGATACACACAGATATGTAAGTTCAGATCTCATTGCTGGGCCCTCTTTGATGAATGAGTACGTATTTTATGACACTCTGTAGTCAGTGTGGGAGTGAATACCTGCCTCAGGCTGCGGAAAGATTAGCATCTTAAATAAGCCTGCTTCTCATAATTTTCTTTGTGTCACCTGGCCCTCCATCCACACTCAGTCCTGAGTCAGCTCCCTGGCCACAGCTGTCCTGCTCATGAATAAACCATCATTTTCAGGCTTAGGCAGGGTGCTCCAGATGTGACCTGACCTGTGAGTTATTTCCTCAGCATAGCAAGAGTGCACTGGTAACAGTGAAACATGTGTGTGCATGTGCGTGTGCGTGTGCGTGTGTGTGTGTGTGTGTGTGTGTGTGTAGGCCAGAGCTTCAGCTTCAGGTGTTGTTCCTCAAGCACCATCCGACTTGTTTTTTGAGATAAGCTCTCTCACTGGTCTCGCCAGTTTGGTTAAGTTGGCTGGCCAGTGAGCTCCAGGAATCCTATCTCCACTTTCCCAGCACCGAGATTATAAATATGTGCCACATGACCCAATTTTTATGCAGTTGTTGGGGTTTAAATTCAGGTCTTCATGTTTGCAGGCCAAGTACTTTGCCAACACAGCCAATGCTCCAGCCCTGCTTTCGGTACGTTTGTGAGGGACCACACATCTATTATGGTCCTTCATTGTTAACCCACCTTCCCTTGAGACGTGAGAGGATACATCTATAAAGTTCATACCCTTCTTTGTCTGGGATGGGATGCCAAGGGATTGTCTGAAGCATAAAACAACAGGGCACTTGGGCCATTTGCCGCTTCCTGGTGCTCTCCTCTGAATCTACTGCCAGGGTAGTCAGTCACGTGCCAAATCAAATCAGGAGGAAAGGAAGAGAAGGGATAGTTATTACTATCTACTGTCTGTCAAACAGTCCTGGCTTTTAGAAGGTGTTCCCTTACCCTTCCCAACAAGCTTGGGAAATAGGAAAAGCCACACCCACTTCCAGGTGAAGCAGATCCGAGAGGTGGGCAGGCTAGGCTGCTGGATAGGGAAGGCCCTGGAACCACAGCTGTCACCCACTGAACAAAGCCGTGTGGAGCATCCTCCCCCTGGAGGGATGTGCTTGCCAAGTGTCCTTCAGTCCCCCTGTGGTCCTTCTGCTCCCGAGGATAGACAGTGTCACTGCTGGGAAAATCTAAACACAGGCCTCCCAGTCGCTAAGCTCAAGGCCACCCTGCTAGTAGGAGTGAGTTGTAAGCCTATACTCCTACCAAGCTCCCAGCACAAACCCTGCTATCTTCAGGCCAGTGACGCAGAAGGCAAGCAGGTATCAGAACTCACAGAACATTATATTCAGGGCAGAGTGTGGGAGAGGACAGGGCTGAACAATAATGGCAGAACCAGCACATTCGCAGAAGCATCAGGAACAAGGGGCACATTTTTCAGATGGGCTGCGGCACGGGACTGTTACGTGAATGACATCACAGTGAGTGATGTGAATGAAAATTTCTTTTTAAATCAGAGTTCAGAGCCAGAGTAACTGGATCGGCCACTTGCTGTGCAATCATGAGAGCTTGTACAAAACCTGTGTAAAAACACTGAGCATGGTGGCATGGATCTGCAATCCCGGCACTGGTGAGGCAGAGACAGGGGGACCCTGGGGCCCACTGCCAAATCAGCCTACTCAGCCAATTCCAGGTCAGCGAGAGACCTTATCTCCAAAAGCAGGGCGGAGAGCACCTGACGAATGCCACTTCATGGGTAACCATTGGCCTCCTCATGCACTCTCACACATGTCCACACACGCCCACACACGTACACAAAAGCGGAGCCCATATTCTTTCAACACTTGTAATAGGGAGTCTATCACAGGGTTGTGACGTGGAATGTGTTGCCAGCCTCGCTAGAGTCTCCTGATACCCTTCCTTCGTGTGTCACCAAAGCCAACACACAGGACCCACGCTTTGTGTTTAGTCCTGCCAAGGACTCCTTTCTGCAAGTGGACACCAGTTTATCTGTCAGCTTGTGTTTTCCCAGTGAAAAACCACGGGGCAAACGACTCTGGGCTCTTGCCTTGACGCTGTGTCAGCTTTTCCCCTCAGTGTCAGGATGCAGTCTAACCCTCTGACCTCCACCGAGCATGCCCTCTTTTTCCATGGTAGGAACAGTCAGGGTGGGCTCCAGCACTTGTAATGGGTCCAGGAAGGAGCCTAGGTGACTATGAAGGCTTCCACAGCCCAATATGTCCCCATGCCCAAGGACACACAGCAATACACAGCAAATATAAAATCCTGGCAGCTTTTCTCCATTCGCAGGACACGGGGCCTTCATTTTTGCTGTGTCTTTGGCCCTCAAATGCTACAGGTGGGCCTGACTCAAACTCAGCACTAGAGATGGCAAGTCTGATTAAGCTAGTTCTGGGAGTGAGGAGGTGTTATGGAAGTCAGTTTCACTGCCATGAAGAAGACTACAGCCTGGGAAGCTTACAGGGGAGGTTGGAAGTCTGAGTTCATGGTGCTTTCAATGCTGGCTTTCTCCTGAGGCCTTCCACAGGGCAGGACACTCAAATTCCTGTACTCCTGGTATCTCCTTCTAAAACCATAAGACCATATCCCACCCATATGACCTCCTCAAGCCCCTCCTTCAGTCCACAGCTGAGTCCTAGAATATCCCCAGTGAGCTGGAGACACACAGACACATGGGGTCTGTGCTTCTGTTGTCCTCTCTGTGAGTAGAGAATGTTCTTTCCTACCAGCAGATGGAACCCACACTCCCAAGATGGTAGACAGTGAGATGGTGAGAGTAAGGCAGATTCCTAACAGTGTGGATATTCTCTCAAGTCTGTAGTGTAAGCTTGCTTTAGTATAATGCATGGGAAGTAATTCGGCTGTGTGTGTGTGTGTGTGTGTGTGTGTGTGTGTGTGTGTGTGTGTGTAAATAAACAGGTGCAGATACCTAAGGTGGCCAGAGGAAGATGCTGGGTTCCTTGAGCTGGAGTTAGGGTAGGGAAGAAGAGAAGAGCTAGGAGGCCAGCATGGACTCTGATGGGTTCTTGCGATGCTGAGGGAGCCTGGAGGCCAGCATGAGCTTAGCATCCCCATAGACACCGTAGGTGATAAAGGAAATGGCTTCTTTGGGTAGAGAAGAACTGACTTCGAAAATTCCTTAGGAATTCCGGCTTTTGCCTAACCACCAGACTTTGCAGACACAGAGTTTCCTTTGGACCTGACAGTTGTGAGCTGCCCTAGTTGTGTGCTAGGAACCAAGTTAGGATCCTCTAAGAGCAGTCTGGGCTCTTAACTGCTGAGCCATCTCCCCAACCTCTTGGCTGTGTTTATTTTTTCAGAGTCAAAAAAAAAAATGTCTACACCATTTGACCTACTAATCCAACTTCTGGGAACTTACTGTTAGGAAAAAAATTTCAAAAGATGGGGAAAGGTTTCTGTGTTTGTTTACCAAGCTTAAATAGGGGAATCACCAGGAAGAGACTGGGTCAGTTACAATGTGGCCCAGTGTTATTGCAAAATATGTCTTTGTTCTTCATCCCCACTTCCTGGCATAGGACTGCTAATCACCTCACAATTTGCACTATAATATCAGAAATGTCTCCTGGTATGCTAATGGAGGGAATGATGATTGCCAGTCCTCAGGGACTTCAGGAATGGTATCTGGTCACTAGGAAAGCCAAGAGACAGTTTTGAACAGTTGGGAATTTTCAGTCCTAACACCACCACCACCCCTCCCATGCTGCCAACCTTTAGAAAGAGAGGAGGAGCTGAAGGCTGAGTGCCTACCACTGGCCAATGATGCAATTAACCAAATCCCAGAAGTCCTGGATAGCTAGAAAATGGCATGCCAAGGAACTTGGGTGTTCTTAGCATCCACACTGGGCAGCTCACAACTGTCAGGTCCAAAGAAATTACCTGCTGTGTCCCATGCACATCTTGGAATGCCCTTTATGATAAATTCTTAAGTATAAGTGCTTCCCTGGATTCTCTAGCAAATGCATTAAACCAGACAAGTTTCTGGAAATATCCATGTGTAGATACACCAAGCAGAAGCACAGGTCAAACAAATCCGAGCCTGCAGCTGGCCCTGGAGGTAGCTAAGTCCTGGAGACTAAGCCCTCAGCCTGTGGCGATAGACTCTACCTTTGAGTAGATAGTCAGATGTAAATTAGAAGACACACAACTGTCATCTTGAGAACCTCTTGCTTGCTTGGTGTTTGGGGAGAAAGATTCACTCCCGAAGCCATGTGCCATTTTCTCCTCTGATTGTTGACTGAGAACCAGAGAAGAAAGTTTATTTTTGTCTCAGGGCCCCCTTGTGGGAGTCTTTTCTTCCTTAAAATTATAAATGACCAGGAGAAGGATGGTAAAATTCTCATGAATCATTACACGAACAATATCAGGTGGAACACCTCCTCAGAAGTGACTTTGTACAACCTAGACATGCAAACGAGTGGATCTGAAACAAAGCAACACACTGATTTGATGGAGGGTGTGGACTTAAGGAGGATTTTTTTTTCCCTTAATTTGGATTTATGGTCAAATTAGTTGTGCGATGATCAAGGGCCCACAGAGGCCTCTGGGAAGCTGATTGTCAATTGTTCCTGCAGGGGCAGGGTCTCATCCCTCTTCCTGTTCATAGAGAAGGACTTGGAGCTGGCAGGTTCTGAGGAGAGATGGACAGGCAGGGTCTAGGCTTCCAGGGGCCTAGGGACCAGTGGGCTGTGGATGAAAGAGAAAAGGGGAAGGAATTGCTTATCTTGATGCGTGGCCTGTAGGAAAGTATGTCCTTAAACTACTCCTGTGATTTCAGCCAAAGGTCTGGAACTCTTTCTCTCATTCACTCTCAATTACTATGTCAGAAACAGAGTACTCATACCTCAGGGTGTTCTTCCTACCTCTAAGGAACTCAGGTTTGCCTGAGCTCTGGGGTGTCCTGCGCAGAGACTTATGGGAAAGTGTTGGGATCTCTGTTCTCCACCTGCCCCATCTCAGTGCCTCAGCCAGTGTGGGTGGGACATGCAAAGACATACAGATTTTACACTTAGTCAAGCACTGTCTGCGGTCTCTCCAGCTCTCAGTCCTGTGGATGCCTGCCTCTGGCTGCTCATGGCTTCATTTCCCTGGAAGCTGCCTTTATATTGACACCTCTTCAGTTCAGCTTCCAGAGGGCAGCAATGGTGTGGCTATGGGAACACAAGTCAGGAGGCATGTCACTAATGGCCATTCGACCTCCTGGCCTCAGTCTCTTCATCAGGAGAATGGAAGAGAGACATTCAGTAGCAGAGATTGTGGAGACCTACTCAGTGGCTGAGCTCTGTAGAGCACAGATGGGGCTGATCATGCCTGGCTTGGGTCACCTCACCAGAAGTATCATGGCCAGAATAAAGGGGATAATCCTTCCATCACACTCTACAGTACTTTTCTGCACCTGAAAAGTTACCTCAGCTCTGAATGGTCTACAAATAAGTCTAGTCCCTGGCACATTGCTGGCACACAGGCTGGAAAAGGGCCACCAGCCAGTCACCCACCCCATATTAGAATGATCTTTTAGAACTTCAAAGGATGGCCAGTCCCACCAATGTGCTTGTTATTGTCCCCAGAGCCCAGACTGGATACATTGTGTATACTGTGTCCTGGCAGAAAGTTGCCTGATCCTGATCCAAGCACACAGTGTCTCTAATCGTTTCTGCTGATTACTGTGAAAATGAGATCCAAGATGAATTATAAACCAAAAAGCCTCCGAATGAGGAGATTAGCCCTGGCTTCCCATTTTGGAGGCTGGAGTGTCTGAAATCATGGCCAGCCACTTCAAATAGCCCTGAGAGTTTTCACTAGGCTCATGTACCTGACAGGAAAAGGACTGACTCTTTCCAAGTGTAAGTCAAGACTGCTTAGACCAGCATGATGCTTGGCACAGAGCCTTGGCCTTTATAGGCAACGAGCAAGCAGTTGTCAAAAGTGTTACTGAATGATTGAAAATGGAGGGTGTCATGAAACACAAGTGTCCTCAGCTCTTCCTGGAAAAAGATGGGCTTGGACTGGCTGTTTTGGCAGATATTGGGCTGTGACTTCTTCCCTGAGCAGCCCAAGTCCCCTAATATGCTGTCCATATAATTCCACAACGCAGTTCTCCTTCCCATCTCTAGCTTCCTGCATCCAATGCATCTGGCATCTCAGAAACACGAGGAATGACTTTTGAATTATACTTTCATGCCCTTGATCCCTGGGAGATCCTGATGGAAGGAGGCAGGAGCCAGTTGATTATGCTTTCTTGGAACAGACAGTTTGAGGCTCTTATGACCAGCTCCTTAGTTAGCAGAAAAGGGCAGAATCCCAATGGAGACCAACTCAAAGCCACGTGCTGACCTTGGCTTTCTCTATTTCCTGGTTTTATTCTCCCACCACTGCTCACACTTCAACACCAGCTACTAGGCCTCCACCTTGCACTCTGGTTCCAGAGAAATCTCAGGCCAAAATAAGAAGCATGCCTTCCTCCACCACAACATTAGTGTAATCCAAATCCCATCTTCCTTTGTCTTTTAGCTTCTTCACTTCCTGACTCCCCACAATCTTGAGAAACCACAGATGAGTTTGGGTTTAGACTGTAGGTTCATACACAAACATCTGATCCATAAATGTGTAGTAGCTACTCAACATATTAATCTCATGGTTGGTGAATACATAAAACATGAGCTCTCCTATCAGTACAGTAGGGGAGAAAACTACATGCAAAGGGAGACCTTACTGAGGATGGAGAGATTGCTCAGTGGTTAGCAGCGCTGGCCATTCTGTAGAAGACATGGTTTGGACTCCCAGCACTCACATAGCTGCTCACAACTGTCTGTAAGTCCAGTTCCAAGGGATCTAAGACCATCCTCTGGCCTCTATACTGTACACATATGCTCCACAGATAGGCATTCAAGCAAAACACCCGTGCACATACAATTAAATTAAAATGTGAGAACACTTACTTAAAAAGTAAGAACTTATCCAATAAACTTTGCTTGGAAAGGCAAAGCCCAACATGAAGACGGGCTCTAAAGACGTCACACACTGAGTGGACATTCTTTATATATGTGCAACAGAGCGGTGCTTCTAAAACGCTTCTGTCAGCAATGAGGAGAATGTACCAGAGGGGAATGGGAGCTTGAGGAGGCTCAGGAAGCTGTGGTCCTGATGAGAAGGCTGTGGTTTGAAGTGTTCCCCCAAAACTCGAATGATAAAGACTTGCTTGGTCCCTAGCCTCTGGTGCTAACTGGGAGATGGTAGAACTGTCATGAGGTGGGGTCTGGTGGAAGGAAGTTAGGTCAGTGAGAATGTATCCTTAAGGAAGCTTTCTTCTTGGTCACTAATGAGGTCAGCAAATTTGTTCCTGCTTTGACTTCCCCACAACGATGGCTTGTTAACACAGGATTGTAAGCGTAATAAACCCTTCGCCCTCTCAGTTGCTTTCTGTAGGGATATTTTTGTCACAGCAGTAAGACTGAAACTAGAACACACCCAGGAGCCTCATTTAAACCCAATCACTTCTCTAAGAGGTCTTTGTATGTATCAGTTTCAGGTAACTAGAAGTCAGGATTGCACCGTGATGACTTTTAGAGGGCAAGATTCAACCTCCAAAGGGTGGCTAAGCACTGAAAATCAACTGGAAAAATACAGAGTACACATGAAAGACAGCTGCCAATTCCCGTGTTCACAAGATTAGGCAAATTGACCCAGGATACTCAGGAGGCCCTACAGCAGCAGTTCTCAACCTGTGGTTTGACTCCTTTGAGGGCGTTTTCATGGGGGTCACCTAAGACCATCAGAAAACATGGATATTTACATTACAATTCATAACAGTAGCAAAATTCCAGTTATGAAGTAACAACAAAAAATGATTTGTGGTTGGGGGAGTCACCAAAGCATAAGGAACTGTATTAAAGGGTCACGGCATTAGAAAGGTTGAGAGCCACTGCTCTACAGGACATACACTCTGAGTCTTTGGGGGCCTGGTGGCCTGGAACTCCCAGAACCAAGCCAACTATTTGCCACCCTTGGGCCCACACTTGTATGATCTGGTGATAGTAGTTCAGAAATGTACAAATCTCCCAGTGGGCAGGACAGCACGAATGTGCTTCACACTACCGACTGTACTTGAGCATGATTAAGAGACTCAGTGTAGTGGCGTGAGATTGTACCATAATTTATAAAACAAACAAAACCTCCTGTGGGCAACCTTTTCTATAAGGCAATGCATGTTACTGGTGCTTTTTGTGGTTGTTTCAATGACTGGCTAACAGAATACTTACTTTCTACAGACATAAAGAGAGAGAGAAAAAAAAAACATCTTCAGGCAAGTTAGGAGCCTGTCTTCAAGCACATGCAGAATGCAGAGTGCCCCGTAGGGAATAGTGACATGCTCACTGACTCTCCTAGGTATCTCAGCATTGCATTTAAGCAAAAATAATTCCCAGATGGCTTGCAAGAAAAATAAAGGCCCCACCCGCAGTGATGTAATACACAGAGAGAGACATGAATGCGGATTGCTCTTGTAGAGCCCAGCTCTGGTCTTATCTCCAGAGGTCTCATTACTATTTGAGAAGTTCAGGATGGAAATAAACCCTGACAAGCTGGAGTCCATGTACTTCTCAGCCCCTTTACATAAATGTAGCACCCACCCATCATAAAACAGTAACTCCCTTCTGGAATTTTATTTCATCACTGGGCTAGCAAAAGGATCATCTACACATTTTAAAAACAAACCCATGGTTTAAACTGTATTAGGTATTGTGTGTTATACTCATTTCCCCTCTGCTAAATTTATTCTTTGAGAATTTCAAACAGTGTTTTTATTATATTCCTTCCCATTCCCCTACTCTTCCCAGTTCTTCCCCTACAATCTACCCAACTTCATGTTCTTTCTCTTCCCTGAGGGGGAAAAAATCCACTAGAAAACACAGAATCTGATTTGTGCTGGCCATCTAGTTTTGAGCAGTGTCTGCCCTGGAGTGTGGTTCATCAACCCAGTATCTCTCCACTGGAAAAAAAAACCAACAGATTTTTTTTCTCTTTCTTTCATTTGTAAAGCTTCTTGGCTAGGAGTGGGACTTTGTGCCCACTTCCCCTCTTTCATTCTGGGATTTCTATCTGGTTTGATCTTTGACTGGTTGAGCCTTCAGGCCTGAGGACTCCAAGGTCTCTCACTCTCTGCACACTGTCCAGCTGTGGATTTCCATGTTAGTCTCCATCTACTGTAAGAAGCAGCACCTCTGATGAGGGTTAAATGGTGCGGTGATCTGCAAATTTTCTTTTTCTTAACAGCTGAGTGATATTCGATTGTGTAAATGTACCATACTTTCATTATTCACCTCAGTTGATGGACATCTTAACTGTTCCCAGAGTCTGTCTGTTATGAAGAGAGCAGCAAAGAACATGGAAGAGCAGCCGTCACTCTGGTAGGATGTAGCTGGATCTTGTAGTGGATTATTCTCAGCTTCCCAAAGAGTCACCATAGTGATTTGCATAGTGTTTGTACCAGTTTTTACTCCCCCAGCAATGACTAAGTGGTCTCCTCTCCCCACACCCTCGCCAGCGTGCGTCGTCATTTGTGTTGTGGATTTCAGCTATTTTGCCTACCCATAAGATGAAGTTTCTAAGCAGTTTTGATTTGCATTTTCCTGATGGCTAAGGATGTTGACTATTATTTAAAGTGTTTCTCAGACATTTCTCATCTTCTGAGCACTCTGTTTAAATCCCATTTAAAATTAGGTTATTTGTTTTCTTGAAGTTTTGATTTCTTTGTATATCTACAATACTAACTCTCTATCTGATGTATACTTGGTAGATATTTTTCCCTATTCTGTAGGTTTCCTCTTTTCTTAAACAATAGTGTCCTTTACTATACAGAAGTTTCCGTTTGGTTTTGTTTTTAAACTTCGTGAGGTACCACTTACTAATTTTTAGTCTTAATGCCTATGCTATCAGGGTCCTGTCTCAGGAGCTCAACCACATCCCCTATTTTCTTTGTATCAGAGTCAGGGTTTCTTACATTGAGGTCCGTGATCTATTTGGAGTTGAGTTTTGTGCAGGTGATGGGCATGGGTCTATTTGGATTCTTTTACACTCAGCTATCCAGTTTGACCCCACCACTTGTTGAAGGTGATGTTCTTTCTCCTGTGTGCACTTTTCTCTCGATGTCATTTTACTGTAGAGATACAACAATTGGGCTCTGAATAATTTTTCAGAAGGAATGCTTTCATTTAGTCTTCATTTAAACTGATAGCCAGGCACTGTGCTAGACAGTTTTCACATACGGAATCTGATATGTGGCCAGATCTTTTCATTTTTGTTTTTTAAAGATTTGTTTGTAAGTTACATCTATGTGTATGTGTTTGTGTGTGGATATGTGCCTGTGAGTGCAGGTGATTCAGAGGCCAGAGAGGGCACCAGATCTTCTTGAGTGAGGCTAGAGGCAGGTGTGAGTCACCTGTTTTGGGGGTTGGAAAACAAACTGGGGTCCTCTGCAGAAACAATGCATACTCTTGGCTTCTGAGTCATTTCTTCAGTCTCATTTTTAATAACAGCCTTCAGGGATAGGTGATGTGTGAAAACTAAGGTCTGGCAGATACTCCAATAATTGGGAAAATGAAATTAAATGTGAGCGAACAGAGACTTTTTTGCTCCGTCTTCTCATTGCTATATCCTTTCTTCTTGCCTCATGAAAACTTGGGTCTGTAGTCATATGCTGGGGAAATGTGGGCTCTAAAGAGAGTTTCAGTGTGAGTGGCTGTAACAGAAGTGGGACCTAGGCTCACATTAGCAGGGACAGTTTGTCTCTTGACCCAGCATCATGCTTCCATCCCCCAAGACAGTGGGTATACTCTGCCTTTTCACACCTACCAGTGGAGTCTCCTTTCTCTGTCCTTTCATTATTATTATTATTATTATTATTATTGATATCTAGCTATATATGTATATATATTCACATACATACCCATATATATATATACATTTGTGTACACATGGTTTTGTGTGTGTGTATGTGTGTGTGTAAGTTTAGAGGACAGAGGTAATGTCAGGTGTCTTCCTCAGTTGCTCTCCACCTTGTGTTCTAAGATAGAGTCATCCACTGTTTTTGTTCAATTGACTGACCAGTGTGTTACAGGACTAATCCTGTCCCTAACTTCCCAGTGTTGGGATTATAGGCCCATGTTGCCACGATGGAAATACAGATGAGATGAGGAACCTAGAGGTCTATCTTCTTCACTGGAGTGGACAAGAAAAAGAGCTAACACTAATGTGTGTCTACCCACAGCTAGGCAGAGAGCCTCTGGCTCATTGTGCCCTGGTCTAATTTATGTATGCAGCTTAGGAAGGCTGACTGTCTTGTTCAGAATAATTTCACTCAAGAACAGCAAATGCAGGGTTTAAACCAGTATAACCTCCTCATTCCGTCTCACTTCCATGCAAAGTCCATCGTTCCTGCTCTAGCCGGAACCCACTGAGGCTGAGCAAGTCTCCTCCTGTGTTTCCCTGGGATGCTACCTAGCCTCCGTCCCACGTGGTTGGGATCTGAGATCGTCAAGGGCAGCCAGCGTGCTCCCCCATTCTGTCTTTTGGACAGTTTGTTCTGTGAGCGCTTGTTTTCAAACCGCTCAACATCTCTCCCCCAGGGGGGCCACACTGCTTTTCATTTGGGCAATGTTGGCCAGTTTTCTCAGATCCATGTTTCTTCACTTGTTGAGCCTGTCATAAACTTTTTAAGGAGGCTAAAAATTATCTTCACTAATAAGCATGCAAGGAATCTGGGAAAGACTTGCCAGGACTCTAGGCATTTATTGAGATTTCTCTCTCCGAACTTGAGGTTTGGCGCCTTTGAACTTCTCTCATCTCTGTTTTCCAAAATGTGAACTGAGAAGACAATAAAATCCTGGACACTTCAAGCTGAGAGTGACCTTAATTTACTCCTCACTTTCAGATGAAGAAACTGGGCCCGGAAAAGGTGGCACGACACATTTGGATCACCTATATCACTGGTGATGCAGTCAAGACGGATGCACATATTTCTGCAGACAGTTTATCTTATTCTCCTATACCACACTGCTGCCAAGGAAACCAGAATTAGGTATCTATCTATCTGTCGTCCACCTGCCCATTTATTCATCCACCCCACGACCCACTTGCTATGTATCATCCACCTACCCATTCATCTACTCATCCATCCTTCCTTTCTTCCTTCCATAAGAATTTATCCATCTAAATAAATGTTAATGTTAATGCATTAACATTAATCTAATCATGTAGTCATTCATTCATCTATCACCTACCCACCTATCCATTTGCTCATACATGTGTGCACTCATCCATCCATTCATCTACCATCTATCCATCCACCATTCACCTACCCACCATCCATTAGCTTTCTATTCATTCATTCATCCATCCATTCATTCGTCCATCATGTATTGACCTACCTGTTAACTATATGTGCATATACCTACCTACCCGTATTCATTCACCTGAATCTGTACTGACAGTAATACAAGAACATTTCTACATGGTTAAAATCCTTCTGATCAAAACTATTAACACAAACAATTATTTGGAAGGACTGATTGGTCCCTAGAGTATTTGGCATTATAACATCAGTGGGATAGCTCCAGTATTACAAAAATATGTAGTATTGCAAAAGGCTTGTATGAAACCTTGCCAGCAACGGTCATCAGTCACAGTACGGTATTAGATGGATCCAGACCCTTTCTGAACCAAAGAGAACAATTTTGATGACAACATTTAACACACTGTAATAAAAAAACAACTACATTCATGTCATGTTTACATTTTTTTCAAACTCTGGCAGCTTTGTGTGCAGTGCAGAAGGTTACACTGAGGAAGTAGGTCTGGAATTTTAGAGTCAGATGAGATGTTAGACATAGCTAAGTTAGAAAGAAAGGGAATCACTAACTTGTAATCTAAACAACTGGGTTCAAATCCTGTCTGCCACGACTCTGTTATATACTCCTCAGCAAAGGAATTTGTCATTTTGCGTTTCATTTTCATATAAAAATTTACTTTCAACATCTGTCCCAGGGAGTTGTGTGAAGACTCAAGGAAAGAACGAGCTCTAGGGGAATACCTGCTATGAGCCAGGCTGTGTTTTTGTTTTATGCAGATTTTCTTCCACCTGAGGAAACCAGATACGTGGGAAGAAGATTTGGCATACATTACAAAGCCCAGCTCAAATCCAAGCTATGGCTACGGTCCCCATCTACATCCTTTGATGCACCCCCACTGTATCTTGATGCTTCCCCTTTCTTCACTGACTATTAGATTTGTTGGTATTAGTGTTCCAACACAGAGCAAAGGACGTTTGGTCAGCATTCAATATCCACTCATATCAGATAAGAACTGAGGCCAATGAACAGAAATGGTATTCCCATATACTAGTCTGTGACAACCAGGCCATGAGGTGGAATCCAGGGACTCTAAGTCAGGATGCCTGTTTCCCTGGCCTGGTCTTAGGCTGTTGACTTAAAAACCTGGACACACAGTTCTTTGCCCTGCTCATCCTTGTGGCCACAAGGCTAGCTCTCCCTAGGTTTAATGATCACTTGATGCTTTCTAAAGAGGTGTAGAACACTGTATTCTCCTTTCATCCACCCATGCTAAAGCTATCACACCCCAAACTTCTCTTGTCCTCATTCATGTATCTCCCCATCAAGCCATCCACCCATCTACCCTATCAACCAATATATCTACCCATCTATCTATCTATCTACCCATCCATTCATCTATCCATCCACCTACCCATATACCCATCTATCAATCTAAGAAGCTACTCATCTGCCAATCTATCCATCTATCCATCCATCTAACCATCCACCCATCTACCAATCTATTCATCTACCATCTACCAATCTAACCTATTCATCCACCCATTTGACCCTCTACCATTCTCTCCATTCATCTACACACCCACCCATCTACCCATCTACCAATCTATCCATCCATCCAACCATCTATCCCATCCATCTATACATCTAACGAGCCACCACTCAGTTACCTACCCATCACCCATATATTTACCTATTACCTACACATTTATTCATGCCTGCATACATCTGTCCCTTTCTACCCTTATATATATATATATATATATATATATATATATATATATATATATATACTGTTTAACCACATAACCATCTATCAACTTAGCACTATCTAATTACATCTAATTAATGTTAGAAAACTACCTACAAGCTAAGTGGTCACAATATGAAACATAAATGGGTAGTTTGACATTCTCTGTTGGTTCTATTTGGTAATCACTGTCATGCCTGGAGTAAGGGCTGTGCTCACACACACTTGTCTTCTACATAACTTTGCTACTTCTAGACCTACAAATGATCATCCCCAGTCATGGGTACCCAACTTCTCTCCCTGCTTTAACTCTTGGATCACATGGAACTTCTAAAGAATTTTGCTGATCTGGCCATTTCCTGTGCTCGTTGAACACACGTGGAGTCGAACTGCCTTGAATGGGTAGGTAAGTAGGAACAGAATCTCCTTAGCTGCCACCCAAAACCTTCTTCACACTCCTTAACACTCAGGCCTGCCTTGTCCTCTCACTCTTAGATGTGACTCAACCCACATTGCAAAGAATATGAAAGCCACACAGCATGAACTCTGCCCACTGTGCACCTTACAGTGTCTGCATTCACGTGGTCTTTATGAGGATCAGAATAAGAAGGGCCCCTATCCCCTTCTCCAAGTGACTTCATAATGCATATGCAAACATTTTAATTTTAAAAAAAAAACCTGAAATTCTTGTTCCAAGTATTTCAGATAAGAGATATTCAATCTGAATTATTCAAAATAAGTTATTTGGGCAAGAATTACCAGTGGATGCTAAAATCATTAAGAGAAGAATTATTGGGAAGTCATGCATATTTACACAGTATATGAGGGGATCTCCCAGCATATTGCTGATTTATGTATGTGTGCGCAGGTGTATATGTGTGCATATGTGTATATATGTAAGCCAGAGGTTAATCTTAGGCCTTGTTCCTTAAGAGCCACTTCCCTTGCTGTGGAGACAAGTTGTCATCTTGATTAGGCTAGACTGGTCAGCCAGTGAGCTCCAGGAATCTGCCTATCTCTGTCTCCATAGTGCTGGGATTACAAGTATAGCCTATCATGCCTAGCTTTTAAAATTGATGCTGGGGCTGCGACTTGTGTCCTCATGATTGCACAGCAAGCCACTCACCAGCTGAGCTCTTTCCCCTAAGTCAGATCGATTCCTAATAACAGATAATCGAAGAAGTCTTGACAGTACATAAATCTAGATAGTGCCATTTTAAAGAAGGATTAGATTTCTTGCCACTCTGCTTCCTGGGCAGGAGGTAGTAAGAATACCAACGATGTCTAACCTACATCTGTCATGAGGAAACTGATCAAACCCACACTGTTGTAGAAGAGTATGTCCAGGAGCCATTCTAGATGGCAGAGCAATGAGACATGACACCCACATATATGACCATAGCCTGGATGGTGTCCCAGAATCGAAAGAATGCTGTAACTGACATTACTGGAGCAACTGAAGAACTTTAAAACAGAGGATAGATTTATGTTCAAATTGTATCAGTGTTAATACATAATTATAATTTTCTGAATTTATCCATTGCATAGAGGTGATAGAAGAGATTGCCTTTGATTGTATGAATTCTTAACTAATTTAGGGGGAGTATTTGTGCCCCATTCTCAAATGGTTTTGAGGAAAAAATACAAAGCAAGGAGAGAGAGAAAGAGGAGAGAAGCAAGAAACAACCAAAATGTAGCAAAAGATTCACAGTTGATGGCTCAAATAAAGGACATGTAGGTGCTGGTTACATTGTCCCCTTCTCTGTAGGTTTAAAACAAAGGCAGTCACAAATGAAGCTGGTTCAATATGCATTGGGCTGAACAGGGTGATCACACTCCGGATTCTATGAACTGTACTCCTATTAATTTAGCTTTGGTAACAATAGCATTAAATGGCCTCTGTGTCACCTTTACTTATACTGAGTATGATATTGGCCCCAAACCCCAATCTTGGTTTAAAAAACGATTGTCAAACATGAACTGACGCTATGCACAGTAACTAATTCACACCCAGAAGCCCAGCACT
Organism: Rhabdomys pumilio; assembly: GCA_030674055.1. Lineage (NCBI taxonomy): Eukaryota > Metazoa > Chordata > Mammalia > Rodentia > Muridae > Rhabdomys > Rhabdomys pumilio. Next base: position 209,245,320 of record JANHMN010000001.1, on the reverse strand, counting down.
TGAAAACCTGAGGCAGGAGGTTTACTTCAAGTCTAAGGTCAGCCTGAGCTACAAAGTGAGTTTTCAGGTCAACCTAGAGCACAGATTGAGACCATGTCTCCAAACAAAGAAGCAAAACCTACGAGATGAAATTTCACATTGTACCTCATAAGTGTGTTAAGCTATTATTTGTGAAGTAAGCATTAAAATTATGATTTGTTGCCTTCCCATTTCTGTGCTATTAATTCAGCATTATCAATATTATATGTCTGGGTCTGAGCTCTCTCTCTGAGATTTGGGCTTATGCTGGATTCAGACTCTCCATTCCTTACAGTTCAGTACAGAACTCCAAAAACCACAAAAAGATAAACACGTTATTTGGGATTGAACTGCATAGAATAAAATAGCATGTCACACATATGACATAGGAAGCAACACTAAATAAATAAGATGCCACAGTCACTCATAACCCTCTGGTGGATAAGAAGCAAGCTTCCCTCGGTCACACCATAGTTGCCTATGGTGGTAAGATATTGTATGTAACCAACTGACTTAACGTTTCACAGTACAGACAAGAAGCTTAACGATTCAGTTCCAGTAATCTGTAATACAATTAATAAACATATGGCTTTAAAAACATCGTGAGAATATTATCTAGCAAAAAAGAAAGCAAAACAAAAAAGAAACTGTCTTGAGGTATAACGCACAGTGCTATGTCATGCTGCCGAGACCACAGTGAAAGCCAATGTGGTTATGTATTGCTGATGACTGTGCAAAATTCTTTTGGAAAACCATCTGGCAAACTTCATCTTGAGCCTTACAAAGTGTTTGAATTGCTCATAAACTGTTCTCCCTCCTGGGGGGTTACCCCCTGCAAAAAAATAAATAAATAAAAAGATTCAAAAGAACAGAGATACAGAGTGGGGGAAAACTCACCAGTCACTCATCTGTAGTTTGTAAAGACCTGCATAGTCATGAATGTGCAATTAAGAATAATTAAATCATAACACATTAAGTACAGGGACTCGGCTAAAGCCCTCAATATGAGAGCCCCGAGGGCTCTCACATAACACCACTGAAAGGCACGTGCTGCAGTAGTAAGCAAACGTGTGTATGCACGCGAACACAGGATGAAAAGGAAGCTGTCACTCTTGAAAGTAACAGATCCAGAGCACAGGATGGTTCGTGGGTTCTTATAGACCCAGATGGTGCTGCTATGTCTGAGCTGCACAAGAAATTTGACCTAATCACCTATTGACCAAAGGAAGAAAGGGTTGAACTGTGTCTCCTCCTAAATTCATCTGTTAAAGTCCCAGAGCCCAGCACTGGACACCTCATATTCAGAGAAAGACTTGAGGGAAGTGGAAAGGGCTAAAGGGGGGAGGGAAAGGGTTTCCTAATCCACACACATGTGCCCACACACATGCAAAGATGCATACACATTGCATATATGCTACACACTATACATAACACACACACACACACCATATCCCCCTCTCTAGTCTTACACACATGCATACACATACACACCACACACACCATATACCATACATACCATACACAC
>JANHMN010000001.1:209224429-209243767 GCA_030674055.1 Rhabdomys pumilio | reverse complement strand
ATCACATATACACACCACACATTCACACCACACACTGTACACATACATACACACCACACATACCACATATCATACATACCACACACCCCACATATCCTATATACACCATCACATGCACACCACACATACCACAACATACACACACTCCACACCACATATTCATACTACACACACACTACAACATACATGACACACATGTGAAGAGTGGGGGAAAAGAGTGGGCAGAGACTCAGCAGCAGACTAGTTTACACATTCACTGACAGCAGTATTCATTAGAACTCAGACGCAACCTCACATGCCCAGCCTACAACCTTGAAGACTTTCAGTGAAATCAACTCCTCACAAACAGGACAGATCCCATCTGCAGGAGGTACCTCATGTAGTCACAGGAAGTAGATGGAGAGGTCAGGTACCAACAGGGGTGAGATGGGTTGAGCACTTGATGAACACAGTTCCCTCTTGAGTTGCTGAAGAGGGTTCTGGAGCTGCAGTTGGTGGCTACGGTCACATAACAGTGTGGACAAATGCAATGTCATTAAACCATGCACTTAAAGATTGGGTGTGGTGATACATGCCTTTGACCCCAGAACTTCTGAGGCAGAGGCAGGTGGATCTGTGAGTTCAAGACCAGCCTCATCTACATAATGAGTTCCAGGCCAACCAGACCAACTTAGTGAGACCCCATTTCAGAAAAAGAACAAAAGAAAGAAAGAGGAAAAGAAAAGAAATCTGCACACTTAAAATGGTTACGAGGGTAGATTTTCTGCTGCGCATTTTCCCACAATGAAATGATTCCAAATAGTAATTTAAGAGGGGTGTTGAGTAGGGTGGAGGGTGGGAAGATGGACTGAGTTTCAGTCTGGGTCTTGAGATTCAACCCCAGGGATGATGGAGGCAACTTGAGGGAGAGTCTGACTAGAGTCAGGCAAGCTCTCCAGGCAAGCGATTACTCAGCGTCCGCCCAGTCCCACCCAAGTCCACATGATGGATGGGCCAGCTGGGAGGGGCCCCATGAAGGCCCAGCTCAGCTTTCACAATCGAAATTTGGGGACCTGGCTCTGAGCCCATCGGCTAGAATCTTCATTCTTCACCGCCTCTTATCTTTTCTTCCATCAAGTAAAGAGGTAGTGGGGCCTGGGTTGGGCTTGTTCTACAGGCTTGTCCAAAGTGTAGGCTAACCCCTCTGCCCAGTAGGTACCAGGAGCTTGGGCTTTTGTGTAGCTGAGGACTTTTGAGTTTCTCAAGCTACCCCATTCCCATGGGCTTTGGGGGTAACATTTCCAAGCCCCTCTCCTAGGAAGAAAAACAAACAGCTGAGAGCAGGCATCTCCAGCTGCTGCACATGTTCCAAAGCCAAGAGGGGAAAACAGTTATCCCAGCCCCAGATGTCTAGTTAAATGGGAAGCAACAGGCAACGGGAGGGAATGGGAACATTTCCATAAAGCCATTTTATCAAGGAAATTTGAAAAGCCATCCCTGAGAGCTCGTGTGTTTTGCTTCGTAATTTCACCGTGGTACTGTGATACCTCTGCACATCTGTGTATGAGCATGTGCCATAAAACAGACCTCGTAAAAACCCACACGCCCAGGTTGTATGCACAGGGTCCAAATGAAGGGAACAGAGAATTGGCTTGGTACTTGCTTCCATGTGGAAAAACCACCCCTTACGTCAATCACTTCTGGCTGATTCATCCCCACCCCAACCCCCATACTCATTAAGAATCCAATGGACAATGCAAGACCTGAGGTCTGGCTTGAAATAATAACATGTGAGCAGAGCTCTGCCTAGCCCAGGTTTTTAGGTTCAACTGGTCTACATTGCTTTTGTGGAGGCCAGGTATAAATCATGACTGGACAACGGGAGCTTGTAGGACAGGCTTCGAGGTAGAAACACCCCAGCCCCTACCTCAACCACTAGTGCCATTTAAATTGCTTGAACCGCTGTGCACTCAGTTTTGTTATTGTTGGTGGTGATGTGTGTGTGTGTGTGTGTGTGTGTGTGTGTGTGTGTGTGTGTGTGTGTATGCATGTATATATGGTTATATGTGCCTGTGGAGGCCAGAAGTCATGTCAAGTGTCTCCCTGTATTATTTTCCACCTTAGTTTTTGAGACAGGGTCTCTGGCTGAACCTGGAGCTCATTTAATGGTTGGATGTTTGTCAATGAGCCTTCCGTATCCTCCTGTACCTCCGTCTCCATCACAGAGGTTACAAGGACACACTGTCACATCCAGGCTTTTACGTGGGTGCTGAGGAGTTGAACTTGGGTCCTCACATTTGTGTGGCAGGCATTTTACCCTGAACCAACTCCTCTGCCCATCTCTCCTGACTTATTATTATCTTCTGTGGGAACTATGGCCCTCCTTGGGCTTCTGTCTTCTCACCTGTGAATGGAGATGACACTATAGCACACTAGGGGGATCAGTTGACATGTCGGATGTGAGATAGAATCACTACTGTAATGTAATGGCGGAACTGGTGCGGAGCTCTCATATGCAAGCTTATGACGCCTGGGGTGGTACAAATGGAGCAAGTTGGAATGCATCCATTTTGCTGCTAGACAACATTTTAGAGGAAGGACAGATATGTACAGATTAGCAGAGGGCCTTCATACAGCTGCACCTGACCCCTCCCACTCCTGGCTACATCCCATTCCCTGTGGAAATACAACTACAGAAACCAGAGCCAGCCAGAAAAATCCTGACAGGGTTTCAGATCTGTGGCCTCTCAGAATCTGCTATGTGTGGAAGGGGTCATGGGTGTGAACCTGGCTCCTGAAAAGGCCCCCGTGACTTCAACGGCGAGACATGGAAATAATTGCTGAAGAGTGTTCTGGAAGTGGTACCAGCTGGTAGGTGGATAGTGGTTCAAATTGGTGGATTCCTTGAAAAGGTTGTGGGCTGTGGCTTTTTTTTTCTGCCTTTTCTGACACCACCCAAGGCAGTGGTTGTTGACCTTCCCAATGCTGCAGTTAATAGATTTCCTCACGTTGTGGTGACATAGAACCATACAATTATTTCATTGCTACTTCGTAACTATAATTTTACTACTCTTATGAATCGTATGTAAATATTTTTGGAAGTCGAGGTTTGCCAAGGTGTTGCTACGGACGGGTTGAGAGCCACTGACCTAAGGGAGTGGATACTATATATGCACACCACAGCAGTTTCCCCGTATCTTTGACTTCTCTGTTGGTTGTTCAAAGTGTAACTAAGCCATCTGCTGTGTTTTTCCTGGTTACATGAGTGACATTTCTTGTGGACCCAATAATAACAAATCATTTACACATACTCATAGAGACAGGATAATTTAAAAATTGGGCCACTCTCTCTCCCTACACTTGAACCCAGGAGAGACATTACCATGTGACACCAGGACCAATGGCTAAGAGGACTTAGTAGGATGGGAGAAGAGGCATCTAAAACCAGGAAGGGAGGAGGGAGCCTTTCCCAGTCAGGGGTGGGTAGGGTTCAGGAAAGGGCTACCTCTCCTAGAGCCCAAGAGACCAAATCCAAGCTGCATGGGCTAGCCTATCACAGGCTTCTCTCTCCACCAGAGCCCAGGCTCAAGAGCAATCCAGCCTCTTTCCTGGCCTTTGCCTGCTGGTGAACTCTGTATCATTAATCTTGGCTCTCTCTTGACCCTCAGGTACAGAGTTAGAAGCCTTAGCTCCCAGCAAGACAGATTTAGTTCAAATAGGATGCTATACTTGTCAAATTGGGTCTCACCCTAGGTGGACCATGTCAATAACAGAGATGGGGGTGGAGGGGATTGGTGACAGTGGGCTTTTCCTCTTAAGTAGAAGCCTTTAGAGACTCCACCAGGAGCTCTTTGGAAAGCAAGTGCCTACACAGAAAGAAATGGGGTCTCCATGTTAGAACACAATGGCACACTATGGTTCAAGCATGGCACACTATGGTTCACTGAGGATGCCCCTCTGTCCCTGGGAAGGTGGGTCTCAGGGAAGAAGTCATCCAGATACGTCGCTTAAGGAGAAATGCAATATTTGATTCATAGCTTACTAAAAAAAGAAGCAAAGAAAGGAAGGGAGGAAGGAAGGAAGCAAGGAAGAAGGAAAGAAAGAAAGAAAGAAAGAAAGAAAGAAAGAAAGAAAGAAAGAGAAAAAGAAGAAGAAATGGTGTAAGTGCATTCTGGTTTCATTTTTGTGTTTTAGTTTGTGAAATAACAGGCTTCAAGAATCAAGGAACCAGAAGGATGTGTATGGATATTGTAGCAGCTGAGACCCCTGAGGAGGAAGGCGGGGCTTCTGGAAACCAGAGCCTGCAAGCAAGGCCCTTTGCTTCATCTCCACCCTGGCCTCAACCCCATTTACAGAGTTGAGGTGGGGCTAATGTTCCCTAGCCTCCACCTTGCCTTGTGTGTACCCCTTTCCAGCTCTGTCCCTAGCTCCTCATTTCAGAGGCCTCTGCTGGCCAGGATGCTGAGCCAGGTAGAGCAGTATCTGGACAGAGGTTAGAGGGAACCCTCTGGGCCACCTTGGGATGGGGATTGATTGTATAAACTCCCTCAGGGCTGCAGAAACTCCACTAGGTGCCGAGCTCACTGGGTTGGAGAGGGATTCCTGTGGCATTTTGAAAGGGCAGTTTGATTACCAAAACCAACAGAGTTAGAGAAAATTGAAAAGAAAAAAAAAATGTGTCCCATCAAAGCTCCCACCCATCCCACCACTAGGGTTGTCATGATTTTGAGTTCCCCTCTCTTAATCCCTTTATACACATATTTATATAACAGTCCTCTAAGTATATACACACAACTGGGGGCTCTCTTTCCTCGTAACACGACTTTGTAAGCATTCTCCTTTGAGGATAAAATATACATACGGATCTTAAGGCACTGCACGTTAGGCAACATCTTTTATGAGAGACCAGTCTAAGAGAATCTTATACCCAGACACTTCCCTGCCTGAGAGAGAGTGGTCCACCAGCTCAACTTCCTTCAGTAACATTCGAATACTTCTCATGGGCTGATAAGGACCCCTCCCCCAACATCCTACTTTTCCAGTGAGGATCTGTCCGATTATGGATAGAGAGAACTCTTTTTTTTCTTTATTGGATATTTTATTTACGTTTCAGATACCATCCCTTTTCCTCATTTCCCCTCCCTAGAAAATCCCTGTCCCACCCCATTTCTCCTTTTTGCTTTTATACTATTTTTTAATGTTAATCAAAGGCTTTATAAGTTTGGTAATGCTCAATATCAATCAGAAGTGTATCCTAATACCCAACCTAGATATATTAACTATCTTTGACTGATGGGGACACGTAAACATCCACCTCCATGTCCCCCCCCCTCTTGTCACCTAGCTCCTCCTCTCCTTCTCCTCCTAGAGAGAACTCTTAACAGAACCCCAAACAAACAATTGACAAGGGTAACTGAGTGACTTCCAGAGATGACCCAATTCATCCTGGTAGCCAGAGACTGGTCCTAGGTCTCTAGATGAAAAATTAAGAATAGTGTCACCCAGGTCATGCTTAATCAGGGGCTGGCTCTGGATCCACTGCATCATCACGTGACCTCAGACCTAATGTAAGAGTCTTGTTTCCCACTCTCTAGACCCTGTCCACCATCCACTGCCTTGTCCTTAGTGGTCATGGTAACTTAAGCCTGGCCTGAGGCTATGAACCACCCCTCCAGCTGAATGAACGGATGGCTGTGTACTTTTATGCAGTGAGGTATTTATCCTTATGGTCAGACACGTGTTCCTCCTGGTCCTCTTCCAAGGAGAACACCAGTAGGGCATTAACATGTTCAGGCACAGTGCACCAAGCTTGTATGCTGAAAGCCTTGTCCTCACCTCCTGTAATGTTGTATTTGCTTCAGAACAGAGCAATTCCAAGTCACTGGTTGCACAGTGCAAGCACAGGTGCATTTGCGTGAACACACACACACACACACACACACACACACACACACACACACACACTTTGCTTCTTCTTTGACTCTGGCAGCTTTAGATGGAGACTGGGAGGAGCTATGTGAGAGACAAGGATGTGGGTGTGCTGACGGACTGCATGGTCAGTGAGGATGAGGTTGTGCAAGGAGGATTCCTCTCTTTGGAACCCACACTTGAGTAGAGAGCAGGGCCATTTACAGAGATGGAGGATACTGGGAGAGAAAAAGATCTGGGTGGGAAAATTGTAAGTTTTGTGTAAATGCTAAGTTTGATGTAACCCAATGGTCATGAGACGTATTAGATTGGGATCCAAGAGAAGGATCAGAGGGGAAGACAGACAGAATTCCAGAGGACACAATAGTGACATGGGTCACTAGGAAGACAGTGCAGCCGAGGACTGAGACCCTTGTTTCCCAAGATGTACAGGTTGGGGTGAGAAGCCAAGAGCACACAGTGATTATTCCTCGGAGTATCTGAGCTCTGCAGGGAAGCATTCATTGAGGACTCTCCTGGTATAAGGCAGGCAACCGACTGCAGAGGCACTTCGAGGTGACAGCCTGGAATGTAAGGGGACACTCACATCTCTGTCTTAATGCTTTTAAAGCATGAAGCTCGGGGGTGCGGGGGGAGCTTAACTCACTTCCCCAGATCACAGGCCACAGATGACCCAGCTGGGGTAAAGAGGCAGCCCAGCTGCTACTAGCACATTCTGCCCTGCAGAGGACCAAGTTCAGTCCCCAGCACCCACATGGGTAGCTTACAACCACCTGTAACTCCAACTCCAGGAGGATTGGCCTCTGACCTCAGCAGGCATATACACATACCTTCACACACAGACACATATATGTACACATAATTTAAAAAAAAAAAAAAAAGGACAATCAAGCTAAGACATGAACTGTGGTCTGCTGAATCCAAAACATCTCTGCTAATTCTGTCTGTGTCACGGCTGTCTGCTCCACCACCAGGCCTGAACTCTATGGTTAGGATCGTTCCTTGGTCCACCACCTCCTCCTCCTCCCCCCTCCTCTTCCTCCTCCTCTGCCTTCTCCTCTTCCTTCAGTTCTACCACTTTCTCCTCTATCTTCTCCTCCTTTACCTCTTCCACCTCCTCTTCCTCTGCCTCCACCTCTTCTTCCTCCTAAACTTTCTTCTCCTCCTCCATCTCCACCTCCACCCCTTCTTCTTCCTCCTCCACCCCCTCCTCCTCCTCCTGTGTCTCCCACAGTGTGTGGCATTTGGCTGGCCCTTGGGAAGTGATGAATTGGCTTTGATGAGGGCAGGCTCTGAGTTCTTGGGTGTGCCTATCAAGTCATGTTGCCTTCAGGATTAGCACGGAAATTCCATGCGTTTACGACTTCTCACCAATAATGTGCAAACAAAAGCATGCCAGCTGCTTGGCTTCAATCCCAGTCCAAACTCTTGGCCCCCAGTTAGTGGCAGAATCTCCTCAGCAGCCCTGGGCAACCCCAGCAGAAGGCAGAAAGACAGGTAGATTGAGCCCTGAACAGGTGTGTGGGTGGGTGGGGGGGCACAGAGGACTTCTCACCATTTCCTGAATTGGGAAATGAAGGGTGATGTGTGCATGCTTGAGTACGTGTATGCATGCATGCATGCGTGGTGTGTGTGTGTGTGTGTGTGTGTGTGTGTGTGTGTGTGTGTGTGTATGTGTGGTGGTGGTGGTCATTTCCTCATTGTAGACAGAAGCACTAAGGATCAGTCCTGTGGAATCTCTCGTCCATAATCAGTTGCAAAGCTAAGATTTGTTCTCCCACAGTCTATGTCCAATGCTCCCATTCTTCCCCACCAGGCAGTAGATTCTACCTCACACCAGGAGCCTCAGGTAAAGGAAATACCATGATCTCCTGATATCCTTCCATATTCCAGGCCTGAACCCTAGCCCTGTGGGTCCATGGACCACAACACAAAACTCACTCTGAAAATGAAATATTTCCTAGGTTCCTCATGGGGATGACAAATCTACCTGAAATCCTATTAAAATTGTGAAGCAGACAGAGGGTCTGGGAGTCAGCTGAAGAGCACATAGGCCGAAAGCAGAGTTGCCAAACCCTTTCTCTCAAGGGTCAGGCATGCTCTGCCTTAGGCTCTGTAGGTCACCTAATGGCTATTACTGGTAACTTAGCTGTTATAGAGTGAAAGCAGCCATGGGTATATGTGAATGAATGAGTGTTGCAGCGTTCTAATAAAACTTTATTTGTAAAAACAGGTGGTAATCAGATGTAGTCCTTTGCCTAACAATTGAAGCTTGCTGTCACCATGTTATCTGCCTCTGTCCCTTACCTTCCTTCCTCACCTTAAGGGGAGTCAAAGGCATCAACCTGGATGATATAGTTAGGGTTGGGGGGGTGTCAGGGTTTCAAAGTTATTCTGGTCTTTTCTTTTCCTACCACTTGAGATGATGAGAGATGTTTGACAGGCAGGGAACCCAGCAGAGTGAGGTGAGATTTAGGGGAGCAGTAGTCTCTCAGGTGAGTGTTGGCTAGATCTAAGGACCCTAGAAGTCACCTGTCTCTTCTTTCAGAGCACAAGGGTGAAAGTAAAAATGTGGGCTGGTGAGCCTTTGGTCACATTCTCCAGAGAAGTGTACATGTGGCAGCAGGCTATGGAGTGGGGATTGTATTGGAACACTGGCACAAGAACACTGAATGACAGATATCTGCACTCATTAAGTTGATGCAACAGACTGCAATGTTTGGCAGAATCCATGTGATGACATCTCATCGGGATCCCTGACAACATCTGCATGTAAATTGAAACAACAACAAAACCAATAAAGCTTTTTTTTTTTTTTTTTTTTTTTTTTTTTTGCATAGAATTGAGAGCTCCTACCACCCTACCACTAAGTGTGTCTTTTGAAAGAGATCCAGGGGAGAAGTGGGAAATGGCCATGATTGTTGGGGGCTGCATACTATTCCATAATAAGAACTCCATAGGCCAGAATACATTTGCCTCAGCCTTGTACAGGCTGCCATGGCCACAGCACACCATGAGCAGTGCCTATGTTTGTCTCTCAAGCCTGGAGCTTGTTGGGAGAATGGGTGTTGATGGAAAATGGCCAGGTGCTTATTCTATTAATTTAGTATTGGTTATACACAGAGAATTAATAATACAAGAGGGAATGGGGCAGTGATGAACACCTTTAATCCTCAGGAGGCAGAACCAGGCAGATCTCTGTGAGTTTAAGGCCAGCCTGCTCTATATAAGAAGTTCCAGGACTGCCAATGCTACACAGAGAAATGCTGTCTTGAACAAACAAAACAAAACAAAACAACAACAACAAAAACAACAACAAGAAGTAGTGCCTTATCGTGAAAGAGCTCTTTTACAGTGGGAGGGAACAGGGATCCATACCAATAACTTCAATATGCAAATGTAAAGAGTGAGATTTCCATACACAGGGGTCTTAAGCCAGGTCTGTTGAAGAACTGCTGTTGGAAGGAATGGGCTTGCTCACTCTAGAGGTTCTAACTGATCAACATTACAGCCAGCATAAGGGGCAGCAAGCCATGAGTGCTTAGGCTACACCAGTGGGCCCGATAATCTTTTGCTATTCTCAAAGCAAAATTCCTCCAAGTGTGTTAATAATAATAATAATCTAATGGTCATTGAGTTCCTTTCCTGTGCCAAGAACTAAGAGTTTTCACATATTAATTTGTTTAATCTTCACAGCAATCCTACAGGGGTGTGTGCGCTATTTTATAAATGAGGAAATAAGAAATATGAAAGGTTACTCTGTTTACCCCCAAGACGACACAGTCATTCAATGGTGGAGCCTGGAGTTAAACCACAAGTTTGGCCTCCAAGCCCAGAGCCTAGTGGGAACAGTGCTCTTATTACAATATGTGAAAGACGTGGAGAAAAAATAAAACTGTCATTTGACCCATTATGTTTTAGACTATGGCTGTGTTCCATTCTGAGATTATGAAATGAGTGGCTGGGCTGGGATTGTTTTAAAAACTAGAAAGAATGGAGTAGAATCAGACAGAAAACCATCAGTGGGATCAGATGTCTCGTGTCAGGTTTGTGTGTGGGCAGGCTGTGATGGAAAATGTGCCAAGGTCATGGTAATAAAAAAAAAAAAGGGAAGGAAGGAAAAGACAAGACACCGGGTCAGGTCTACTCTGCTGATATTATAAGTGAATAATCTAATATCCATATACCAGAGAGATGCTCTGAGAGCACAGGATATAGGAGATGAGCCAAAACTACATTTCAATTTAGTTGACTGGAAAGGAAATCAAGGAAAAGAGTGACAGTATCAATGGCTGAAATAGACCAGTTCCTCTCTATGTTGGATGGGTGTCAGCTTTAGATATATCGACCCATTTAACCTTCACAGAAACCCAGTGTGGCAAGTCGGAATGCCAGCTTCCCCTCCTTTCAGTATAACCACCTTTATATTGAAAGGAGAGGTACAGAACGGTCAGGTGATGTGGCCAACATCACATGGTGGTGGAGAAACTAAAGTTCAAGCCTGGTGTGGGGGGCGGGGGGCTGGCTCCAAGATCCAGACTCACTCCAGTGTGAACTGCTTCACCTCCCTTTCTGTCTTAATACTCGCTCTGAAGACTACAGGGTCAGAACATACTGAGATGAATATGTGTTCACATCCTCAGCCACATAACTCTAAGTCTCCGGGCCAAATGTTCTGGAAGGGAAATTCAATATTTATATATTTAGATACTTGATTAAAGTGAAAATAACCATCTTTTTTTTTCCACTTGAGCATTTTCCCAAGGCTGTTTCCTTCCTTCCTTCCTTCCTTCCTTCCTTCCTTCCTTCCTCCCTTCCTTCCTTCCTTCCTTCCTTCCTTCCTTCCTTCCTTCTTTCCTTCCTTCCTTCCTTCCTTCCTCCCTTCCTTCCTTCCTCCCTCCCTTCCTTCCTTCCTTCCTTCCTTCCTTCCTCCATGCATGCATACATTTGAAAATAGGGACCTGAAGAACCAAACCAAACAGATGAAAAACTGTAACAAAGAGCCAATCACAACACCCTTCTCTGTTCTAGAAGGGGCTGAGGACATTGATGAGGAGACTGAAATACATCATGATGGGAGGCCTAGGAAGGGCAAATGCAGAGGCCTCAAGAGGAACATACATGAGGTGTCCCCCAAAATCCTTTCCCTGTGGTCTGTGTACTTTCTATGGGTGAACTGCAGATCTGTCTCTCAGTTCTCATTTTAATTACTTCCAAATTCCTACAAGGTACGACAGGTGATAGCTGACTCTGACCAAGTTAATTGCTTCCTCCAAAGTGATTTTAATGACCTAAGATTCACAGCCTTTTGGGGAGAAAGCAAGCTTACTTTTCACAAATATATACCTCTTTCTGCAACCAGGCAGAAAAACTCTCTCTGCTAACCTCAGAGTCAGAATTCTGTAACATAATGGGCAATGTCCTTGACAGCAGCCACAAACACAGGGCAGAATGTCACAGGATTGTCTTAACAAAGACTGAGGTATTACTCGGACCTCCAAGATGATTGACGTGATCAGAATCTACAGCTCAGAGGCTGCATGCTCTAAACACACTTCCTTGTCTGCAGGTTTCAGGGACCAACTTGCTTGAAACAAAGTGATTGAAAAGTGAGCCCTCAGTTCAAATGACAGTTGGCCAGATCTCCCCCTAGGCTGAGGATGTCAAAGCTCTAGCTTTAGGAATGGGACATTCTTTTTGCGTAAATTTGCTATGTAACATAAGCTACAGTGTGTGTGTATGTGTGTATGTGTGTGTGTGTGTGTGTGTGTGTGTGTGTGTGTGTTTGTCTGTATGTGTATCTGTGTATGTGTATGTCTGTGTGTGTTTGTGTGTCACTGTGTGTGTGCTTCTGTGTGTGTCTGTATGTGTGTCTGTGGGTGTGTGAGACTTTAAACTTACCCTGAGCACCCTGAACAATTCTCATGATTGAAGATGATGATGGCAATGGCCAACTGTTGCCATTAAGAAAGAGTTAAAGCTGAGCATGGTAGTGAATGCCGAGAACCCCAGCACCCAGGAGTTTGAGACAGAGGATTACCAAGAATTTGAGGCCAACTAGGGCTACATTGTGAAGTCTAGTTCAGCCTGGGCTACAATACAGGAGAGCATGTTGGGTATGGATGGCAAGTTCTGCCGGAGATGAAGCTTCCACAATGAGAACCTAAGAGGCAGTCAGCCTTGTAAGTTCGGGGTCACCCTGAACCACCCCTCCCCATTTCCCACCATCTTGGTATCTCCTAGGAAGAAACATCTTAGATATATTTAGTTAGGCCATCAAAGAACCTTCTCCCCCAAGACAGGGAAGAGCCTCCTCAAAGACTTGTGCTCAGTACCCCATTCTCCTTCCATTGGGAGAGACTATGCTGCCTGTACTTCTGTGGGCTTCCTCATGACACCTCCTCCAGAGGCCGACATGATTACCCAGAAAAGAACCTAGGGAGGTGACAGTGGCCACACCCTCAGAGCCAAGAGATCCGTTCCAATCTGCTCGATTTTCAGCAAGTACGGGCAGTAATACATTACGGCAAAACTTACAGGTTCAAAGGTGACAATGATAACGTAAAAACCCTGCTCAAGTTTGGACAACTTGAATAGACAAAGAAGCCTGGCAGCAGTTTCACAGGATTGGGAAACCACACCCCGCCCTCTTTTCTGAGTTTACAGGACATCATCATAAATCGTTTCTGACCACAAGGCCAAGAAAGAAAGCCTCTCCGTGTCATGCTGTACAGCACTGGCCCTCAGAGAGTGTGTCTCTGTTCTGAATAGATGGCAGGCTTCACAATATTCACCCTTTGCTTGTAGATCCACCTTCAAGGCAAGTAGAATGTGTCTACCCTTCTCCAGGCAGCAGCCCTTCATATCAGAAGAGAACGTTCCTCACCTCCATGTTTCTCTCAAGATAAGATGTCCTTTCACTCCCGCCCTCGGTCTCTGGAGTCCTATCCCAAGTCCCTTCCCTCCCCTCTTCCTCTCCCGGAAACCCCCCTTTGATCACCTAAAAGTTTCTGTTCAGAGCAGTTGTAACACTATGGCTTTCATGCTGGGCTGAGAGACCTTCCAAACATTCCAGAAATTTGTTATGGTCTTGGCAGCCAAAACCACAAAACTCAGATCCCAAGCTCTCACCAAACAGCCCAAGAACATGTTCAAATCATCCGCTGGCTGGCTTGGCCCATGGTAGACCTCGCTGGACACCATCCTTTGGTCGTTGGGATGAATCATGAGTTTTTCTCAGTGTTGCTGTTGGCCACCCTCAGTGCAGTGCTTGGTGAGACAGGCACCACCCCTGAGACCCTGAGTATGGAAACCTGAGGGCACAGGCAACACCAACTATCTTATTACAATGCCCAAGTGGCTTGTCCCACTTGATGCCGAGTGAGTCAAGATCAGGGAGGTCCTGGGCATCGCTCGTAGGGTTTCCAGCAAAGGGTCATCTGTAAGGGCTGAACCTCCAGAGTCTTGCCCTCTAGTTAACTCAAGGACCCCACCCTGAGCAAGTCAGCTCTGCCTGGTCAGCAGCCTCGCTCCAAACAACCCCACCCTCTTTCATGCTACAGCCTTTTTCCCAGAATGCACCACCCCAGCACCACCTACATCCTAGCACAGAGCCCACTGCATTTGCCTTGACTGGGCTTCAGTCGCCTGACCGTGAATCAGCTTCTAGAGTAGGAACTCCTTGAGAATCCCCCAGCCCACGTTTAGCTGGGTCTCAGTCCTACACAGTAGGTTCTAGTGTAAGAGAGAGCTCCCTTGGCCTACTTTGTCAAACAGTCCATATCTCCACTGAGAAGGTGATAAATGAGTGGCCCTTCTTCTGAAGAGATCCAGGGAGAGACTGCCAGAGCCTGGTTTTACAGTCTCTATCATGGTGAGATGACCTGCAGGTGGGAAACCGGGTTACTGGGAGCAGGTCAACAGGTTCCCACTGGATCCCTTTCTTGTCTCTCTCTCTCTCTTTCTTCCTTTCTTCCTTCCTTCCTTTCTTTCTTCCTTCCTTCCTTCCTTCTTTCCTTCCTTCCTTTCTTTCTTTTTTCACTTTGTTTCTTTTTTCTTCTTTTGAGACAATATCTCTTTATACAACCTTGACTCTCCTGGAACTCACTATGTCAATGAGGCTAGCTTTGAACTTACAAGAGCCACCTGGCTCTGCCTCCACAGTGTTAGAATTAAAGGTGTGCACCACCTCTACCCCAGATCCCTTTCTAAATCTTCCAGCCTGCCTTGCCCTGGCTACAGACTGTGCACCACCTCCCTACACTGCACCCATCAAAGTCCAATCTCATATACATGGTGGAAGAGCCTGTTTAGTTGAGATAGAATCTATTCTAGCTTCTTGTGACTGCAAAGGAAGCAGGCTTCCCCAGCAGCAAGGTGCTATATAACTATTTTGATGATACCACAGGGAAAGGACTAAGATAAACCCCAGCCTGCTCAGTACACACCACATCCCAGAGGCTGGGGAGTCCTGGAATAAGGCATATGCCCCATGATGATGCAAGAACAGTTAGAAGTCACCCTGGGAAACTGGATATCTCCTACTGGCTTCAGAGGTTCCACACTCTCAGATTGCTTCCCCTGCCAGTCTATCCCACATGGAAAGACAATGCTACCGAAGAGCCATGTCCAGTCAGAAAGAGCAGCCAGCATCTTCCTCTGCGGTTTCCATAGCAACAAGGGCAGCCTTTGGGCTTATGACAGTGAGAATGGGAGCAGAGCCTCTGAGTCTTCTTCTCTCATCCCCAAAGGTGTGGACAGAGAAGGACTGCTCTTACCTGCTAAGATGAAGATACCCACAAGAATTAGGAAGACCAGAAGATACAGTCCCAGGACTGCATGCTTCAGCGCTGACAGGGAGCCCAACTGTGTACAGCAGCCACCCGCACGCCGTTTGTGACATGGACCTAAAAGAGTAAAAATGAAACAGGAATGAAAACAACCTCATTTTTTCTGGTGAGGTCTCACCTCTCTGTCTTGCATACAGATGTTTATGCCCTTCTGCACATCTGCCACACAGCCAGCGCAGTCAGAAACACTCTAGGACATCATGCACTGCTCGGCTTTTTGTTCTCCCCCTGTCGTCTAGGAATAACCCAAACAGGTTTGTGTGGTCACCATAAACCCATCTCCAGGTAAAAGAAACGCACTAGAGTAGGCTTTAAGACGTATTCTTTCCCAAGCATCATTATCTCACGCGATCCAGGGAATATGAAGAAAAATTAAAATAAGAATTGCTGTGCTCACACGATGGCTCAGTGGGTGAAGATGCTTGCTGCACATATCTGGAGACTTGACCTCGGTTCCCTCAGCCCACAGAAAACTGGAAAGAGAGAACTGAAACCACAGAGTTTTCCTCTGGCCTCCACAGGGCGCTGTCATGTGCACCCACACATGCGCATGCACACACACAGGTTAATAATAAATTTTTTTTAAATGAGACTTGCAAGCCCCACCTTCTGCAGTGATTAGGGACAAATGGGAGAGAGCACAGGGCTCTTGCCAAACGGTAGACAGGGGCACTTGCTCTGGAAGAACTTGAGGGCTAAATAAGACCTAGAATATTTGAGACATGCTAGAGCGATGGTTTTCAGCCTTCCTAATGCTGCAATCCTTTATTACGGTTCCTTGTGTTGTGGTGACCCCCAACCATAAAATTATTTCATTGTCCCTTCATAACTGTAAATTTTGCTGCTTTTATGAATTGTAATATAAATATCTGATATGCAGAATATCTGATATGCCACCCCTGTGGGGTTAGTGACCCATGGGTTGAGAACCACTGTGCTAGAAGGTTCTGCATTGAGACCTTAATTTTAACGTTGGTAACTAATTAAAAACTAAACGAAAGGGAAGATGAAAATAAAATGCATACGGAACCCAAATCTGACCACTGGCCAACTTGGGTTTAAATTTACCAAAAACCATAGTGACTTCATCCTGTGCAGTCAGACCACCAGCATCTGACGAAAATCAAACAGCGATGGTTGTCACCAGCCTCACGGACTGGACTGCGTGTCCGGCTTCTGTGGGCCCACATTCAAAGTCAGCTAACTGAATGGCTGATGTAGTGGTTGGTTTTCTTGTTGTTGTAATGAAATTCCCCAGGAAAGCAACAGGGAAAGAAGGTGTTGTTTGAGTCAAATGTGTTGTCCATATCACAGGGTGTCAGGAGTGTGATGTCACTGCATCCACAGACAGGAAGCAGAGGGGGATGACTGCTAGCCCTCAGCCCACTTTCTCCTTTTTATTCACTGCTAGAATTCTAGATCATAGGATGCTGCTGCCCATATTCAGGGTAGATCGTCCCTCTCTAGCCAAACCTTTCTGGAAAGATCCTCACGGGTACACTGAGGGAAGTTTTTATGGTGATTCTAAAACCTGATGAAGTTCTCAGTCAAGAGTGACCATTACACCTGTCAACATTAAACCTGAGAGACTGAAGCAGGAGCATGGCAAATTTAAGATTGTCTGGGCTACATGGGTAATTTAGTGAGCCCTTGACTCCAAATAAAAATAATAGAACAGTTGGTAGTTTCATGGTAGAGCGGAGCCCTGGGCCCTGTCCTTAGTATCACAAATAGCAGCTACTGCTAGTGACAAGCCTTGCATTAGGACTCAGGCGACCTGTCAATTCAATTTATCCTTCAAGGCAGTCCTTAAAATCCCACCCAGAGGCCAAGAAACCTACAAATCTCCACCGCTACTATGTCAATTTAAAAAAGAAGATAAGGGACACTTCTCTACCCCATCCCAGACAGTTTATCAGAACAAATGTGTGACATTGTTTTCAAAGAACAATGCTTTGCTCTCTGCTCCCTGGAAGTGACCGACTCCTCCAGAGTGACTGTCCTTTACAGTCCAGTGTCACAGACTGGAGCATGTACTGAGAAGAAAAGGGTTGGCAAGAGATGCTGAAGTCTTTGGTATTTGAAAAACCTTTGGTACATTCCATTGGCTTTGAGGAGCAGCAAAGATGGTGTTTTCTCTCTTGAGAGTCCTTACTAATAGTCTCTGGAGGTTTTGTTACCACAGGGAAGTAGTGGGTGGCAATGAATGCCTTTGGATCCAAACAGTTCTGGATTCTCAGGGGTGTTTGACTTGAATATGTTCCCATTCATATACGCCATGTTATTGTAAACACTGCCTTTAAAACATTAAGCAGGATGGTCGCAACAATCTGGCCATAAAACATCAGGCACAATTCAAAGCTATCTGCCAAAGAAATAAAAGTCAATGATCACCATTCTCTCAATCCTTAAATGTTAGCAAATTTTGAGAGTCAAGCTGGTTTTCCACTAGCATTTGAACAGAAAATCTTTCTAACTTACCTGAAATTATCTTTCTAGAATTTTCTCTCTTTCTATGCTAGAATCCAGCCAGTTTTACTCCTGCACATGTAGGCTCTGGGAACACTTTCTTCTGCTTCTGGTGAGAGTCACTAGCTGTCTTAGTGACACTTTACATAGAGAAGCCTGCCTCTTGCAAGAGCCAAGGCAGTAGGCACAGCACTGTGTAATGCTCTACACATTATCACAATGGGTCTGTCTTGCTCTAGGTCTCCCTTCCCCGAATCTCAGAACACATAGGAGAAGGACACTGACTGCTATGTACATTGCTGAGTCAGGTCTAACCTTTGCCATTTGTATGCATGTCGCTAGCTCACCACAGGAAGAGGGTTGAGTTACTCATTGTACAGTGGCACAATATCTTTTTTGCATGAAAAAAGAGAACCCCCATTCTCTTTATTTGAGCACCCCACCTATGATGGATCCCTTTGTCAAAACCCAAAAGACTAGACCTTCCTTTGAAATGGCAAGGTTCTTTTTAGGAAGCTTAAATCTCTTCCTATACTAAAGAAAGGAGTCAAATACAGCAGGCTAGGGGCTTCAGACATGTATTTCCACAAATTTTTGGACAAGCACAACAAAAATACCATGGCAAGATGCTTAGAGAATATAACACCAAGAAAAAGACTAAGATGAAGACTGAGAAGCCTTTGTTGTTGTTTTCCTGTGTGTGTGTGTTTGTATGTGTGTGTGTGACACATCTCTCACTGAATCTGGTGGAACTCACCCATTTGGCTAAACTGACGGGCAGGCCAGTGAGCTTGAAGCATCTCCCTGTCTGCGCTGGAACTGCACAGGTGCACTCACTGTCAAGTCTGGTTTCTGACATGGACTGAAGGGGATCAAAGTCAGGTTCCCATGCTGTGCAGCAAGCACTCTACTGACTGAGCCATCTCCCCAGACCAAAGAAAAGTTGTTGTTGCTTGGCCTTTTGGCTAAGATCAAGTGTACAAGCAAATGTAGATTTTTGAGCAAAATCTTTATCTTACAAAGACGATAAATTTGGGACATTCCTTGCATACGCCTGGCTTCTTCAGAAAATACGTGTGTAAATTGCTAAACAGTAGTGTCTAACCAATAGATTTATAAGCAGCCACAGAAGTGTAAAGTCATGTCCTGGTTCTCCCTTGCCTCCATCCCAGTTCTTAGACTAGGGCTTGGCATATGTCAGTCAACAAGAGCAACCACTACCCTCCAGTAATCCCACAAGACAGCGAGAAGGCATGTGAACAGAGTGACGTGGTCCAGTAAGTGCTCTGGCAGAGGTGGTGAGTCTGTGTCTAAGGAGAATCCATAGAGGGATCTCACACTGGTGACCTGAAGGACAGGTTTGACTTAGAGGCTGATGCCCCCATTCCTCCAGCTTCATGGCTCAGTGAGCAGCTGTTGTAGATTCAACAGCTGAGACTCTGAGAAGAAAATGTTCTTCTCAATGCGAGAACAGTTCTGAAGAGAGTCCTGGCAAACCTGCTAGTCATTAGATCTTGTTGTTGTTTGCAGCTGAAGGGACATGGAGACCAGACTGATGGAGAGAAAATGGTGAAGGACAACAAAAGCCTTTCAAGCCAGTGCCTCTCAACCTGTGGGTTGCCGCGACCCCTGGTGGGGGGGTGTCAAATGACCCTATCACAGGGGCCCTGTAAGACCATCACAAAACACAGATATCTACATTACCATTCATAACAGTAGAAAATTTATAGTTATGAAATATCAACAAAAGTAATTTTATGGTTGAGGAATCGCCACAACATGAGGAATTATAAAGGGTTATAGCAAAGTTGACGTTAGGAAGGTTGAGGAATTCAAACTCTAAGGGGATCATGGGAAAGGTATTCCCTCTGGCTATGGCCTCTGAAAGAAACAGCCAATGACCAGGAAGTCACTTGATGGGCAGGATTCAAGAGGTCAGCAGAGGTTGAGGCCAATAGCTCTAAAACTAAACCCACGTAAAGTGACCTAAAGAAAGAGCTCAGTGTGCCAGCATAGGAGATGGTGATCTAGGCTCAGTGTGCCAGTATAGAAGACAATTATCTAGGCTCAGTGTGCCAGCATAGGAGATGGTGATCTAGGCTCAGTGTGCCAG
>JANHMN010000001.1:209204494-209224419 GCA_030674055.1 Rhabdomys pumilio | reverse complement strand
CTCAGTGTGCCAGCATAGGAGATGGTGATCTAGGCTCAGTGTGCCAGTATAGAAGACAATTATCTAGGCTCAGTGTGCCAGCATAGGAGATGGTGATCTAGGCTCAGTGTACCAGCATAGGAGATGGTGATCTAGGCTCAGTGTACCACTATAGGAGATGGTGATCTAGGCTCAGCGTGCCAGTATAGGAGATGATGATCTAGGCTCAGTGTGCCAGTATAGGAGATGATGATCTAGGCTCAGTGTGCCAGTATAGAAGACAATGATCTAGGTGACAAACAGGTGGCTGCTGCCAACTTCTGGAGCCTCTCCATCTTTAAACATCTGTGTCTGCATGTTCTCTGTACTATTTGCCATGGCTGTGTTTCTCAGGCTCTTACATTCCTGACATCATCCCTCTGTTGAAGTTAATTTTATTTAGAGAAAACTGTAACATCATCACATGTGAGTTAACATCCTCCCAGTAAATAGATAAATAAGTACCTCACTGCTAAAATGACAATGATGCATTTGTGTGTGACTCAGTCCCTTTAGGTGCTGATGTCACATTTGGGGAAACACTGACTTTGGTGACTGTAAGACAATTACAACTTCCTTTAGATGTTCAAGATTAAGAATGTTCTGGAAGGGACTAGGGAGAATGGTTGTCAGTAGAGGGCTTGCCTTTAAAGCATGAGGACTTGAGTTTGATTTCTAGAACACACACACACACACACACACACACACACACAGCCATATTGGTACAAGCTTGTAATCCAACAACTAGGGAGATAGAGACAAGAGGACCCTTGAGATTCGCTGGACAGCAGTCTAGCTTACTTGGCAAGTTCCAAATTAGTGAGAGACCTTGTCTTAAAAGAAAAAAAAAGAGGTGTATATCAGTTGAGGACCAACAAGCATGATTGCCCTCTGGTTACTTTTCATACACACACATACACAGGCACACACAGACACATAGACACACACATACATACATATACACATGCATGCACACATACATATACATACACACATATACATACATACACATATATGTACATATGCGTATATACATGCACATGCACACATACATGCATACACATATAGGTTTATACACACACATAAACATATATACACACATACATACACACATACACATATACACACATACACATACATCCACACACATACATCCACACACAGATACATATACACACTTTCACAAATATTCTGGAAGGCAGTACACTGAGGATCACTAAGTATCATCGAGAGAACTATGCTAGGGCCTCACACATGTCTCTCATTATGTGTAACTGTTGGCATGAGCTTCTGTCCACCCAACATACTTCAGTGCTGCAAGACACCTTCTTGTTTCTGGGAGTAGCAAGGCTTGGTAAGGTTCTCTGCAGGAACATGTGAGCACATTTATTTTTGCTGGAAAGGTCATCTCTTACATTGGTCTCATACAAATAAATAATTGGCAAATTTCTACTTGGCTACAAAATGCAACTTGGAGCAAAACTTTGTTCTGAAAAGACAAACGAAGGCTTGGCTCTCCCCACACACCCAGGACTTCCAAATACCACTAGGTGCCCACGCAGGTAAACCATGAAATTAGTTCCCTGGAGCTGAATTAACTTTCTTCGACATTCTTTGGGCTAAACTCCACTCTGCACAGTCTCATTCTGATCCAGTGATGAAATCTGGGGCATAGAAGTCCATGGATCTAGAATAAGACACTTGTCATAACAAGAGAAAATGTGAAGACACATTTTTGGACAGAAAATGAATTGTCTATTTATTAGGGGGAAAACATTTGATTTCTTTTGATAGGATATATCCAAAATGAGATTGTCTTAAAGTATTTTTATTATTCCCAGAGGTTAGAAGTGTGGAGTACTCTTACTAGTGGGAGGAAGAGTGTACCCAAAGAAGAGTGTCAAGCAGCCCAGCCCTGCTCCCAGCCCTGCCACGAGGGCAGAAATGGGTGTGGGGACTCTGGAGGGAGATTTAAAGACTATCTGTCACGTAAGGGCTGTGAGGCCATGTCCAAGCATTCCAAGCTGTCCCTCGTCAATATGCTCTTCCCCTGAAAACGTAACTTTCACTTTCTCTAGAAATAATGTTTCAGTTTTTTAATTATAATTTCAGAGCTTTTGTGGAGTTATCTTCTTAGATTTGTTTTTCTTCTGATCTACAAACGTGCTTGCAAGTTGGGTCTGATAAATCAGGTATTTATCTCCAAAGTAACTGGGTGGAAACAACAGCAAACAGGGGATGAGATTATTCTGAATTCACCAACATCACGACAGTCTTTTGCCCTAGTTCTCATTGGTCTGGAGACCATAAACAGCAGGTGGGGCCATCATTTTATTACTGGGAGGATCCTCGGGGCTCAGCTCATCCAAGGATCTCTGTTAAACCTGCCCAAGTCTGACCTCACTAGGATCAGCTTCATCCTCACATGGGTTACTCACCCCTCACATTGTTTTCGTTGTACAATAGGCGCAATGAGAGGTGGCCCCAGATGACCTGTCTCTGCTGCTGCTGCTGTAACTCTGTGCCTTTAATGGGGACTCCATTTAGCTCATAAAAGGGAGGAAGGCACATAAGGGCAACGTGAAGGAAAGCCTCTGGCCTGAAGGGACAGTGGGCCGTGCAGTAAGCCTTACTAGGACCCAGAAGGGTCCTAAACATCTTTGATATTGTGATGCACACAGTGGTCTTTTTTGTATATTCTGGAGAAATCTCCCCAAACCCTTGAAACCTCAAGAGTAAAGAGAATGTTTTTTGTACATCAATAACACAGGTGGGGGCACCTACGGAGCTTTAAAATAAGCCTGGTCACTAAAAGGAGCAAGGTACACAGAAAGAGGTGGACATGCAACCCTCCCTCAACTATGAAGAAGCATAAAGGGATACAGGCTGATCACAATAACTAGTGAGTTACTCAACCATGCTAGATAATTAGATAAACCAAAATATTAGATTCTGAGGGCTTTGAGAATTTGTGGATGATGTTGGAAATGGTGTCTCCTGGGAGGTTATGGGGGTTCTGTGCTCCTAACTCATTACCTCATCCTACACAATGCTTCCATGTGGTTGTTGAGCAGTGTCCTTGGTAACACCTATTGTAATAAATGGGGACATGTAGTTAAATAGTGTTTCCCTGAGCTCTGAGCCAGAGGAGGAGGTCATGGGAAGTCTGATTTATTGTCAGGGTTAGAAGCATAATACACCTGGAGTGCGTGGATGGGCTCTCCAATGGGGACAGTGTTAGGGTAAGACCTGTATGTCTGTGGGATCTGATACTATTTGCGGGAAGATACTGTCATAATTGAAATGAATTAGAAGACAGCTAGCTGGTTATTGATGGAGAGAAGCCCCTCCATCTTTTTGGTGTTGATTATTGAGGGGAAGGGTGGAAAAAGAAAACCCCATGGCACCACTTGATTTGGTCTTATCCTATCTCAGGACAGCTGACTGGGCTACAGTGAGCAGCAAATAGGGTGATCCTGCTCCACCTGAGGCACAGGTCAGAGCAGAGGAAGTGCAGGGGAAGGGGTGCAGGTAACAGGAAGTGATCATCTTTATTATCAAATGGGTCTGAACTTTCCACACCCATTTCTAAGAAAAGGAGAGACAGTGGTAAAAGGGGCAGCCTGAGCTAATTCCACCTCATGGGGCTCTAGTACAGCCCCTCCTAACACTTCCAAATTGTCTTATCATTTTGTTTCTGTGTCCCAGGCCCCCTCTGTTCCCCCAGGTTCCTCAGAATAAAGATTATCTGAAAGCAATCAACGGCCTGTGCTTATCTTCCAGAGGAAACCAATGTAGGGACAGCCTGCTGGCTGCTGTGTGTCTGCCTTTAGAGCTAAGACTGAGAGATGGAAAGTGAGTCCAGGGGTGAAGAGCAGGCAAAGTGAGCCAGCCACCAAGTGGGATGGGAAGAATCACGGAGTGTACAAAGAATGGATGACTTATGGGGCCTGGTGGACACTACCACTATTCTTTCCTCAAATGGAATCATATTATGTCAGGTTTATATAATGTATATAATATATATAATACAATTTTATATATAATACATACAATATTTATTATATTATATAATGTTAATATAATATTTATATACAATACAATATATATAGTATATTATATGTACATATATATTATAATATATATAATGAAGTTAAGCCACTAGAGGTGATAGTGCTTGTCCCAAGAGCCATAGACTATCTAACAAAATTCCCAGTGCCAGACATGAGAAACTTCCCTTCGAGTTGTTGGTCAGAGAAATCAAAAAGACTTCCAAAACAATATAGGCTTTTACCGTGGCCTTTGTTTGCCTCTTAGAACTTGAAGGTGACAGTCCCTATTGCTGAAGTCACCATTATTTGGATACATGATTCAGAGGAACTGGCCTAGAGAAGCCACCTCCTCCCTGAGGAGTATCTGAAGATTATTTGTTTATTTTGGTTTTTCAAGAGAAGGTTTCTCTCTGTAGCTCTGGCTGTCCTGGAACTTGCTCTGTAGACCAGGCTAACCCTCAGATTCAGATCTGTCTGCCTCTGCCCCACAAGCGCTGAGATAAAGGTGTGTGCCACCACAGCCCAGGTAGTATCCGAAGAATCTTTGTAAGCTCCCAAGAGAGAAAACCAATCAATAATCTTACCCAGCTGTAAAGCCTACGGACCACACCAATGACCAATACGGCAAGATATCCCCGAGAGTACAGTACAAGACATAGTACCTATGTTTTGAGGGTAGCCAACAGCTGTCTAAATTGGGCGTTAGGTCAATTCAACAGGAGAGAATTAATGTCTGATACATTAAACATAGACAACTACCAACTCCCGGTGGCTGGTGAGGCCATAGATACCAAAGGAAAACTACTACAGCTGCTTACCTAAGCCAGCATGGTTCCTAACTACACTCTAAATATGTATCCTTATGCTCATGGTAAGTGTAGCTCTTGCTCCTCCTCAGAGAAGCTTCTTTTTGCAGCAGACAGAGACCATTACAGGAAGCCATGACTACTCAAAATAAAGAGAACAGTTGACTGTGGAGTGCCTAACTCCGACTGATGCATCAGGGAACATCACTAAAGAGGAGACAGAAAGATTGTAAGAGTCAGAGAGGGAAGCCACACCCATGAAATCTTATAAATTTGATCACCTAAACAAGACTGATACAACGTGTCAAGGTGGACAAGGATTGGATGCCCAACCACTAGATGAAGAACTACAGGCAATGAACGGCTGCTGAGAGGAAAAGATCTGCTTCTGCTAGAACAAGCCCCTGTTGGGTTTTCCAGTATTCAGTGGTCAGCCCTAAACAAATGGGAGTAGTCGGGGGGTGGGGGCAGGGTGAAGGGTGGAAATGATGTCAATGCAGCACACACATACGAAATTCTAAAACAAAATAAATAAATTTTGACATAAATAAACGAAAGGCAGCGCCCTTGCTTTAAAGGGTACTGCAAATACAGGGGAGGAGGGGATGCTGCCGGAACATCCAGGATTTCAAACAGCACTAGGCCTACAATTCTGCCTAAAGTCAGACCAAAAGATCACCTTCATGGGCTGGAAAAATGGCTTAGTCAGTGAAGTGCTTCCCTTCTAAACACTAGGTTTATTCTTAGATGAACCTGAGTTCATCCCTAGAAGCCATGCAAAGGACTGGACACAGCAGTGCATACTTGTGATCCCGGCACAGGAGGTCAAGCAGATCCCTGGGGCCGACTGCTCAGCCATCCCAGATTGACCGGTGAATTTCAGGTCAGAGAGAAAAACAAGGTGCATGATGCCTGAGAAACAACACCAAAGGCTGACTGACACACACATACACACTTAGACATACACATACACACATGTGTGTGCACACACACTCCACAACAAACAGACAAACATCCCATGAAGATTGTCAGCTTGTAGAGTAGCCCCAAATTCCAGTAAAGATTCCAGTTCCTCTCCTGTCTCTGTCAAATGCCTGAGCTGAAAATGTTTGTAGTGTGAAAGTGGCAGACAGACACCTGCAGGTCTGCATCCTCCAGCCCAGCTCCTTCCCTGCTGTGCCTGAGTGAACTGGCTTCTCCTTTAGGCAGGGAAAGAATCAAGTTTAGTGACCCTGTCTTCTCTTCCCCCCTTCTGCAAGCAGCTGCGAGCAAAGGCTTTGGAAGGGTCACATGGGTGTCTGCTTTTGAAGACAGGAAGGTTGAGCCATCATGAATAGGACTGAGCTTGGTGTGTCCCTGAAGGCTGCAGCTGGGCCACCTCTACCCCAAAACAGAGCAGGGTGTGCCGCAAAAGGAAGCTCAGCATATCTGAGCAAAGAATAAACAACACACATTTAATGCTAGGTTTGTCCATGGTGTTGTATTTAGGACCTTTCTTCCTTTTTCCCTTCCTCCTTCCCTCCTTTCCTTTTCCTTCTTCCCCACCTCTCCAAGGATTTCAGGGTCTCAAAGAGATAAACAAGGGAACACATTGGATGGAGTGTCTACTGTTGTATATGGTCTTAGGGGTACATTGGCATTATACTCATTGAAGGATGAGGACTCTGAGTAAAGCCAACCCCTAGGCATCAGATGGCCTGTTTCTATGCACAG
Source organism: Rhabdomys pumilio (assembly GCA_030674055.1). Taxonomy (NCBI): domain Eukaryota; kingdom Metazoa; phylum Chordata; class Mammalia; order Rodentia; family Muridae; genus Rhabdomys; species Rhabdomys pumilio. Next base: position 209,217,830 of record JANHMN010000001.1, on the reverse strand, counting down.
ACTTCTAGATTTAAACAATAATAATAATAAGTGTTCTAGGGCCTGGAGAGATGGCTTAGCAGTTAAGAACAACTGAAGACCCAAGTTCAAATTCCAGCACCCACATGACAGCTCACAACTGTCTGTAACTCCAAGATCTGGCAGCCTCGCACAGACGTATATGCAGACAAACACTGTTTCATATAAAATAAAAAATAAATAAAATAATTTTTTTTAAAGGTGAGACACCCACCACATAGAACAGGTTCTGGGAGCTGCCATCGCCCTTGGGCCTGAGGCTGCCTGAGGCATGAGACAGAGTAACTGCAACTCAGAAAGGAAGTTTTCCTAGAAGGTCCCCTAGCCTGAGGTGGCCCCGTAGAGGAGGTCTTGGGAGCAGGACACACCTGAGCCCCCATGTCTTCCCTCCTCCCATCTCTTGCTAGGGCCCCTCGTACCTGAACCCAAGGAGACATGAAGCCGACTACAGAAGTGTCAAGTGGAATTAGAAAGCTACACACAGGCTTCTGCACCAGGCCTGGGGACCTGTGCCCATAGGCCACAGTGTCTGTGGTGGCCTATGATCTGACAGACTGAAATTCTCTTTCCCTCTTTTGTCTTGGAGAGGAAACCCAGTGAGACACCAGGCCACCAGCATCCCCAGTGCGCACAGCCTAATCTAACAGTCTTGGCTCTCTGCTCTTATTCAACAGGACATGTCTCCTAGTGCTACAGTACTGAACGGGTTAACCCCCATATTCTGCTCTAACCTGTAAAGGGTGGCGACCCTCAGTGAAGTGAGAGCCAGACCCTTGTGTAGCCACCCAGCAGCTCTCAGCTATGCCAAATGAAGCAGGGATATCTGATGGATGGAAGGTAGATGTAGCAAGTCCCCTGGGAGAATAATTTAATTTTATGGGGAAGAAATGAGGGACCAGGGAGTCCAGGCTACAGGCATCCTGCCACTACCAGAAGCACATGTAACTCATTACCTTCCCTGGCTTCCCATGGGGAGCCATGGATGACGCCACACGTGTGGTGGGGCGGGCTGAGGCCATGGGGAGAGCGGGATTATGTTTTCCTAACTCTAACACCTCTCTCTGGGCCTCACACACACACACACACACACACTTCAGAGCAAGCTGGCCCAGCCAGGCACCTTCCACTCCCAGGGCCCCTCTGTGTGCCAGCCTGGAGTGGTCCTCAACTGGCTGAACAGGCAGAGGAAACAAAGGCTGGAGGGGGGAAGTAAGGAAGGGTGGGAAAGAGCCTGGGAGGAAGGGAAAAGATAGGAATCTGGACTGGCTGTCTCAGCTCGGAGTTTCGGTTTGGAGGGATAACCGGTAATATGGCACAAAGAGCCTTTCAGGTCTTTTCTGAGACAGTTCTCCTAAACATTTCTGATATTACATCCCTTATGCTATTGTCTAGCAGGTTGTAGCTCTGCCTTTAGCCTTACAGTCTACAGTGGGCTCCATGGAGGCTGCTGGGCGATAAGACACAGAAAAGAAGAAACAGCCACAGAGGTACAGAGAACCTGAGCTACTGAGGCTACTGTGGAGGTGGGAAGCTTGAAGGATGTGAGGATACTGCAGACAGCAGGGTTTGAAAGGGGCCTTTTATGCAGGGGACCAATGACGAACCAAGTCCCTCCCTTTTTCTCATCACCTGGGAAACAAAAATAGAGGAGTAGAGGCAAGGAAAGAGAAAGGGACAGAAGCTAGGCACAAGCAGAGAGGGAGGGAGGGAGGGAGGGAGGGAGGGAGAGAGAGAGAGAGAGAGAGAGAGAGAGAGAGAGAGAGAGAGAAATAGACTGGACAGAAGGGGGAAACAGTCTTGAGTAGTAGAAGTACAAGGTGGTTGCAGAAGACATGGTGGAGGAGGCCCTTTCTGTCCCCAGAGGACACTCTGGCAATGGACTCTCTAGCCCAGCATGTGGCATGAGGCTTCAACCCTCAGAGATCTCTCACTTCTCCTGGACATGCAGCTTCCATGCTCTGGAGCTCCTACCTTAGCCTGCAAAGCAGGACCTCTCTCTCTCTCTCTCTCTCTCTCTCTCTCTCTCTCTCTCTCTGTCTCTCTCTCTGTCTCTCTCTCTGTCTCTCTCTCTGTGTCTATCTCTCTCTCTTTTTCTTGTGCACACACGTGCATGCACACACACACATATCATACACACACACACACTATCATATATACACCATACACACAGCATACACAAACACACACCATACATACCACATACACAAACACACACCATACATACCACATACACAATACACACACCATACACACACAATACACATACACATATCACATATACACCATACACAGATACACACAAAATACACACTCCATACACAAACACACACACACACACACATACACACACCCACTACACAGAGAAGAAAGAGCCTAGCTGGCTAGAATACACTACATTTTACAAAATGATTGGTTGTGGTTTATGTCCCCCAAACAGTCTCAGGTGTTGAAGCCTCCTTGGTCCACAGGCAGTGAGTGGATCTGGTCCCTGAGAACAGAAACTCCTGAGGGTTCTCATTAATTGGCACCATGATAGGCTTGTAATTTGACATCATTTGTAGGTGATGGAAACTTCTGAAACCTGGGTTTGCTTGGAAGAAGAAGGTCATTGGAGGCATGTCCTTGGGGACAGCAACTTGTCCTGGACTACTCTCTGCTCCCTGGGCACTATGACGTCAAAAGCTGGCCTCGTGTGCCTGTGCTCCAGTCACCACAGTGTTGGGCTCACATCAGGCCCAAAGCATTGGTTCTAGCCAAACGTGGGCTAGAACCTCTCCAACTGTGAGCCTCCAAACCCTTCCTCCTGCAAGGTGTTCCTCCATCTAACATGACTATTTACACCCACAGTTCTTTCCTTTCTTTTTTAATACATAATTTATTTATTTTTATTTTATGTCCATTTATGTTTTACTTGCATGTTTGCCTGTGTGAGAATTTCAGACTCCTTGCAGCTGGAGTTACAGAGCTGCTATGTGGGTGCTGGGAATTGAACTCAGGCTGGGCCATCTCCCCAGCCCCACCCAAAGTTCTTAAAGTCCCATTTGCAATAAAACCTGAGTCTTAAGCTAGGCTGTGTTTTAAGGATCTTGCTCCATGCCAGCCTTGAGGAAACACACTCATTCTTCACCCCCACTCTATCTTGGAGGAGGCAGCCCTGAAGAGGGCCTGGAGAGCGGCCAACACTTCTTAGTTTTAATCTACTGAAGGCCTCTGGGAAGAGCCTGGCCCAGGCTTCCATCTGTTTGTTATCTCTTTCCAGTTTCTCCTTGCCTCTCTTGGACTCACTCCTCTCCTTCCTCTGTTTTGCTCTCCAGAGAGGAAAATCAGAAAGGAAATTTTTTTAAAAAAGCACCAGCATCCTTCCAAAACAGAGCCACAGATTCAGTCTTTCTGAAGAACACTGGGGACTCCGTCCTGAAGTGGGGTGAGAGATTCAAGTTTGGGTTCCTTGGCCAAGTGATCAAGGGCTGGGCTTTAACTGTCTTTTAAACCGGGAAGCATCATCTCCAAGTCTGAATTTAAAGAGACACACCCCTAAGGCAATGACCTCAGAGATACCAGCTGTATTCTCTTCTGGTGGATGAAGACACTGGCCTAGAGTCAGTCTGGAATCCACAGCTCCTGGCTTCACTGCATCAAAAACTGGGGCCCAGAGAAGCCCTACTCAGGACAGTAGCACAGCTGAGAACCCCATCAATCACCAATGCTCTCTGGCAGATTCCTCAGGTTGGCACCAGGAAGCACAGAAGCTGGGCTCATCACTTGGTTTTGTTTCCCTGATCGAAATGATTGTTTTTGATCTCAGGTCCAGAACTTAGGGAGAGAGATGGGAGAGGGGAGGGGGAAAGGTGGCAGTCCCAGTGACACCCCACACCGCAAGCTTCGATCCTACTCCTGGTGTCCCAGGTTGACCCTAGGTGACTCCCTCCAACTACTCACAACCACGGTCCTTTCTGGCCAAACCTGGCCTCTTTTACAATGTGTCAATGAGAATAAAACTGAATCAAGAGCTTGGTCCAGCAACATCCTTGCTGACTTCCTGAGCAAGGCAAACAAGTACACACATGTGCACACACAGGGGTGTGTGTGTGTGTGTGTGTGTGTGTGTGTGTGTGTGTAACTTGTGGCATACACCTGTAGACTTTTGTTCTCTTGCCCAGGCATCAGGACACTGGCTTAGTCTGGGGAACAAGTTGACAGAACCTTTTGCCAACCCTTCTCTTTGAAAATCTTTGTGTGATGGTTTATCTTGATTGACAACTTGGCGGGGTTTAGATTCACCTTGGAGACACATCTATAGGTGTGTCTGGGAAGATGTTCAGAGAGGTTTAACCGAAATGGGAGAGCCACCAGCACTATCCCATAGGCAGGGGTCCCCAAGTAAATAAAACAGAGCAAGGGAGCCTAGCAACCCCATTCATCTCTGCATCTTGACTAAGGATGCAATGTGGCCCCTGACGCTACACCTTGTCTGTCATTATGCTCTGTACTCTCAAACGGTGAGCCAAAATGGTATGGTCATTCTTATGCTCTTTTCCAGAAGCCACTTCCCTGCTTTGCCTCAACATCCGCACCAAGGAGACTGCTCTCAAGCCTGCTCCTCCTCCCACCAGCAATCACGAGGGCAGGCACTGTTCCAGTCCCTCTCCAGAGCATCCCTGACACCCAACACAAAGACTAGAACTCAGGGGAAGAGCTAACTGCTGTGAGTCTCCAGGGGTGAGCCAAAGAACCCTTACTTCGAAGCTTAGATCTCCTTGTCTGCCCCTCCTGCAGGAGCTGTTCCCTTCCTCCTCTCCCGGATACCTCTTCCTTTCCTATATCTGCCCCTGTGAGAAAAAAGGACAGAGCCAACGCTCCTGAGAAAGGCTATGGACAGTGTCACAAAGCAAAGAACCAGGTTGCACACTCCACCGTGGACAAGGGACTGTCTCTAGGTGACCAGCCTGATACCCTTCAGAGCAACCCTGTAGGCCTCATCTCTTTTCTCTCAGAAGTAGGACAGTGTTCTCCTCTTCCACATAAGCCCAGTGAAGAGTGGGTTTGTGCCTGAAGCAAGCTTTCATTAGGCACTTGCCCAATATCAGTACAGACATTTACTAATACCTGCCTGCCAGTGCGCAGGGAACAGGTGCTGCCAATTCCATGCTGGAGTCTCTCTGAGGGACTGGTGAGTTACAGAATATTTGATGTCTTCAGTCTCAATACGCCCATCTATAAAATGGGTTCTTATTTTGCTAATGACATAGGTTTATTGAGATGAATGAGAAAAATCATAAAAGAAATTTTTGAAGATAGGACATTCAATATCTGTAGAAATAAATGGGGAAGGCAGCAGGCAGTGGGGTCACCAAAGCACAGTGGAAAGCAAGGGCCTTCAACACCGCAGGAAGAGCTCCAAAGTCCAAGACAGATAGACACACTCACCATCCTCACACAGGTTCAGCTTGGACAGGCTCCTGCCATCAAAGGGTTCCTCAAAGATGGAGCTGTTGTCACGGTCACTCACAGTGTGCAGGTACATGGCTTTGTTGTCCATCATATCCTGAAGCAGCTGAAACACCAGGCAGCACAGGGGGCAGAGGAGACATAGAGTCAACTATGTGATGAACAATTGGTCTAAGTAGGTATCTGCCCATACGACTCCCAGCCTGGAGGTGCCCACCCATGTGACTCCAGTCTGGAGGTGTCCACCCATACAACCCCCGGCCTGGAGGTGCCCACCCATGTTACTCCCCAGCCTGGAGCAGGGCTCTTTCTACCCCTTCAGCAGGAGCTGAGAGCATCATCCAGGTTCTTGGGACCCCTCCATCTCCAGTTCTCCCTACTCAGTACTAGAAGGCCAAGCACGGGCTCTGTCCTTTCTTTTCAACAGCTCTCTGTGGGGCTGGATCCTTAGGCTGGGGACACCATGGCCACACTGGGCAGTACTTGAAAGAGACTCTATCACCCAAACGATGAGTAGAGAGTAGCTCCTACAAACAGTTCTCACTCTGTGGATCATGACCCCTTTGGGGGTCAAACAATCCTTTTATAGTGGTCACCTAAGACCATCAGAAAATCGTCAGAAAACACAGATATTTATATTACAGTTCATAACAGTAGCAGAATTACAATTATGAAATAGTTTTAGGGTTGGGGGTCACCACAACATAAGGAACTGTACTAAAGGGTCACAGCGTTAGGACGGCTGGGAAACACTGCGTAAGCTTCAGTGGCCCTGGGAGGGTCGGATAATTGCAAGAGGGAATTTGGAGACACAGATGCATTGAGATGGGTTAGAATCAGCCGAGGACATCAGACGGTCCCTAACCCCACAGCAGGCTGTGGCAGGAATTCATCTCCCAAGGAGTCTAGAGGACGAGTGTTCTCCATAAGTCTTACTGAACAGCTGTTGGTCAGGGGGTTCCACCTGCATGATGCCCCCAAGGGCATCCCAAGCTCCTGACTTGGGAAACTCTCACTTGAAGAGACCCAGCCATGGTGTTTGCATAACAATGTGGCCCACACCATCCCATTCTTCTGTGCATAATTGTGTGACTGGAAGGCCATCCTCAGAGCCTGTGCGGGTGGCTCTGGGGCAGAAAGGCATTATGAGCCCTGGGCTGGAAGAGATTTTCTGAGTTCTCTAAGATGAATTTGCATTCTTTGTGTAATGAGAAAAATCCTTTTTATAAAACAGAATCGCAAAGTGTTTGTTTATACAAAATCCTTTGGCTTTTTCCTCACGTACACAGCCTGTAATTTTACACATTGCTTTCAGCACAAATCTAACTGGACATAAGTGTATGTCAACTTGTTTTCCTGATGTTCTTTAGCTATCTGGCTATTTAACCAAAATAAAGAAGAGGGGAAAGGGAGGGAAGAAGTAGAGGGAAAGGAAGGCAAAGAGGTTAAAAAAAAAAAAGAAAAAAGAAAAAAGAAGTCAGATGGGAGAGGCATTTATTTATCTTCAAAGTGAATTTTGGAATAACAAAGCCCCAAGAAGATGGCACAAGCCCTGGATGAAACAGATACACTGAGATCCTGGGAAAGAAGCAGGACTCACAGCCTGGGTGAGATGTACGGTGCCTGGAAGGTACTGGGAGGGAGACAAGGAGACTACAATGGATTTTGGGAGTCATCCTTCCCTCTTTGGAGGCAAGGCATGAAGGAAGCATCCGTGGGGATAAAGAAGGAGGGGAAAGGGCAAAGCAAAACCATGTGTCTCTTTACAACTTGAACTTGGTCTACCAGAGAAGCTTCCAGAACAGAGACTTGGCCTTTGAGGAGGAGAAGAGGCTTAAACTGACCAGTGGCTGATCAACTAACTACCCATCTACTGATCCTGGAGAGATAAGGTCTTTTGCTCTATCACTCCAGGTATTGGGGTGCCATATTCCCTCACTCTGGCTCACTCACTCGGGTACATACATATATACACACAGGCTCTCAGACATTGGTCTTTCTTCCAGTCTATGAGAGGGACAGGAGAGGGACATGGTCCTTGGGTCTATCAGGACTTCTCCCATCCAGCCGTTCTGTGCCTTTCCCCTTGGTGTCCAATACGCTAATGTCCTAACACTGGCTCTCCATCCAAGCCCTCAGCCCAACATCAGCCTCTAGGTGGGGCACTGGATGGCTCCAGCTCTGCTCAACTATAGGGGATCCTCCTTGGTCTCAGGATGTGTGTGGTCCTTCCCCTCCGGCCTCAATCTTAAGAAGCTACAAAGCTGGAGGCCACTATCTCTGCAGCCTGTGATAACCCTTGCTCTGCCAAAGGCAACAGTGTCTGCAGTCAAAGGTCCCCAGAACCTCTTTCATGCCACCTTCCTTCTCTCCTGATCAACTCCAGACCACTGTGACCTAGAATGTGTCCACAGCAACCCCTCCTAGCCATCCTCCCCACCTTCTGGATGGACTGAGCAACAGCCTAGAGAAAGAGGCTGGGGTAGAGCAGGTCCAGATGTGAGACGGATGACTTTAGAAATGCTCAATTCTTCATTACTTGGAAACAAAATACAAGCATGTTCTGCCTGCCCTGGTTTTATGTGGGGCTGTGTTTTCCCCAGAGCAGGTTCTGAACTCTGAGATCCTGTTCTACCATCTTTAGACCCAGTTTGTGTTCTCAGGCACGTCACAGCTGACCATCTAGAGTAGTGGTAATCATGGAAGCTGCTGATGTGTTGGAGACTCCCCTTGGGCCTCAGACTGATTGTCCCCTACCCTTCCCCCAAAAACCTCCTGAGAGCACTTCCTGGGAGCACTTCCTGAGAGCAACTCCTGGGAGCACCACGAACAAGGCAGAAAGGCTTATCAACATTTTATCATTCCCATTTTAAAGATAACCTAACCAAGATCAAAGAGGCAAGAATGACAAAACTGAAATAGTCAAAGAGGCAGTAATTAGATGGATGGTTCAGGGGTCCACACACACAGCACTGACTCCATCGTGGGCTGCTGCTGTATCAAAGGTATACATATGTGTCAGTCACCTTCAGTGACCACCTTCAGGGTATCTGTAACAGGGGCTGCATTGGGCACACCTTGGAGGAGCAGCCAGTGCACCTCTGTAAGGGCATGAGCAGAGGAGAAGGCTGGAAGGTAAACCTGGGCCACATGGATGGAGCCACAGGTTCCCTGGTGCTTGAGGAGCCTGGACTTCAGCTTTGCTAATCAAGGGGGAAGCCATGTTGTAAACAGGGAGAGTGGTTCTACTCACCCCCAGGGGGTGTTATGAATTATTCCCCACAAAAGATGGAGTGGGGGCCAAGCTTTGCTTCCAGAGTTCATCTGACAGCTGCCCCCTCGAACTGCGCAGGTTCGGGGGGGGGGGGCAGAGAGAGAGAGAGAGAGAGAGAGAGCGAGCTCAGGGTACAAGGGCTCCTTTTTCTCTCTCAGTTTGGGAAGGTGGTCACTTTGCTGACGTCATCTAGCCTTCTATGCTTCACCCCTGTGATGTGAAATTCACTCTGCTGGGGAGGGGGAAGGCAGGAGGACACAGTGGGCATCCATCTTGAGCTTATGCAGGAGCGAGGACTTTTTAAAGCCATACACAACAGTCAGAAGAGTTTGTAAAATTCTTCCTCAGCAGGTAGGGGAGGGCTCAGAGTCCTGAGGACTCCCCCTTGCTCAAAAAGTCCCAGAAATGAAGCTATGAGGAGTTTCTTTTGGGAAAAAAGCGGCCTCAAAAGTGGCATGAGACTGAGGTTCGAATCCTGGTTTTGGAAGTTGCTCTGAGAGCAGCAAAAGGGCTAAATTGCTGAGGCAGGGAGATAGACCAGGGGCCTCAGTTGCGACTCTGAATCTTTTTCTGTGGGCTCTTGCCTCTCATTTGGCAGGGTTTATAGCTTCTCTTTGGATTGCCTGGTTTCTAGAACTCATTTACACCAAATAAAGTCACTGCAAATCCCCCACTCCCAAGGTTTCTAGATAGGTCTTAAACCCTTTCTTTTTCTAACTATACTCAGTTCACTGGATCCTAATTTAGTTAGAGAAGTCCAGGTGCTTCACTAAAAACCTCCTGCATCGCTTGACACACCTCAGTGTGTTTACACACACACACTCACACGTGTGCACATGTACCCATGCATGCAGCCATGCATGCATGCATGCACACATGCACACACACTGCATACGGGTGTGCATACACATTTATTCCCCGAATAGGCTCTGGAGCTATGATATGAGACATAAGACAGCCAGAGATGTCACTGAAGCCACAGCATTCCTTTGGCATCCAGATGCAGGCTCACACTCTATAGACCTAGCAACTGAATCCTGAGGCCCATGTGTGTCTACAGGCTCAGATCCCTGGGACCCTCCCACCTGGAGCCAGGCAACTCCAGGGTCTCTGTCTGCAGGAGTTCCCAGAACTCAGCTTCAGCAGCACAACACTTCCTCCATCTGCTCTTGGGACCATTACCCAGTAGCTTCTAGGTCAAAATGTCAAAACTCACCTGTTTGCACCAAGCTGAGGCTGGACCCCGTCCCTTCAGTTCCCAGCGATTGCCATGGTAGCCAGAGAGCTGACTGCTACCCCACGGAGACCCAGAAAGTAGTCCCTTGAAGCTTGTCCCCACAGCCAGCCAAATCCAGATGGAGTCATATAGAAAGAGGCTTCAGTGTCACCTAGTGATTTAGGTCAGGGCCACAGAGTCACTTCTATGGGAGGACCAGTTCAACAAAGTGGTTGAATGACGGGTCTGCACGTGGGACTCTCTGTCTTGATGCAGCGTCGGTCAGCCTCAGAAAGCGATCCGGAAATATTCTGTGGAGTCACCCGCAACTCTGCTAGGTACTGACTGGGTGGGAGGTGCTCCAACCTCCAGTCTTTATTTTTAAAAAAGTTCTAAAAGCAACTGCTAGAGGGAGTCTGGACTACGCCTGCCCTCTTGTGGCCACCCTTAGACTTTACAACTGTGCCCCGCGTTTCCAGCCCTTGGCTTTGGGACTCTATTTTCAAGGCTCTGCTCAAAATACTTTTTGGACAGCTTCTGGGAAAATGGCAGCTAGACCTGGTTTATGACACACCCAAGGAAACCAGTCTTGTAAAAAATTATTGTAGCACGGAACTGGCATGTCTCAATTCATTCAGCAAGTTTGGCATTTCCTGAAGTTACATCCACTCCCAAAGGACTTGGACAGTTCACACTGGGGCTATTTAGAAGAAAGTCTGGGAGATTCTGAAAGAACTTCCCAAAGTCAAGCTCAACACAATTCAGTAACAATGCCAGGGTCTGAAGACGGCACAAGGCAAGAGAGGACAGGCCTGGGAGAAGCCAGCTGGTTGAAAGTCTGACCGGACCTCAAAGAACTGGAGAGCTCAGCACAATCCCTTATAATAAGGAGATACATTGGGCTGGGAGATAGCTGAGTCCACAGAGCCCTGACCTCTCAAACAGGACCCCCAGCACCCACGTAAAAAAGACCATGTGGTGACACACACTGCGACCCCAGTGCTGGGGAGCTGTGGACAAGGAAATTGCTGGACTTACTGGCCAGACAGCCTAGCTTACTTGGTGAGTTCCAGGCCAGCAAGGGAGCCTGTATAAAAACTCTCAAGATAGAATGACATCTGAACTTGATTTCAGTCTCCTCCCCATACACATGTACACACATACAGATACACACAGTAAAATTAAATACAAATTAAAAGAGTTAAAAAGAGATCCAAGCAGGTGTTAAAAAAGCAATGAATCCAGATGACAGCAGTGGGAAGAGAGAATATCAGAGAGACATGCCATTCCTCCCCCAAGAACCCAGTGTGAGCCAAGATTGGATAGGTCAGATAATGGATCTGGACTTCAGTGTGCAGAAGCTAACATTCATAAATACATTCCTGTTTGTTGGTTAGACACGAGAACAGGGTTTCAAGGTTGTGTTTCTAACAGGGGAAGAGTCTGACAAACTCAACTCTGCCCACAGAGAAACTGCCAACCCTCGGCTGACTCAGAGAAGTTTTAGTCCTCTTCAGTGACCACCCTTCTAACTGTCCCAGGGGGCAGCTCCTGCAGGACACTGCTTTGCAGGAAGAAAAACGTCCTTGTATAAGGAGGAGGAAGTAGAGAAGGAGGAAGATGAAGAGGAAGAGGAAAAGGGGGCACTTTATGATGTGTTATATACAATATATACAGATGTATGCCTGTACTATTTCGAATGCTTTTCAAATAGCTATATATAGTTGGTTCTTGATATACTCATGAGGTTGGATTCAGGACTCTTTCATGGATGTCAAAACCTCAGGCATGTAAGTGTCCAGCATAAAGCATCATGGGTTTTGCATAAAGGCCCTGCTCAGCATCCTGTCTGCTCTAAATCACCTCCAGGTTATGCATGCTATCCAACACAATGTAAAAGTTATTGTGAACAGCTATCATACCTTATAGTTTCGAAAACTGGGATAAGAAAACATTTTAATATTCAGTAAAAACCCTGATTATTTTTAAAAAAATACTTTTGATCTGTGGTCAGCTTGGATCTGCAGATGTGGACAGTGTTAATACAGTGAGGGACATTGTGGCCTTCATAGCAGCCACATGAGGCAGGCGCTGCTCCCGAAACGGTTTACACAGAGACCAAGTGATCTGTCTTGGGTCACTCCAGCCTGTGAATGGAGAGCTGCAGTTCAGCCCCAGGCAGGTGCCCTGAGTCTAGGCCTGTAATTACTCCTTACAAAAAGAATATTTCTGTCACTCAAGTCATCACCAACATCCCTGGGAATGGAGTCTTCCATCTAGCTAGATGTGCCCTCAGAATGTGACACTCACAGACCTTCATTACAGACACATATGCATCAGCAAGAAATGCAGTGAGTCAGTGTAGCTGAGGCTCATGTCCCAGAAACTGAATCTCCAGTGCAGCAGTGCAGGGAGGCGGGGCCTAGTGCAGGGAGGCAGAGCCTAGTACAGGGAGGCGGGGCCTAGTGGGAATGGCAGGAGCCAACAGCACTGTAAGAAGGATTTACAGAAATATCTTCCTCTTGTCTGTCTGTTGCCATGGCAAGACTCGACTTTCATTATCTCTTGCCTCCTGCCACGTGATTACCCTGTAAGAACACCCCAGAGGCTGGCATTTTTATCGTGGACTTTCAGGTATCAAATGGGGAAAAAAACGAATCCCTGTTTGTTCTAGATTTCTATTCACAGGCATTGTGTTTTATACCACAAGTAAGGACAGTTGTTAAGACCTGGGGTTTCCCTATTTAGTCTTCTTTGTGGATCCTGGCACCACCATACCTGATGACAACTAGGGAGGAAAGGCTTCTTTTGCTTCGTGACTTCAGACCACCATGTCAGAGAAGGTGTGGTGGATGCCAGAGGGTGTGGTAGAAATGTTCACAACATGGCAGACAGGAAACAGATACCAAGGCAGGAAGCAGAGGCTGGGGCATAGCTTCCACCAGTCAGGCTTCACCTTCTAAAGACTCCACAGCATCCCAAAATAGCACCAGTGGCTAAGGACCAGGCATTCAAACCATGAATCTTGCAATAGGAATTTCAGATTCAGACGATAACACCAACTGTGTCTAAAATGGACATAATTTTTTTTTTAAATTCACAAACCTACACTGACCTGCTTTAAGAAGTAGGGAAAGAAGACAGGAGAAAGAGGAAGGAGATGAAATCTAAGCACACCCAAGAGTGGTGGTTTGAATGAGAAATGTCCCACAATGTCTCTGGCATTTGATCCCCAGTTGGTGGCACTGATTGGGTAGGTTTGGGTATGTCCTTGCTAGAGGAAGTGTGCCACTGGGGGAAGGCTTTGAAAGTAAAAGCCTAACCTACTTAGAGTCTCTCTCTCTCTCTCTCTCTCTCTCTCTCTCTCTCTCTCTCTCTCT
>JANHMN010000001.1:209189150-209204484 GCA_030674055.1 Rhabdomys pumilio | reverse complement strand
CTCTCTCTCTCTCTCTCTCTCTCTCTCTCTCTCTCTCTCTCTCTCTCACCCTGTCCTTCCTGCATCCCTCTCTCCTTCCCGCTTTGGGTTCAAGATGTGAGCCCTCAGCTTCTGCTCCGTGTCATAACATCCCCACTGTTATGGACTCTGACCCTGGGAAACTATAAGCCAAACCAATTCTTTCTCCCATAAGCTGTCTTGGTCATGGTGTTTTATTACAGAAGCAGAGAAGTAACAAGAGACTGGCCAAGCCCTTCCTGTACCACCTGTGAGTAAGACACTGATTTAGACAGGGGCTAGTTTTCTGCATGAGGCCCACAGACATGCGTAAGACTGTCAAGCTGTAAGAATGTTGGAGGCGGCCGTGTATTGTTTTAAGGCCAGTGGCTGTGGGCCAGGACACTTTTCTCTTCCCCTCTTCTGTTTCTGTTTCGTCTGGCTTGTCTCCGGATAAGATTTATCTGTACTAACTAGTTAAGTCTTTGCTGTTTTTTTTTTTTTCTTTTCTTCTTGCTGAGTAGTATAACATTATGTACGTGGACCCACAATTGGTTTACTTCTTCATTTACTTAATTTTCGTGTGTATGGGTGTGTGCCAGGACGCATATACGTACACCCACACTATATGAACTCCCACAGAGGCCAGAAGAGCCATTGTGTCCCCTGGAACTGGAGTTACAGATGGTTGTGAGCCACCATGTGAGTGCTGGAAACTGAACCCAGTTTCTCTGAGACAACAGCCAGTGCTCTTAACAGCTGAGTCATCTCTCCAGCCTTATGGGTGTTACACTTGTTTATTACCTTTGTGAATAAAAAGCTCCAGGCTCTGGATAATAGAGGGGAGCAGAGGTTGGGAAAGTAGGCTTTCTTTTTTAGTGAGCAAGAAGGCTGCTCAGGTTTTTGGTGGGGTTTTGTTGTTGTTGTTGTTGTTGTTGTTTGTCACCTAAGCTCGGAACAGTCCAGGACTTGTAAGATGGTTCAACAGGCAAGGGTACTTGTTGCCAACCCTGATGACCCAGGTTTGATCCCTGGAACTCACATGGTGGGAATTGACTCTGGCAAGTTGTCATTTCACTTCCGCGTGCACACTGTGATGCACACCTAAGTGTACACACATGCGAAACAAACAAACAAACAAATAGGTAAAACAGGGAGTTGCCATTAAAATAAAAACAGTAGTAAAAGTCTGTTCAAAACCAATTTTTTTCCCCATTCAAACCACAAGCTTATGGTAGCTGGTCACCTGCATCTTGTGCCCCATCACTACCATGAGATAACAGGACACATGGTGGAAGGTTAATTGGGCTTTGCCCATAGCTAAATCTGTGAAACTAAGGAATGTGCACACGAGTGTTTAATATGGGGAGATGATGTTTTTGCATAATTGAGAACTCACCATGGCAACCGCATCAGTTCTGTGCTCCTGGTGAGGAGCCACGTCAGACCATAACGCGGCGATTGAGGGCTTCCTGTTTTCTTGGGATTACGTCTGTCTTGTTTGTGTCCTATTCCAGCACGTAGCCCAGAAATGGGCCCAGAGGAAGTAGAAAGTCAACACTTGCTGGACTTCACAAGCAGCAGCCCTCAGAAGGGCCCTGTGAAGAGAAGAGTGGGTTTCCAGCCAGGCAGCCTCTCCAGCTCTGTGGATGTGGGAAAGGTCGTGAAATTTCTTTGAACCCAACTTTCCTAGTCTGTGAAACCAAGTTCCTAGTTTTGGCTTTCCCATCTCAAGGCTATTTATGAGAGAGAGACTCTTTAAAAACATGCTCTAGATTGCCAAAGCTCAGCCACAGCTATTGTTTCTCAACGTTGATAGCTCTTGACAGATGAGATAGTAATTGTCATGTGGGTCTCCACAGTGTCCAGCTGCTGACAGCGGGTGCTGACTCCAAATCAGGGAGGCAGGAGCCTCTGCCTTGTGGTGCTCCCTGCTCTTTAACCATCATGAAATCTACCCAACCATCTGCTTTGTTCATTCCCTAGAAGGTGTGTGGATGATGAATTCCAGGAGACAGCCCATATTTCCCAACACTGGCCCAGGGTCATAGGCAGTAAGGTCATAGGCAGGGAGCATCCTCCCTGACTACCCCTGGGGACCTACATGGTGCTCCTTGTATTGTCAAACTTAGAGATGCAGGTTACTTTCTAAGGAGTGTATCTCAGAATCAAGATGATTTAAATTTTGCTTGAGAGTTTGACAATGAAATGATCATAATGCGAGCAATTTGTAGTTTGTAGCCAGACATTCAATCATAAGAAACTAGTCAAAGCAGAGTGAGACACTGGGCCAAAACCCTTAAGAAGAGAGTAATGGGATAAATGTAAAACAGACACCAGTGCTGGGATGATATTCCTTCCCATGGACAGGATGTGGGATACCAGGCTTCCCAAAGCACATTTTTAAAAAGGTCTTACTTTACATGACTCTGAGTTAATGTAAGTCATGATAAGTTAAAGATGGCCAGAAGCATGGGGGGGGGGGGTCACAGAGCTCCTGAACTCTGCACTGACAAATGCATATGGGATAGTATTTGTTTACTTCTAGATTCACCCACTAGGAACTAGAACCAGGAAGCTGAAGGGTCCAGAAGTGGGCCAGAAAGGGGCAAGTTCCACTCTGAGGAGAAATCACTCAGAGGAGGTTTTGGGTTACAAATATGTAGAGAGCTGTCATGGGAAGAAGGTTCTGGATTTCTCTGAATTACCCAAGGGGGAGATGCAGAATTTTTCCACGTGCAAAGGACCTGTGTATAGATTGTTTTTCTGTTGTTCTGATAAAATACCATAACCAAAAGTAGCATAAGGACAGGTTCATTTTAGCTCAGGGTTCCAGAGGGAGGATCCACAATGGCGAGAAGGGCTGATCACACTTCATCCACTCACAGGAAGGAGAAAGAAATAAGGTTATAATACCTCAAAGCTCGTCCAAAGTGATAGACTCCCTCCAGCAAAACTCTGTGTCCTAAGGGTTCCATAACCTCCCCCAATGCAGTGCCACCAACTAGTGTTCAAATACATGAGTCGTCTGCTGCTGCTCCCACTTCAGAAAGAAACTTGTAAGAAACTCCCTCCATTGTACTGAGGAGTCACTCACAACTAACTTTGCCACTTAGCTCGCTGTGGTCAGGGAAAGAAAGAACACTCCATGCATGTTTTCAGTAGCAACCGAGACCAGGACATGTGGTGTCCAGTAGACATGATGGGCTTAATAGTAAAAACATTTTAACAAGTACCAGGAAGAGAGGAAATGAGGAAAAAAAAGACAAAGATTGAGAAAGAATGACAGAAACAAAGGAAATTACACAGATACATTTTTAAAATAGAAGGAGCTGGAATTAGTGTCCTACACCTGTATCCCCAGCACTTGGGAGGCAGAGGCAGGCAGATCTCTGAGTTCAAGGCCAGTCTGGCCTACAGAGCCAGTTCCAGGACAGCCAGGGCTATGCAGAGAAACCCTGTTTTGAAAAACAAATACTTTAAAGAAGAAAGGGAGAGAAAGAGTGATGAATTATTGTCTGTCTCTTCTTTTCTGAAGCATGAGTTACAGTTGACACAAAGTGGAAATTTTAAATTTTTATTTAGATTGTATACTTATTAAAGGAAGGCATGCAAGCATCCTATTTAAAAACTAAGTCAGATAGTTCTTTAAGGCTTGCATGGTAAGCAAGAGTTCCCTAAACTCTCAACTCTCACACCGAAAACCTGTCTCCCGTTGGCATTCATTCCAACCCCTTAACTGTTACTTTCCATATTTATCTCCTGTATTTCTAAAGAACAACAACAAGAATCTCAGACTGGGTTATGGCATGAGTCTTTTGGCTTCTCTACATTCACAGAAATTGTAAATCAGTGGAGAGGCTGGAGAGATTGCTCAGTAGATAGGAGCACAAGCTGATCTTGCAGAGGACCTGAGTTCTGAACCTATCTAGTGCCGACAGGGTGACTCACAACTGTCTACAACCCCATGCCCAGGGGATCCATGCCCAGGGAGTCCAACATCTTTTTCTGGCTTCTGCAGGTGTCAGGCACACAAATGGTACATCTACACACATGCTGGCTGATCAGTAACTCCTCTATTGATGTGCTTTATAAAAGAATCTGTTTGATTGGGCTTACAGTTTCAGAGAGTTAGAGTCCATGATAATGGAGCAAGGTATGGTAGCAGGAACAACTGGGAGCTCACATCTCAATCTGCAAGCAGAAGACAGAGAGACACTGGGAATGGTGGCTGTCTTCTAAAACCACAAAGCCTGTCACCACAGACATACTTTCTCTATCAAGGCCATATCTCCAAATCCTTCCCAAACAATTCCACCATCTGGGCATCAAGCATTTAATATATGAATCTATGGGGACCATCCTTAATCAAACCACCACAATTGCAAAGACAGTTATACACATAATAATAAATAAATAGAAACACAAAAATCTATCAGTAGAATATTTATGGAGACAAGAATCTTTGAAAAGATAGCACATGATTCTTAGTTCTAGAGAGAGGGGGCATGTTGCCTACGTGGGATTCTTCTCTGGGGAGTCCTTTCTGGGCTACATCTCCTAAAGTTAGGCACAGAACCAGTTCTGCTGCATGATTGGTTTCCAAAATAGTGACAACATCCCAGCAGGCTATGGGTACATTGCAGAGGATTGAAACCCAAGCATCTGGGGCTGACATTCCAAGCCCACACTGTTGGCCATGCTGCGTCCTACAGGCTTCCAGGGCTAACATTCCAAGTCTCCGCTCAACACAGGCAGTCACCTAGTCTCATATTACTGTAAGTGCCTGATATTTGCTCAAAGACCACAGAGTGACTCCCAAGCTTCCAGCCTTCTAGCCTTTATGCCCATTTCTTATGATGAAGAGGGACAGTGCTGGCCAGGGACTGGGGTAGGGCTGTCATTAGCAAGATGCTGCAGGTCACAGAACCTTCAATGACACAGCAGTTCTCTCTCAGTGAGAGCTCATGAATAGAAAAATAAACAGGGCTAGAAAGGTCTGCCAGGCAGCTCTGGGCTGCTCAGCTGTCAGAGTCCACAGTACCGCCTTAGCATTTTCTGGGAACTGCTGGCCCTAGAGTGGTGCAGTATCTCTGTCTGTTCTCTCCTCCCCATTTTTTCATTCAATCCCACATTCTTTCCCGAGGAAAGTTTCTTGCCTTCAGCATATTGCAGCTGGTTTCTTAGAATGTAAGGCTGTAGCTTGAAGAGGTGATCTGTGCAAGTGACCAGGCCAAGGTAGGAGCTTGGTCTGGGACTCCTCTCTTTTCCCCTTTGCTGCCTGTAGTTGTAGTTGTTGTTGTAATTGTAGCTGTAGTCGTTGTAGTTGTCGTGATCAAATACCTAACAAAGAGTTTCTTTTGGTTCAAGTTTTTAAGGTATAGTCCACAAAAGTAGGAAGTCATAGTGGCAGCAAAAAAGGCAGCTAGTCACGGTATCCAGTCAGAGAGCAGAGAGATGAATGCTGATACCCAGCTCCCTTTCTCTTTTTTGCTCTGTTCAGATCCCCAGCCCATGGAATGGTGCCACATTTATGATGGCTCTTCTTTCTTCAGTTAACTCACTCTAGAAACTCTTTCAAGGACACAGGTTTTCTCTGGCATGACTCTAGATTCTGTCAAACTGACAATCAACATTAATAACTATCACACTACCCAAAGAATGGAAGTGGGGACCTCAGACAGTCAGCAACATTACATCTCCCTGTTTCCTCAGACCTGCTGAGGTAGAACCTGCCCTCAAGCAAGGCTCCCTGACAATGTAAAGGACTGGTTAAAGGTCTGTACATTAATGATTTTCTCTTCTCTGTGACCAAGTAACTGATAAGAAGCAATTAAGGGAGAAGACATTTATTTTGGCTCATGGTTTGAGAGGATGCAGTTCATCATACTGAGAAGGAATGGTGGCAGATAACTATGGTGGCCATAGCAGGTGACAGCTGCCTACTCACATCTCAACAGAACAAGAACCTGAGAAAGGGCAACCAGATGTAGAGTCAGACAATCATCCCCAAGGCCCTGCCCTCCAATAACTTATTTCTCCCAGATAAGCCCATCTCAAAGGTTCCATAATCTCCCCCAAACCAAACACCCCAAACTTCTCCAAACAGCAAAAGGCGTTCAATCATGTGTGCATGTGGGGGACATTTTACAGCCAAATCATAACAGTGGATAACTTCACTATACCCAAGAATAGCCTTCCAGTCTGAGTCGGGGCCCTGAGTAGACCTTGGGCACTACCTCTGCACACAGTCCCACAACACTCAACAGAAACTGGTCTCCCAGTAGCTCTAACACATCCAGGATCGTAGGTGAGGAGGCTACAACACCTGCCCCAAACAGGGAGTAACTGGGACCCCCAAGGACACAGGGACACAGGGACACAGGAACCCCCACCTGGCCAATGGCACAGGCTTCTTCTGGTCTGTGCCAGTGCCCTGAGCAGACCCTTGGGTGCCAGTTTTGTACCTAATCCTACAACATACAGAGGAGGTTGGACTCCCAGGAGCTCTAACACACCCAGGATCGTAGAGGAAGCTGGACTCCCAGGAGTTCAAACGTGCCCAAAAACATAGGATCATAAGATCACAGGATCTCAGGAGCTTGATCACACCAGGATTTCAGGATCCCAGAGGCAGCCTGACTCCAAGGAGCTCTTACACCTAGGATCACAGAGATGGCTGGACTCTGAGGAGTTCTGACACAACCAAGATAACAGGAGAGACAGGCTCCAGTCAGAGACAGTGAGTGCAGGTAGCACTATAGCTAATCAGATGGCAAGTGCAAGAACATAAGCAACAGAAACCAAGGTTACTTGCATCATCAGAACCCAGTTCTCCCGCCATAGCAAGTCCAGGATACCCCATCAAACTGGAAAAGCAAGATTCTGATTTAAAATCACTTCTCATAATGATAAAGGACTTTAAGAAGGACATAAATAACTCCCAAAGTAATTAATAAAGAACCCCTGTGTGCTTTTATGTCTAAAACAACTCAAGTTTCCCACAGTGTAGAAAGGATTAATGATGCTTTATGGAGAGAGAGAGAGAGAGAGAGAGAGAGAGAGAAAGAGAGAGAGAGAGAGAGAGAGAGAGAGAGAGAGAGAGAGAGAGAGAGAACCATGTACATTCATTCTCCAAAGTAAGAGTTCAGCATTTCAGGTAGAGAGGTGAGTGTGTGGTAGGAGGTATGACACCCAAGTCATTGTTCTCTCTCTCTTTTCTTTTTAATTCTATGTATGTATGTATGTATGTATGTATGTATGTATGTATGTATGACTATTCTGTGTGTATATATATGGTGTATGACAGGAGCGAGCATTAGATCCTATTATAGATAGTTGTGAGCCACCAAGTGGTTGCTGGGACTTGAACTCAGGATCTCTGGAAGAGCACTGAGCTATCTCTCTAGCCCCTTGTTCTTTCTCTTACCCATGTAAAGGTTTGTTTTGACTCTTGACAAATCACAGGCACAATCTCTTCACCTCTTGACACTGAGAACACGACTGTTGTAGAAAAGAGAAACATGAGAAGCTTTGGATATGTACTCTCCAGTGCTGGAGACCAAGGCTTACTTCAGCTTTCCATCTACAAGAGATGTGCTTTGCAAAAAGAGACCAGGGCCCAGTTGTTCTGCACATGCCCTCATTCCCTGCCATTCATAGATGTGATTTGGGTATACAGACATCACTCCTCTCTCCCGAAAAAGCATTGTTTCCTCTGGCTTACCTCTGCCCATCTCATAGAGCCATCTCTTGGTCTCCTCTAAATTGAGATGCCGTTTGGACCCCAGTCTTGTTCCCTGGCTCTGCTAGCCAGTCACCCTTTACTGGAGGAGGTTTTAGGCTAAGAAATATGATATCAGCTTTCTAAACCAACCACCCATATCCTGACTCCTCTGCCTCTCTTAATCCACTTGGTTTTAAAGGCTTTCTTTCTTTTGTCAAATCAGTCTAAAATTCTCTTAGATTTATGTCTGTGGCTTCTTGACAGGACTTGAAACTCATCCCATATGTTCCTGTTTGTTCCACTCTGGTAGTGGGTACAACCTTGTGGCTGATAGCTCCTTGTTGCATTTTTTTTTTTTTTTTTTTTTTTTTAGGTATTTAGCAAACAACCCCAATGCCAGTGACCTGCTACAATTTGAAAGTTTTGGCTAGAGTTACCCTTGGCTTCTGATACCATGAGGTCATTTGAATTGAGTAGAACTAAGGTTTGGAGAAGAAAGAGATAAACCTAAGATTAGTTCACAAGCTTTACTTGGCCTGTGGATTATTGAGAAGTATATTATTTAGTTTCTAAAACATCTGGGGATTTTCCAGATTTCTGTTATTGATTTCAAATTTTTTACTGAGGTCAAGGAATATATTCTACATGCCTTCCACTCTTTAAAATTTCCTGAGGTTTATATTAGCACTCCATAGATGGTCTGTCTTAGCAATGATCCATGTCTATTAGTAGGGGATGTGCACTTTACTGTGGAACACGATGCTTTATGTCTTACTTGAGCAAAGCTGAATGACAAGTTATTCAAGATTTACATGTTCTTGCTGTGCTTTTCCACTTGTTCTGCCAGTTATCAAGAGGGAGTGATGAGATCTCCAACTATAACAATGGGTCTGGCCATTTCTCCTTTTAGTTCTAATAAGTTTTGCTTTCTGTATTTTGAAGATTTATTAGCTACATAACTGGGATTTTTATGTCCTCTTGGCAGATTACCCATTTCATCACTATGTAATAAACTTTATAAGCCTAATAGTATTCTTGTCCTTAAACTCACTGGTTTGATATCAATAACAACCTTAATAGTAACCAGGGAAGTGGCCCCAAACTATGCTCAAGACAGTCACCACAAGGTACTCTTATATTGCTGTGTCTTTTAGTACTATGAACTTGTAATTAAAAAAAAAACTTGATATTTTAACTTTTAACTTATTTACATCTTTATATTAAAGTGAATTTCTTGTAGACAATGATGTCTTTAATTTATCTAATAGTCTCTGGTTTAAAATAAATATTTTATGCCATTTATATTTAATGTGATTATATAATTAGATTTTAATTCTACCATTTGGTTTCTTTGTTTTTACTTGTGACATTTGTTCTTTTCTCCATTTCCCTACATTTGCTGTGTTATTTGAACATCTTATAATTTCTATTTATTTCCTTTAATAGTTTACTAGATATATTGCTCTCTTTTTTCCTCATGGTTGCTCTAGGGTTTATATACTATATGTCTCTAACTTATCATACTGCCTTCAAATAATATTATATAATTATAGATGTTACTGCATATAATATAATCTGGTTATGCTTGCGACATGCAGAAGTAAAAACAAAGGGTCAAAGGGGATTCATTTGTCCTTTTTGTCCAAACTAACATTTTCATCAAAGGAAAAAAGGGTAGAACTGTCTATAACTTACTAGCAACTTAACAACTAAGGCAGTGGCCACAAGCTACACTTAAGACGTTGACCCCAAATTACATTCATATTGTTGTCTCTTCTACTAACAGAAACTTACAATTTAAAAAAAAAGTTTCTTAATATAATGGAATGACTTGTTAGTTTTGTAAATCATTGACACTTAAGCAGATGTCTTTTTATTATTCTGTGTAGAAAATGTAACACAGTTGAAGCACTTCTGCTTCTTCAGAGAAAAGTACTCCTGGGACTGAATGTCAAACTGAGTCTAATACTGTTTTTATGAAGTCCATTTTTACTCGAAGTGATGAATAAATTGATTGATTGTATGTGATTATAGAGTGGATGCTATCTTGAAAATTAACCTTTTGCTTCAAACAACTATCAGTATCTGTGGTCAATGAGGTGATGAGCCTTTAGGGAAAAACAAAAACAAAAAATGTATTAAATTTGCATTCACAGCTTCTAATTACTTCAAGCCTTTCCTGATAACAATAGTGAAGATATTAAGAAATATAAGTTTGTGGTATGTGTGATCAGAGGTGTCAACACTTAGAATATCTGCTTAACCTGAACAAGTATTTTCAAAACACCTTAGTATTAAATCATACACTGCTCTTTAAAAATGCATTCACAATGGAAGATAAGCCAGATGTGGTGCTATACACATGAAGTTCCAGAACTTAGGAGCTGAGGCAAGAGAATTTCTAAAAGAAAAAAGACAAAAGAGTTGCTTTTTTTTTTCTCAAGTGTTAGACAAAATAATGGATTTTACTGCTAGGGCCCTGTTCTGGTGGTTCTGGTTCTCTCTTAAAGGTAGCCGAGGGTAAGAGCATCTGTGGGGGCAAGACTTGGTCTTTCGAGATATTTAGGGTTGGTTTTTAATAATAAAATGTTTACCTGTCTTAAGTCTAAGTAACTTTGCCATGGTAGCTGACCTGCCTGTCTGAGTTCCTCTGAGGTCAGAAAACTGCAGTCTCTGGCATTTAGTACTTTATCCTAAAACATCAGGGGAATAAGTAAAGTAGCCTTTGTTCTTATCTCTGTATGAACTATGAGGCTCTAACTCACAGCCTGTTAGTTAAAGTTGCAGGAACAAAAAGGGTCACTGTGTAAGTAATTCTAATCTTTATTTCTAAGTTCTAAGTTTCCCCTGACTTCTAAAAAGTTCTCTCTGTCTCTGTCTCTCCCTCCCCCCCCCTCTTTCTCCCAGCACTTATATATCTTTTAGAATACAGGATTACATGGTAAAAAGTTTACCATGAGTTCCCACATAAATTCAAATCACAAACTGAATAAGAAAGTTACAACACAGATGTTTACACATGTATCCATTAAGACTAGACATTCATTACATGTCACTAGTTCTACAGGTTCATAGAGAGTTAAAAACCATAACCAAATTATCACTGAAGCTTTGTATAGATAAACCCAGTAAATATTTTATCTTCTATCCTTGCATCTACAATAAATCATTGGTTCTCTTTTTATGACCATGGGTTAATTGTTTTATAACCTCTTAGAATATGTAGAATATGTTCTAATTTGTAAATGCCTGCTTTCTATCTCAGAAACAATTAACCCATGACATTTGAAGACTGGCAGAGTTCTCAATCCAGTTTTAATATCAGAGAGAACTTAACATCAGTCCTATTATAAAGGGCTTACTAATTACTAGTATAATTTTAGGAATTCTCATAGAATCATCATTAAGAATTAAGAAATCATCTATTTGTCTATATAGTATCATTACAAGACAGTACATCTTCGTTGTTCTGCAGAAATCTGCTCAAAAGGGTGGTCTAATACCTAGCAATTGTTATATATATTTAATAACAACAGGAAAAGCATATTAATAGCAGGAATATATCCTCAAATGTAATCTCTTTGGCCTTGCCTAGAAGAGAAAATCCATCATGGCTTTATAGTCAATGGTGAAACCATCTTAGGAAGATCACCTGCTAGTTTTTAGCTTCTCCAAGATGGTTCCTGGCATTTTACTGTACCAGAATTTGAAAACAAAGTTTAATGATTTGGTTTCAACTCCTATACAGCAAGCAGTCTTCAAGAAAGTACCATTCTTGGGTGCTTGGGATATAGTTGAGAGGACTGGCTACTCTTGAACACGACCTGGGTTTGATTCTCACTCCCAAATGATGGCTCACAATCATCTGTGATTCCAGTTCTAGGTGATGCAATGTCCCCTTCTATTCTCCAGAGGCACCAGGCATACACATGGTGCACATATATACTTGGAGACAAAATGCCTATATGCATAAAAATAAAACACATTTTCTTTCTTTCTTTTTTTTTCAAATAAACTATCATTCTTCAAGGCTGTAGAATCAGAGGATTAACCCACTGGTAAGTTGAAATAGCTGTTAAGAACACTTATCTGTATTCCAGTTGTGTAGCTGTCTATGTGAAGTAGAATTTTCTTTAAAATACTAACCAAAAAGCATATATAGGGGTCTAACTGACTTCTGTTTAGAGGGGAACCCAGCTCCAGTGTTCATCTCTCTGCTTTTTGACTGCAGATGATGTGAGCAGGGCCTTGCACTCCTCTGGCCGTGTGTTCCCTGCTATGATGGATCCTTTACCTCTGAACCAACATAAACCCTTCCTCCCTTTAGTTACTTGTTCCAGTGTATTGTATCACAGCCACAGCAAAGTAACTAATACCTTGGTCTCTGGTTTATTTGTAGGGGACAACATTGTCTCTTTCTCAAAAGTCTCATCACTAGTAAAGTGGGAAATAAAGCCTGGTACCTGAGGGTGAACTTCGTAACTTTCTACTTGACATGTAAGCTTTCAAACATGTATATATTTTGTCTTCAGTGATGTATAAGGTTCCTGTTCTTAGTGCCTAAGAGTTCACTCAGGATAACAGGGGTTTTCTTTGTATGCTTGTTTTGTTTATTTTTTGCTATTGGCTATAAAAGAAAATTATACAGGAAATAATGATGTAGCAGTGTTGTGTTATATAGAAAGTCCAAATGATGAAGAATGTTTTTTTATTCTGTTTCAAAAAAAATAGCAATAATTCTGGTTATTTGGCTCCAGACCTATTTTCATCTCTTTAGATGTAAGCCCTTCCTCTCCAAACTAAAGTTTTGTTTTATGGGGCCCTGCTTTGCTGGGGGACATTCGCAGGAGGAAATCTTGCATGCCCCTCCGCAGTTGTGCGTTTTCAGCAACCTCCCTCAGGCTTCTGTGGAGCTTTTCCATCTCCTTCTGTTCACTCCGGACATCTACAGAGAAGCAGACATAAATGCACAGTCAATGCCTTCTCAATCAATGCCCCGTGATGAAACTCTCAGCAACCCTGTCGAGTCTAAGATCTAGAATAATCATATAATTATATCACACCCTTGTTTTGCAAATAACACAGTCAAGCCTGGGCATTCATTACCTGATGATTTATCTCAGCATGGCTGGAGGTTGGGGGGAGGTCACTCTTAAAAGGAACCTACCCCTTTAAAAGCCTAGGAGGCTGGAGAGCTGGCTTAGTGGTTAAAAGGGCTTACTGCTCTTACACAGGATTCAAGTTCTACTTCTAGCAGCCACACGCAAGAACAGAACCTCCAGGGAAATCCCATTCCTCTGGTCTCGCAGGACACCTGTACTTACACACACATACACACACACACACACACACACACACACACACACACACACAGCAGAAGAAAGAGTAGGATCTGCCCACATCACCCCAGGCAGCTCTCCATCCCTCAGACCCCCATCCTAGGCCACCCTCCATTCCCCACAAACTTGCTTTGCTCTCTTTTGGTATCTCAGATTTTTATTTTCCAACTGTATTTTGATTAAATCATCACTGTGGTTAACTTGGTGCTTGTTTTATAGTTTTAGTTTGGTTTGGTTTTGATTTGAGACAATCCAGGAAATCCTCCAGCCTCAGCCTCCCCAGTGCAAGTATTGCCAGCATGTACACTCAGCTATGTAATTTTATGGCAGCTAGTCCAGACCTTGTATAGACAAATGTCAGACTTAGTCTAACTGCATCTGTGAGCCTTGAATAAAGCCACTTCCTCCCCTTAATGCGCTATGCCATCAGTTGAAGGCTGCCCTCTCTCTAATTAAGACACGATCCTGTCTGGCTTTCACATGCGCCCTCAGTTCACGGTTCTGCAGAGATCACCTCTGGGCTCCAACTGAAGCTCTTCCCAGAGTCACCAGCCTGCCATCTTCTTCCATTAAATGCTCAGTGTACACAACGTCCACAACTGAGTAGACCAATTCTTCAAACAGTCCTTTCCATATCCACATATATCCTCCGAGTTCTGTTTTTTGGAGAACTCTGACCAACATAGTTCTCAGGGTAGACACTTCCTATTATTGGGTCTGGCTCCAGCCATCGTTAGCTCACCATGTCCCAGATGGTAGACTAGATGAACCTGCCTGAGTCTGGCCTGCCTGCCATGGAACCCATGACCCAGAGGTGAGTTAGAACCCAAGGCTTCTGCCTTGATGGTGTTTAGAAGGCCTTCCTCTTCTCTGCTACTCAGACCCCAATACCTACCATGCAGAACTCGGCTGACACAGCCTCCCCTGAACCAGCCATAATTGTCTCTGCTCCTCAGCTGCAACAATAAGCACCTGCTGCTAGAGTGGACCCTGTCCCTCAGGTGTCACTTAAGTGTCGTTCCTGATGAGATTTTCCTTAGGCCCTTCCCCCACCTCATATTCTACTTTCTGACTTGCTATTACCTGTCTCTTTCCCAGGAGCCCCTTGAAGGTGACTTTAATCTATTGCTAAGTGAAAAAAAAACATGCTTTCTAGTCTGGGAGGTTCCACTCTGACAAACCAGGCAATACCAGAATGCATAGCTTGCCATTTGGTCCTTCCATAACCTTGGCATCTGGCATAGTCTTCCTTCATGATGTGCACTTGGGGTTGGTAGGGGAAAGGCATCCATGCAGGTAGAACTTAGGTCAAACTTGGGGCAATGCCCTGTCTGCATGGCCTGGAGGGTTGGAAGACCTTCAGCAGGTATGATCTCCTTAAAGGCCACAGATACAGTGAGCACATAAATCAAGCCCCCACGAAGACTTCCTTCATAAATGGCCATATGCCACACATGCTCTCCCACACTGCTTTCTTCCTCTTTTCAACACAAGCTGGATACTGCTTCACACTGCGGAGTCCTGGGCTGGGGTGCTCCATCACCTACTAACCACAGGCCTACCCTAACCCATGCTGTGCACTCAGAGGTTGGTGATGTCTTGCTCTGTGATAATATGAATGGCACCGCTTTCCTGGCTTTGTCTGTGCCATTTTGTATACACATGAGACACTGAAGGGGCAAATTTTTAGATTCCCAGAATGGCGAGCAGGTGAATTTTTGCTAGAAATTTCTACATTATTCACCCAACCCCCACCTGTTACCATCTCCAGTTTATACAAAGTAGCTCAGTGCAGCTGTAGGCAGGGAATGAGGGTAAAGCCACTTTCCCAGGGTCCTGGTATATCAGGAGAAGCTTTTCCCTCTATCACCAGGAGGTGAATCCTTTCTAAAGGGAGAGTAACTTGGAAGAAAGGGTTGTAGAGATGGGATGGTGGGTTACTAGTTGCAAGTTGCCAGCTATGGAAACCTAGGAGTGAGCATAACCTAGGCTGAGTCTCTTTCTGCATTTGAAAGATGGGGCGCCAGCTAATATCTCAGAGGACTTGGGGGAATTACACAGGATGGTGCCCACCAAGTGGAAGTACTTGTCTTTGTTGGGTGGAGTGTGACAGACAGTTACAACCATCATCTGTATAACGTGTCCTAAACAGTCTCACCTTGACGTCTGTGTTTTAAATTTTTTATTATGTGTTTTTATGTATATTTGTGTTTTGCGCGCGTGTGTGTGTGTGTGTGTGTGTGTGTGTGTGTGTGTGTGTGTGTGTGTGTGT
>JANHMN010000001.1:209175376-209189140 GCA_030674055.1 Rhabdomys pumilio | reverse complement strand
TGTGTGTGTGTGTGTGTGTGTGTGTGTGTGTGTGTGTGTGTGTGTGTTATGTGTGTGCAGTACTATGGGCGTCAAAAAGAGGCTATCAGATCTCCTGAGACTAGAGATACTGGTGGATGTGAGCCACCATGCAGGTGCTGGGAGTTGTACTCAGGTCCTCTGAGAAAGCAGCCAGTGTTCTTAACTGCTGAACTACTTCTCAAGCCCACGTTGATATCTTTCAATTCAACCAGAGGTTACCACAGAGTTGTCCCTCATTTAACAGTTTAGTAAAACTGTACCTGCAAGCTCCTTGTAGAGTCCATCTCCCTGGGGTGCAGCAAGGGTTAACATGGTAGAGACGCTGCTCTTGACCTTCTCTGTGATTCCATGCTACATGACAAGAACATCAGATCAGTTAGGATGAAGAACCTAAGGGAAAGCATGTTATATAAAAATGAGCCTCACTCGGTCCCTCAGCTGGAGATGACCCAGAATCAGGTTGCCCAAGAATAAAATCAGGTCCAAAGAGGAAGCACTTGGGAGTGCGCTGATGACCACAGAGGGTTGGTCAGCAGGACAGCAGGAGAGCAGGTCAGCATTCCCACTGGCTCCCACCTGCCTCTGCAGTTCTTTTCCTGCCTGTGAGGATGCATGGCAGGCTATCTTCTGGCCAACTGAATCTGGAGCTAAGGAAGAGATGCAAGCACCATTACCCATAGTCCTCTACTGCATGAGTCCTGAGTTGGTGTCTATCAGCAGTGCTCCAAGCACCATACCTTGCTTGATAGGACTGAGTCTTCTTCCCTAAGGCCTGAGAAATGTCTTCTTGCTACTCTCAATCCTTTGAACACCAAGGACAAGTTTCTTCCCTCTTCTGTTTCTTGTCTCCCATGGCAAACGCCAAGCCTCTTTTCCTCACCATAGTGTACTCTAGTTCTGAGCTGAGATCTTCTCACTTCCTGACCTTATATCTCTTTTTCAATGCTGGATCAAGGGCCCTCCCTTGAGCAATAAATCAAGCTCAGTTGGCCTCCGCATCCTTGTCTGTAAAATCAGAGAGTGGGGAAGCTGTAGCTTCTAAAACCAGATGCAGTGACCTCACTACAGACTGGAGACAAAGCTGCAAGCTGCCCAACTGAGCAGTTTAGCAGATTCATCAATACAGTCAGTAGAATCATATTTTGCTCTTCAGCTTGTAAGAATGTTGTAAAGGAATCCACCTACTTTTATTTTTAGTTAGTTAGTTAGCTAGCTAGCTAGTTTATAGAGGCAGGTGGTACATGCCATGGCACACAGATGGAATCGGAAGACAACTTGCAGGAGCCAGTTCTTGCCTTACTATGTAGGTCCTGGGGATTGAACTCAGGTCACCAGGCTTGGCAGCAAGTGTCTCTACTTGCTGAGTCATCTCATCAACCCAGAGGTCAGTTTTTAAAAAGAGAAACTCTTCTCACACTGAATGTGCACAAAACAACATTCCATTCATGATATAGAATAAAAGTATTTAAATAATTGAAGGTTGACTAATATTCTTGATTTTGAAAAAGATCGGGGGATGGGAGCACATGGTGATCTTACTGATTATTATTGACCTACATTTCTGTGATTTAAACTGCAGGCTGCTGGGTTTCAAACCCTGAACAAATGACTGAAGTGTCCATTTAACATACCAAAGTGGACCTGGATGCAGATTCTCCCTGAATCCCTTAGTCCTTTACTGCATGAGTCCTGAGTCAGTATCTATTGGCAATGCTCTGAGAGCCTTCCTGGCTGCCATACTTCTCCCCCTATCCTAAATTCTTCAGCCCAGGGGCTAGATTGCCCTTCCCCAAGCTGCCCTTCTCTATATAACCCAATTATTTTGCTTACCTGGTCATTTTATCTACTATCCTCTGGGCTGCCTTGTTATTGTACCTGGTTCCCCTCTTTCCCCTCTCCTTCCCCTCCCCCATTTCCTCACATGACTCAGGGTCATGTCCACTCTGGACTCTCCCAGATGTCCCTGCCTCTGGCTATGCTCTCCCACAAATCTGTAATATACTTCCTCCTAAACCATACATAGGAGCAGTCATGTCCTTTCTTTTCTGTTTCTTTGTTTCATTCACATGTGCACATGGCTAGTGTATTAGTCCCTTTTGGTGGCACTGTTTCATTGAGCACCTTATGATCCAGTTCCTACATACTCAGTGGAGATTGGTTATTTGGAGTTTGGCAAGTTTCTCACACGTATTTCTGGACTGTGATAACACGTTAACTACTGGACTCAAACAGCTGCTAATAAGCAAGATAGCCCTCATCTAGTCCAAGGGAAGGAAACTCCATGATTTATACAACAGAGAGTGAGGTTTCTAAACCTGAAGTGGGTGGAATCAGGAAGAAACAGGATCCAGTGTCTCACTCAGGGAGGTCAGTGAAGAGTTAGCCTAGCCTGATGCTGCCTCTAGCTAGCTTCCTCTGGTGGGTGGGACAGAGATCAGCCGAGCCTGAACAGTGACAGAAGCCTTGGGAACCTCATATGGCCAGGGAGGGGCTAATTAGACCAAAAGGAAGGTTTTCTATCACTTGGAAGGAAGAAGGTAGCAAGCGAAGAGACCTAAAACCAAGACAAAATTTCCTACACACACTTAGGTCCAAAAGGACTTTTCTGTGCCAGGTCCTACTACCCACTGACCTATGGTCATGTTCTGACATTTGCTTATCAAAATTGTATGGAGCTGAGCCATCTTCCTTATTTAAAAAAACAATATAGTTTCAGATTATGCTCCTGTTGGAGATGCTGGCACCACAACTCTAATCTGCCTCTCAGTAGCTGTGCGAGTTTTTCACTCATCCCTTCTGCCTGTTTTTGTTTGTGCATCGAAAGGATACAGCAATGGCACCCACCTCACAGACTTGCTAGGGATTTGTGAGTAGATGCACACAAAGATGGGAGCACCCACCTGACTCTTACATCACCTGCTCTATGGATGGCTTTGCAGTGAGGAAGGCCATAGGAATGAGCAGAAGGTGTTGTGTTTCTAAAGTCACAGTCCTGTGACATAGCCAACACCAGTGCTTGGTGGCAGGGAAGAAGGGATGTTGAGCAATGTAACCATATGCTAGGCCAGGTGCAGAGGGCATCCAGCTCTACTTGGCCCAGCTGTCTACCATCTGTCCTGTACACGTTCTCCACTTCTTCTCCCCAGGGCTGGACTTCCCTGCGCAGATATAGAATACCTTCAGCTGTCGAAACTGGTGCCACATCCTCTCTTGAGCCCTCTCAAACATGCCTTCGGCCACCTGCCGCTCTACCCCTCTCCTGATGACATCCTTCATTCTTTCACATGCTTTCTTGCCAGTGATCTGAGCTGCCTCTAACAGGGGGTGAGGGGGAACAAAGGGAAGGTAGTCACAATCACATGACAGCCAGGACTCAATGAGAAATCTGTGGTGTCAGAAGAAAAACCAGGCAAGCAAGCAAGCAAGCAAGCAGAAAGGCACATGTGCAAACATATACACATATCATGTAAAATAATGAAACCCAGGATTTAGGTTAACTATCATTCAGAAGACCTAAGGACTGACTGAATCAAGCAGGTTACAAAAAGCACTCCCTAACTAAAGAAGGGGCCTGGGAGTTGATCCCTGAGCATTTGAAGAAGGTGCAAGTAAAAACACCATCCTAAGCCACAGCCCAGGGGCTCAGGCAACATGTAGATAATGAGATCCCTCGATTCCTTTCCCTGCGCCCTGCAATTGTTTAAACATGTAGGTTGAGAGTGTCACAGAACTTAGATTGGAGAGGTGGATGCTTATAAAGAAGCTAGCAGAGCAGGGAGCTAATAGAAAATAGGAGGGTTCCAGAAACTCAGGAAGAGGAGGTGCCTTCCTGGGAGCCACCTTCATAGCAGGGCTTCAGGTCATTTTGGATGGAACTGGTGACAGACTCATAGATCTTCCTCTTCCTTCGAAGGATGTGGCTCTCCAGGCCTCCCAGGATGGCACTCATCTGAGAAAGCATGTTAACATAAGGACATTTGGGATGGATCCCCTGACAGAAGCACTCGGGTGTACCTGTCTACGTGCTACCCCACCCCCCTGTCTCACATTAGGCTTGACTGTTGTGATGACAAATATGGTCACCAGATCTAAAATAACCAAGGAAACAAGCCTTTGGGCATGTCTGTGAGAGATCATATTGACAGACTGGCTGACCTATATAACCCATAAATCAAATGTGGGTAGCGCCACTCTACTGAGTGGACTCCCAGACTACACACACACACACACACACACACACACACTCACAAAAAAAAAAGGAAGGAAGGAAGGAAGAAAGAAAGAAAGAAAGAAAGAAAGAAAGAAAGAAAGAAAGAAAGAAAGAAAGCAAAGTTAGCACCCATACTCAGCACTCACTGCTTCCTGAATGTGGGTGTAATGTGAGTAGCTGCCTCCATGACTTCCCCTCAGTGACAGACTGTACCCTCAAACTGTGAGCCAAGATAAACCCTTCCTTCCTTAATTTGCCTTTGTCAGGATGTGTTGGGGGAAAGAAATTCATACAGCCGCCCACATGTCATAGCTCAGCTGCCTGCTCCCTGTGGCCAAGGACTCTATCCAGAGAATCATTATTCCCTAGAGGAGCCCCACAGTAAACTAGACCCTACAAACCAACCACCCAGTAAATGCATCCTAAGTAGAGCATAGACCTAGGAAGCCTCTTTGAGAGACCAGGGATATCAGCGTAATTCCTAGCATAGCAATTTGATTCCAGTTAGATCTGGAAGAAAGTGGGTCACAGACAAGAGCCTGGAGTTGTTGACACTAACAAATGACCTAAAATAGTAATGATGATAATTTAAGTATTCTGTGACTATTCTGGGGTCTGAGTCCACTTCACTGCCTCAGGTGTTCTTATTCATTGCTTCTCTGTGGAACAAATCTCGCCTCCGTGTCCTCTGTCTCCATGGTGGCTTTAGAACCTCTTCTCATACCTATCCCTCTATGGCTCATCTCCATCCTCTCTGCGGAGCATACCTCCTGGATCAGGAAGCTTCTCTTGTAGCCATCATGTTTCCAGGCACTTCTAATCCCAATTTCTGCCATTCTCTCCTCCAGGGAATGCTTGAAAGTATCTATGTGCTGCATCAGAGCAGGGGCAGTGGCCTTCCCATCCCTACCGAAGAAAGCAGTACAGCAGCTTAAGTGACCACAGTGGTGACTGTTCAGACAAGGCGATCATGAAACAAATTGATTATTCTTTATTGCTTTAAAGAAAAAAACTGATGCAAGGTAGCAGTCATAGGATCCCCATAGTGTGCCAGACACTGGGTTGTTCAAAGCCTTTGGTCTCAAGGCCTGTGTAGTTGGTGTGATGGTATTTTGTCATAGATGAGAAAATTGAGGTGCAGAGGGAATGGTTGAAATGCAAGAGATTACACAGCAAGGAAGAGGCAAAGGCCAGGCTTACCTCAAAACTCGCTGTCTGCCAATTGCCAGTGCCTGCATCAGGGAGGGGCTTGAGCTTTCAGGACAGGAGAGTTGTAAGGGACTGAAAAGAAGTTAACCTTTTCAGAATATCTGAGAAGGGAGAAGCATCGAGCTATAGAGAAGAGAGCCTGGGCTTTGAATCCTTGAGTTTTTCCATGATCTGGTGACCCTGGAAAAGCCTCTCACAGTTTGTCATGGTCTGCTTGTTTGTGTGTAAAGGACCATAGCCGTTCTGTAGCACGCAGGAAGCATTTGACAATGCAAACACATGCCTATTAGCACAGCAGAGGTAGGCTGTACTGAATGCTGTTCTAAGTCTCTGTGACAGGGTGGGGTAGGAGATGGTATGGTATGACTGAATGTTTAAAGACTGGTAGGGACAGAGAGAAGATGCTTGGGGATAGGCTGCTGTATTGCGAATCTGGAGAATGAACGGGCATGGGGAAGGGACCCTGTCCACAAATGGCTCACGAGCATGCACACACCAGAATCAGACAGCATCCTCCTGGGGCCGCTTTTTCTTTTCACACTCAGGGAAAGTTCTGAAAGCCTTGTGCTTATTTTATTCCACACTCTCCAATCAAAATACCCTGGCTCAGGGCTCAGATCCCTAAGAAAACGAATCCCCTGCTGCATGTAGGAGATATTTGAAAAATAATGGCAATCATAATATTAGTCTGGAAGAAACATCTCCATCTGTATCCCAGGTCACCATGGGAAATTTCTAAGTAAACCAAACCAAGATGACTTTTGTGTTTTGCCAGAAGCTAAACTTTCTGTCTCAAATAACCAGCTACTCTTTACACTTCCAGAGCCAAAGAAATAAATTCCTAAATCTGAGACTCTGGCTTGATGTCCCGCAGATGTGTATTAATGAGAGAGCAAGATGAAAGATTCTTTACCTAAAAATGCCTCCAAATACAGGGTCGATCTGGTCATAGATAGGCTGAGACAGGGCTTCATTCAGGTCTATTCTGGCCAGAGTCCTGGAGGCATAGACACCATTTTTCAGGCAAACAGCTTTCAGAGTCTGGTGAAAACCTTGGTTTCCTCTGCTCCTCTAGACAATCAAATAATGAATTAGCAAGTCAGTGGGAATTAACTAGAAATCATAGGGTCAAATTCTCGCTGTCATAGATCAAAGGTCATTCATTACTAAGAATTATGGGGTGGAAATAGAGACAACTTGGTCTTTAAACATGTCCTTAAGCCATTGACTAATCACGATCAAATCTCTAAGTTGACTGGAAGCTCCCTCTTGGGCTTCCAAAGGGTCTTAGGCTCATGTCTGTGAATTAGTCATCACAAACTCTGTGATGATTAATACTGATTGTCAATTTGATAGAATCTAGAACCACTAAGGATACAAAACTCTGGGCATGCTTAATATAACTCTAGCTTGGGTTAACTGAGGTGGGGAAACCAGCACTAAATGTGGATGTCACCATTCTATCAACTGTGGTCCCAGAATGAACACAAAACAGAAGGCAAGTGAGCCACCAGCATCCATCTCTCTCTGCTTGGCTGCAGATTCAATGTGACCAGCTGCCTCACACTCCTGCAGCCATGCCTGCCCTACCATGATGGGCTGTACCCTCAAACTGTGAGCCAAAACAAGCCCTTCCTTCCTTACATTGTTTTATTACTGTTTTATTGGTGACTGGTATTTTGTCACCAATACACTAATTCACCTTTCCAGACAAACTTTGATTTGCAGTCTTCTCCCTTGTCAGTCTCTAAAATACCAGTCTCTAATGCCAGTCTCTAACGTTAGCCTCTAATTTTCTTGTTAAGCTCAGTCCCAGATCTCACCCATCTTTATAGCTGGATCTTATAGTAATTCAAATTGTGATTGACAGCTACTTGTTAAATGAGCAATCGTGGCACAAATCGAAAAAAAAATCAACTGCCAACTAACAGTAAGCATATGTCTTGAAACCCCTAAGGAAGAGTACAAATTTTGTTGAATATTTAATGAAATACAATTGGATTTGTATATATTTGGTATTTTACCCAGGTTAATAAAAAGCCCAGACATCAGAGGGAGAAATATTTAGTATATAATTGGAGCTATAAGAAATACTAACTAATTTTATCTAGATAGTGATCAATAATAGACAATAAAAGTATGTTTGCTAAAGGTTCAGCAGAGGACAACATGAGCTTTAAACAATGATTTATTTTAAGAGAACAGTTACACGGTATGAAATAATAGATAATATTATAATGTATAATATCAACTACATTCCAAAAGTGTTTCAGTCACCATGTGTCATTCTTTGCATGTGCAGCAACCCTAACCGGCTCACTTGTTTGGACACTTGGCCTCCAGCAGCTGGTGTTGTATGAGGAGATTGTTCAATCTCTCGGACATGTAGCCAAGCTAACAAAAGTGGATCACTCCAAAGCGGTATCTGTTTCTGGTTCCTGATCCATTAAGGTGTGAAAGAGCCATGCTACAAGTTCCTACCACATTCATCAAAAGAGATGAGCTAGCTCCACACCTTCCTTCCCATGGTGGACTGTGCCCTCTAAACCATGAGCCAAGACAAGCCTCTCCTCCATTAAGTTGCTTCACAGCCACAGGAGAAATGATGCATGAAGCAATACATACAGATTCAGAATAACTCACTCTACCAACTCTCTTAGCTTTAGACCATTAGGTTATTTCACCATGTTAAATAAGAGACAGTGATGGTGTGTGTCTCTGACCACAAAGGAATATTGTTTATCAGCTAGGTGAACCTCATGGAGAAATAAGTCACTGAAGGGCTGATGGAGGGGGCTGTGGTGGGGTGGACTGTGGCTGAGATGGCTGGCAACCTCCTCTTTCACAAGCAATCTGTCTCAAGGAGGTACCTCTCCTGTATGACTATCTACTAACACTACTTTGTCACTCATCTTTTGTGACCTGGCTTATTCTACAAGAAAATAGAAACCCTCACTAGGAAACAGAGTGCCTGAATGTAGTGAGACAGAGGACTTCAAACAAGAGTAAATGCCTATCATCTCTGATTTGGGGATGGTTTGGATACCGCTTCTGGTCCAGGGCTTTTCCTGAGGATAGTCAGGTTTGATTGGTGTTAAGAGTTCTCTGAATGAGGCAGGAGGATATGTTTCCAAGGGTCTTAGCTTCCTGAGCTGTGTCTGTTGCTCAAGTCATCCCTTGTGCCTGTGACATCCTGTCATGGTTGCCTGAGTGATATAAGCCTTACAGAATTCCACCTGTACTTACAGCTCCATCTTTGAGAAAACCCATACAGCTGGTTGATATGTGCAACTATTTGTGCCAAGCAAGGGACCTGCAAGATGCTGTCTCTCTTTCTAACATAATGGCATCAATGCCAGGAGATGTTTAGGCCAGACAGGTAGCTTCCCCAATTCTACAGAAGAGATGATCAAAAAAAATCTCTAAACAGACTTGAAGTACTGAACGGTTTGTGCCCTGCTCAGGGTGTGCAGTGGAACTGACTCTCAAACTAAGAAACTAAAACTCTGAAGCCCAGCTTTGCCTCTGCTGAACTGCAGACTTCACTTGCTCCAAAAACCACAGAAGCCAAAATCCTCATTCAGAGGATTTCCCACACAGGCCTTTCACCCTTCCCTACTACCTTCTGTTTGTTTGCTTGCTTGCTTGCTTGGCTGAGTAACTGATTTTGATGTGAGGTTTTGGAAGTAGAGGTTCATTCTGTAGTTCCTCTAGATTAGTTGGGAACTTACTATATAGCCCAGGCCAGGCTGAAACTCACAGCCATCCCCCAGCCTGGTAAGGTTATAGATGTAAGCAACCATGCCTAGCTTTCTTCAAGCTCTTTCTAGAAAGTGAGGAGAGAGTGTGAGAGGTTTTTGGAGATCAAGCTGCAGAATGCAGGTGTATGTTCCCTTGAAAAGGCTACTCACCACCAGGCATGCCCTGAGGATGTGGCGGTAGGATGTCCTGGCCACCTGGACCCCTGTCTGCAGGGGCTGTTCCATTCGAGCAAAGCACTGCTCAATGGCCTTCTCCAACAGCCCCATCTTCTCCTCCACAAACCGCCGCAGGTCACCCATGCTCAGCTGATCAGTCTAGGAACAAGGTCACAGGGGCATCAGATTCCCTCAACTCTGCTCCCATGGACACCCTTCACCCTTCACAGACTTCAGCCTGCAATTCACCCGGAGTAGATTAATCCTTATTGTCCCCGGAAGGCACCCCCAGTGCACAGACCTCCTTGGATTTCTTAGTATGGAAAACAGAACAAAAAATGACTGTTGCAACTTATTTGGGATGTAAAATCCAGCAGGCTATTTGAGGAAGTAAGTCTGAATAATTGTCTATACTCTGGTTTCTCTTCATACCGCAGAAATCTTTCATCTTTTACCAAATAATAATACAGTTATTATGAGAACAAAGTTTCCAGGGCACAGGAGTAGGATAGAGACAAGACAGGGCATGGGGGTGAATATGACCACGATACATGTGTGAAAAATAATAATGAAATAGCTTCTATAGTTAATGCATACTAATGTAACAATGTTTTAAAAGAAAACACATTTTCTCAATGCCATCTGAACTGACAAACATTTAATGGTCTTTGACATCACACAAAGCAGTTTTTGAGGGTAGTGTTTCTCAGACTTCAATGTGTCTTCAACCTTAAAATTTGAAGGGCTGGGATTCTGTGTTCCTACTTAGCCTTCAAGTGAACTGATCCTCAGAACCTTCAATCAAACTTTGAATAGCGGAACTTTAAGATCACACAAATAAGGCCATGATCCTCGTTTTCTCAGAAGAATGTTGCAGAGTGAGGAGGAAGAACATGCCCAGACATGCACTGCATGGAGGTGTTTTACACAGCAATGAACTGCAGGCGGTGCTAGGGACCTCCTAACAGGATGATAATGACAGGGTCTAGGTGTGTGGGAGCCGTCCATGTGTTCAAAAAGAGACACACTGCAAGGTTCATGTGACAACAAGGTTGGTAAGGATGCATTTTCTGAGAATAAACCTGGCTATGATGTGAGACAGGTGTAAAGAACGGGAGGGAAGCTGTGACTC
Organism: Rhabdomys pumilio; assembly: GCA_030674055.1. Lineage (NCBI taxonomy): Eukaryota > Metazoa > Chordata > Mammalia > Rodentia > Muridae > Rhabdomys > Rhabdomys pumilio. The sequence goes on along the minus strand of JANHMN010000001.1, from coordinate 209,178,651 downwards.
ATATGGGAGTCCAGGGCTCATTCGACATTGAAATGTCTCGACCAACTTACTATTGATCCTGAAATTAATTACTTCAATTAAAATCACCAACCACCCCACAAAATCCATACTTTTGGTTAGAAACATAATCTTGAAAAGAAAACGATGTAGGTTGGTTTCTTTCTTTCTTATTCAGGAATCCAAAGGCACGGACAGAACGCTTGTCTTCCAACTTTCCATCAAAGAACTAAGACCAGTATTGGAGGCCAAGGAATTTTGAGGAAAGCTTCTGTGATTCCTTCAGACCTCCCTCAGGGACAGTCTCCACAGCCTCTGCTCCTGGGTCTTGCATGGCTTAGGTTTGGAGGTTAGCATGAGCCAAGGGGTTGCATCTCAGAGTGGTCAAAGAACAGCAAACAGGAATGGGACGTTTCCCAAAATACCTTGTCCTTGTGTTTGTAAAACAAACCACCCACCCACAGCATCACATTTGATTCATTTTCCATAGGCACTTCCAAGAGCAATCTTGTATTGGACAAAAAGGCAGATTTCACCCCACAGAACTTTTTCAGGAAATTCGAAGGTCAAACCCTTCCCGAGCTCTTCCAGAGGACACCAGTTGAATCAGAAAAGAAAAAGAAAAAAGTCTCAGATGCCAGGAGTTTTGCTGTGTTTTGTCAAATGCAGCTAAACCAAAACAAAGTCTAAGAAACGTGACAAAGCAGCAAATGTTCGATCTCCTTTTATAGGGTCTTTCAAATCCGTCACTGGCCAGCTTGCTGCCCTGTTTACTTACACACTGACATTGGCTTTCCTGTCTCTCGTCTTGCCACCTGTTAGGCTCATCCCTGCCTTACTTTCCCCAGGCCCGGACCTGCTCCAGAACCTTTTCCAAGAGCTAACTTAGCCCCTCCCTTAATAAGAAGTCAGATGACTGGATCCTGTAGATCTGATGGACAAACCCAAGTGTGGAAATAGATGGTCAACCGTATGAGAAAAGCAAACGCTGCCTACTCATAACTATGTTGATTGAATCTGGGGTGAGCCCCTCTCCACGCATGCTTAATTAAAGATTCATAATCGGCTTTCCGACTGGCTAAGGGTTAGGGAAGCCAGTCATCAAGCCCTGGCCACTTGGAACTGCTACAGAAGTTGTACAACCTTCCTGGGTTGTTACTAGAGGTCGCAGTCTGACTACTGTCCTAGGCTTCAGACCTGAAGACAGAAGACTGGCTTCCCGGGCTGGGTATGCTGGTAGGGGGCTGCTTTGCTGACACTTTCCAGTTGGGTGTGAGTCTGGGTTCTGTTTTCACATACAGTTTTGCTGGTGTCTGAATACTCAATCTCTTAGAAACAGTGCAGTTAGCAATTGGGTGAAGAGACTTATTTTTCTCCCTGTCTCCAAGTCTCTATTTTGGCACTTGGCTCTCCACTGTTGGGGTGAGGAGAGTCATCTTATCAAAGAGAAAACTGTCCATTTCTGTGACAAAACATAATTTTAAATGGATATTCCAAACATCTGCATTCTAGACTGGGAAGACAGTTTAAAGTTTGCCAAAATGCCCCCTCTCCAGTCCCCTTCCCTTCAAGGTGTTACTGCACTTCCTGTTATGTTTAAATGTGAAGTGTTTCCCCATAGGCTTGTGTGTGTGAACCACTTATCTCCCACCTGGTGGTGCTGTCTGAGGAGACTGTGGAGCCCTTTGGACACGGGACAAAGCGATACACACAGGACCCGGGTCAGCAGAAGTGGATCTTAAGAGTTAGAGGACAGCCTCCTACCTACTCAGAGCTCCCTGTCACCTATTTGGCCCCCAAAATTCGAGCAAACTGAGCTGTAAGTAGCTCACTACCATGGCAGACTGTATGCCCTGAACTGTGAGCCAGAATGAGCCTTCCTGCCTTAAGTTTTTTGTTGTTTTCCCTGCTATGTATTTTGTAACAGCAATAAGGAAAGTAATTAATACAGACTGAAATTCTGAGAGCAACTTGGGAAAAGGAATCGGTTAAGCCAGTTAAGGTTTACACAACATGGCACTGACACGGATATCCTGTATGAATTAACTAAAACATGGACATCTGGAGGGCCAAGAGTCAGCACAAAGTAGCTGATAGATGTCTGAAGACCCTAAAACATATATAGTCTGTTATATAACTATTTGGGGCAGAATTTCTCTTCTATAAGAATATGACCTTGAGGTCAGAAGCCCAAACCTTTGCCTTTGTCAGTCTGTGTTTGTCTGTGGGCCTACTTCCACGTAGTCTGTGAGCCAGTCTAAACATATGCCTGTGCCCACCTTTATGTGACCCTTACGTTTCTGTGTGTGCCAGGGTACCTGCTTAGCAGCCTTCATCTGGAGTGAACCAGTTGTTATCTGCCTTTGTGTCCTCACAATCTCTCTAATCTCTGAAGCCCCCTTCCTTTCCTTGCACTGGAACATGGACTTCACAGGAAATCCATGGATGTCTGACAGCATCTTTTAGACTGTAAGAATCATCTCTAAGACAAAGGCTCATCTGTAGCCCACTCGATTGTCTATAAGCCAAACTACCCAGTCATCTTTTAAATACATCTCATCTTGTTCAAGACTCAGGAGAAATGCCAAATATCCAAGTATTGTCACATTTTTCCTTTCAATACATCTGTCTACGAAAAGTAGTCTTTCTTTCTTTTACCTAAATGTTTTCATCTTTTTGTTGTCATTTTCTCCTCCTGGACTCTAAAGGCTTTATATCCTCTCTTTGACAGAAGAAGAAAAATGTACCCTAATTTTCTGGTGTGTGGATGCCTTACTATTCAGGTTTGTCATCGTTCTCTGTGATAAACATCGTGACTAATTAGGGAAGAACAAGGTTTATTCATGTTAAAGGTTACAGTCCGTCAGGAAGGGAAGCCAAGTCAGGAACTGAGCAGAGACCTTGGAGAAATGTGGCGTTCTGGCTTGCTCCATCTGACTTACACTGCTACCTTTCTTATACAGCCTAGGCTCACCTGCCCAGGGACGGAAATGCCCATAGTAGGCTAGTACTCCGCTCTATCAAGAAAATGCCCCCCCGCCAGACACGCCAACTGGACAGCTGAGGTTTTCTCTTCCCAGGTGTGTCAAAACTGAGCTAACTAGAACACCTGCCCAGGATGAATACAAGACAGCCCAGGGGCCTTCCTGACTTACACCTGTGCAGGCAGAGGGTGAGACAACCCAGGGGCCTTCCTGACTTACACCTGTGCAGGCAGAGGGTGAGACAGCTCAGGGACCTTCCTGACTTACACCTGTGCAGGCAGAGGGTGAGACAGC
>JANHMN010000001.1:209128950-209175366 GCA_030674055.1 Rhabdomys pumilio | reverse complement strand
CCTTCCTGATTTACACCTGTGCAGGCAGAGGGTGAGACAGCCCAGGGACCTTCCTGATTTACACCTGTGCAGGCAGAGGGTGAGACAGCCCAGGGGCCTTCCTTACCTGCAGGCTTTCGTCCGAGTTGAAAGTGTCTGTAAGAAGTAACAGGCCAAAGGCTTCAGTGACATACTTGCTCACCAGCCTCCTCTTCTTGTCCAAGAGCCTTTTCCTAATATATTCTCTTAACTTGGGGATCTCTGGAATTCAAAACCAACACAAATAATATCGAAACATTTGTAACATTAGAATTCATAAAAGTAGTTAATGAAGTAGTTCCTCTGATTTGGAGGACTTATGCTCGTTAAGCACCATTCATTCGCCCATGTGCACATCTGTTAAGACCTGTGTAGGTATAATCCCTGTTAGGCTTAGGCTAAAACTCAAACTTGAACCCTCATCTAGTTACCAAGAGCCCTCAGATACACATGGGCCTCAGAATTCTCAGCTTTTCTTTGTGCTCAGGGCCAACACACTCTTAAGTCTGGTTTTCCCTTTCATCTTTGCACATGGAGGATTATTGGCTCCTCATTTAGATTCAAAATTATGCAGAAAAAGGAACCATGGCCTTCTAATTTCTCTGCCTCACAGACAAACATGCAATACACATTTGTTAACTATGTCTGATGCCTATAGTTGGATAATTGAAGAATCACAAGCTATACACCAAGGAAATGACAACCCAATGCCTTGACTCTTACTAACTCTGGTAAAATTTAGATGAGAGACAAATTTTGGTCTCAGACACAATAATGCAAGGAGGAAAAAATGATTATATGCACACACACATACACACACAGCACTTAATGTATGCTAACAGATATAGAAACTATAGTTAAGTGGGAATAAAACTTTGCTATGGCAAGACAATTTCTAGAGCAGGATGCTTTGAGTGCCAAGCTTATTCTTTCAAATGTTAGTGGTTGAGTTTCAAAAATAAAAATTACCACTTTCTTCCTCAGTAAGGAGGGCCTGCTTCCAGTACTCATGGGCACTGACCGTGTACACCAGATCCGAGGCTTCCAGAACCTTGGAGTCAGCTGGCAGTTTTCTCTGCAGCAAGGGAAATAAATACATAGAGAGCAGAATAGGTCAAGTCTAGGGAAAGAAGTACCACAGAAGCCCCGAGGGAACTCTCAGCAAACTCAGTGAGTGCTTCAGGGAACAGACATGAAGTGTGTGTGCACACGGTTGAGGTCAGAAGTTGATGTTAAATATTTTCCTTAATTAACATTCCACATAGTTACAATTATGATTATGATTAGGATTACGATTACTATCAGTAGAGTCACAGTCTCACACTGAACCTGAAGTGCACAGATTTGGGTATAGTGATTGCCCAGTATATTTGGGTATAGTGCCTCAGGCCACCTCCTATCTCTGCCTTCCAGCACCAGGATTTCAGGCACCCACTACCACACTCAGCTTCTTATGTGGGTGCTGGGGATCTGAAGCCAGGACCTCCTATTTGCATAGTAAGGACTTTACCAAGGAAGACATCTCCCCAGCCAAAATTACTTCCATTGTTAAATATTGCCAGCTGTCCACTATTAGTAAGGTCACAAGGAAACTGATATCTGGACAATATTCTCTTACATGTGAAATTAAATTTTCAATGGTAGCAGGAAATGCATAGCAGAAATTACTCAAATGTAAGCACGTAGAAGAGGAGCCTATTTAGGAAAATGAATGTTCATAAGGAATATGGGACTGGGGTGGGGCTCAGCAGTGGAGTGTGGCTTAGCATGTGTGAGGCCCTGGGCAAAGTCCCAGAACCAAACGCTGAAAGCACAAAACTATGCATTGTTGGCGGCAGTAACTGGAGCCGCCATACTCCGGCTCCTGAGCACTGGCGGTCCTATGGCTTCCCCTCTGCCTAAGTGGCACTGGTAGATAGACTGGCAATGCTGGGGGTGTCTAGAGCACCCCCCTAGAGCACATAGTGTAAGTCAGAAGGGTGAGGTGCTACTGTTTTGTTTTGTTTTGTTTTAAACAGCTGGTTTTAACACATTTCCTAGCACAAGGCCAGGCAAAGAAATATCCTATAAAAACAAAACTTTCCTCATGTTCTATAAAAGTTAAAGTTTCTTTTTAAAACAGTTTTTTTTTTTAACAAATTCTTTGGGAATTTCACTCAGTGTGGTATGATCATATATACCCACAACTCCTAACTCTTTCCAGACCCACAAAAGTTTCTTACTGAATAATTGTACTTATTTTAACATAGAGTAATTTATTTTTAATGTTGAGATGTGTCCCTATCACGCTAGATTCTCTAGGATTTTTATCATGAAGAGATGTTGGATTTTGTTAAAGAATTTTTCTGTGTCTGATGAGAGGACCATGTGGTTTCTATCCTTGAGTCTCTTATGTGATAAATTATAATATTGATTTGCATATGTGAAACCATCCCTGAGTCTCAGGGATGAAGCAACTTTGTTTGATGGCTGATTTTTTTTTTAATGTGTTCTTGAAGGCAGTTTGTAAGAATTTTACTGGTACAGCTCTAATTAAAGTCATTTTGAATGTCTTTAAGAAGATTGTGTTCTCATTTAGCACTAAAAAGATTTTTTGTTGTTTACAAAAGAGTCTTAAAACTTGAAACCAAAGTTATAAATTTAATATTAGTGAAAAAAATCCCTAAGTTGAAATCAGACTCCCTGAAGTGATGGTTTTAGGAGGTAGGATTATTATGAAGTGATTAAGACCTGAGGTTAGAGCCATTATGACTGGGATTAGTACCCTTACAAAACATATTCCAGGCAGCCCACATGTGGACACAGGGAGAAAATGGCCATCACACTGTGAACCAGGAAGTGAACATTCCCGACACCGCACAGCCATCCCTCTGCCCTTGGCCTTCCCGGCCTCCAGACCTGTGAGAAACGCGAATGTGTCTGTTGTTTCTAATGGTGCTTCACCAGAGTATCCCAGCTAGACCAAGATGTAAGTCTCAGAAGGGTTAGAGTGAGGAAGAGAATTGAACATCTTACAAAATACCCATTCTTCTCTTTCCCTCTAGTATGAAGGAAAGTGGGGATACGTAGTTTTTAATCCCAGCACTTGGGAGGCAGAGGCAGACAGATCTCAATGAGTTCGAGGTCAGTCTGGTCTACGAATCAAATTCCAGGAGACAGCCAGGGCTGCACAGAGGAAGCCTGTCTCAAAACAAAAGCAAACAACAACAAAGACAGGAATGGAAATAAGCACAATCACCATAGTGTGTGTGTGTGTGTGTGTGTGAGAGAGAGAGAGAGAGAGAGAGAGAGAGAGAGAGAGAGAGAGAGAGAGAGAGAGATGGGGGGAGAGGAGTCCAGAATCCCTCCTCTCTTCTTCTCTTGACAGCCCAGCTTGAACAAAGAGCTGGCATGATGCATCATAGTCTTGCTTCTCACACTGTCTTTCTACTGAAGAAAGCTCATGGGGATCCTCTAACCTGTCCCTCAGCATTTTCTTCCTTCTTCCCTCCCTCCCTCCCTCCCTCCCTTCCTTCTTTGTCCTTAAAACCTTCTGTGCTGTGTTGAGACTATTCTCCTTTCCCAGCTCTCTTCTCCCAGCCTGTCTCAGACTCCCACTTGAGATGCACTCATTCCTGAGTCCTTCATCCATCTTCTGCAGACTCTGGCCTGACCTTTTTCTAACTCTCATTTCTATAGCGAGATCTGTTGACCTGTAGCTGTAACAGCGATTGCCGTCTTCAACTTCAGCCTTATATGTTCAAAGAGTGAAATGAAATGTGCTCCAAAGGCATGCCGTACAAATGAAGATTTTACAAACGAAGGTCCAAAGTGGCTAGAAAGTTGGCCCAACACTCAGCCCTCAGTGGGGATCTGCATGGGTTGCAGAATCAAAAGTGCTTGCATTCCAAGAACTGCAGCAAAACTGCACCCTGGCGCACTGCTGCCCAGATCCCAACTCACGCAAATCAATTTGCCACATTTATTAGCAATAAACATAGTAAACTGAACACTGAAGTACTATGCCTTCCCAGTTCCCAAGATAATCTGATTAGAACCTCATAAAATGTGTTTCTCTCTGCCAGCAAGAACAATTTGAGAAAATAACAACAGCTTTGCAAAGTTGTCGCCTCATGGAAACTGGCATCCAATCGCCCAGCAGAAGACTTCCGCTCACGCAGGAGGCCTGACCACCCAGAGCTTTGGAATCTCTGGTTCTACATGGTACAACATGCATTTTCAGCTTCTAGGTAATGGAAATCAAGATACACAAAGCTATTGGCTAAACTGGACAGGAGTCAAATGTTGCCATTGAGACTGGAACTGGAGAATTCACTTGGGCAAACCCATAACATGTGGGAGTATAGGTCCTCTAATAGGTCACTTACTTCATAGTTAGGTCTCATCTCTCAATAGGTATCTGCTTCACAGCCTCATGAGACTATCAGGGTAAGCTTATGTTTGGACTATTTTCTTGATAAAGTAGTAAAAATAATTGAAGAAAACACTAAGGTTCCCACAGGATAACTAGTGCACCTCCAGCCTTATTTTGTCATTTGTCAGTGTCCTTAAAAACTTTCTAGCCTAGCACTACTGTTTTGTTTTCAGTTATTCCCAAGAAGCTGGGAATTTCCCCTAAACCTTTCCCCAGTATCATCTCTCCCTGGTGCCAGTGGGACTAAGACACTTGCTCCCATAGAGTATCCCTGGGAAGCATACACACACACACACACACACACACACACACACACACAGAGAGAGAGAGAGAGAGAGAGAGAGAGAGAGAGAGAGAGAGAGAGAGGTGTCAACTCTGACTTTCCCAAGAAACAGTACCCTCAATTCACTAATCATGAGGGAGATGGTACTAGCTCCCTATTTCACAGACAAGAAAGTAGAGGTACAAAGAGGTACTCTAACATGCCTAAGGTTGCAGAGGTCATCAAGCAGTAGGACTAACTGAAGTATAAATTGCCTACTCCAAAGCTCTTAACCTTAGTATCACGAAAGTCCAAATACACAGCTGTTTCTCTGTATCTGGGAACTGAGAAGCAAAAGAACATGCAGCAAAGCTGCAAACTCACCTTCAATTTCTCCTTGAGAATTCTATTCCTTTGTAGTTTGATTATTTCATTTCTTTGCAGAATAGCCTCTCTCTGACTTTGAATAGCTTGCTAGATTAAGAAAGAAAACAAAGCAGCCAAAGGCTAGGGTCATCAGCAGTGGAACAATGACAAGTGCACCCAGAAACTCAAGTGTTTGCTTACAGGACTATGTACCACCAGACACCAAAGGTATTATTTAAAGTTACTGATCCAGATGCTGGAGAGATGGCAAAATGGTGGAAGGCACCTAGTGCTATTTCAGATGACCTGTTTGGTTCCCAGCATCCACTTCTGCAGACCACAACTGCCTGTAATTCCAGCTCCAGGGATCCAATGCCTTCTCCTGGTCTCCATGCTTATATAGCACACACACACACACACACACACACACACACACACCCCATACACACGCTAGTAAAAATAAATCTGTTTTAGAATGATTGGTCCATACTTACATTTCCCATCTTTCTTTCCCTGAAATAAAATAAGAGATTGTTACAATGACTAAACTTTTGTTTTGTGTTCTAGCAAATTTACAACTTTGCCTGAAAGCAGCATAAACAGACATGCCCCTTAACCTTTGAATAAACTCTTCTGATTCAACTCTCACTCCCTCCCTTCCTCCCTTCCTCCCCCATCCTGATCCTCTAATAGTATCTTGGATAGGGAGTCTTTATTTCTCAATGGTAACCCATATTTTGCACTCAGAAATGTCCTGTAACTTCACTTCCTGTCCCAAGTAGAGGGTGGCCCCCTCAGTCTGAATTCATGTGGCCCTGGGCTTGTCCCTCTCTAGCCTTTAACTCTCCTTTACCCGGCCCTCACAGAAATGAGGCAACCCCCAGTGCCCAACATATTTCACGATATCTGGTTTTAATGGTGGCATGGGGAAAAGGTGAGTTTCAGAAATTCTGTGGTAGGGAGTCGGCAGGACAGATTGTAGGGGTAGGTGATGAAGCTAGAGTTCTGACCTAGACCACAGGAGAAAAAGAAGTCCTAGAGAAAGCAGCTAGGCTTGGGTTTTGGTGAGCCTGGGAGGAATGTACAGGGGACAGGTGAAAAAGCTTCCGGGATGATGACAGAGAGTCATCAATGACCCAATGATGTTGACATTGTATCATGTGACCTCATGCTGTGTGCTCAGCACAGCCTGTTTGCCATTTGTTCTGCTGGTTCGGTTTTTTTTTTTTTCCACTCTCAGGGGGGATCTCAATATGAAAGACAAGTTGTACCTCTCCCTAGTTATTGGGGGGCAGAGCTATGTGGAAACGAAGACACCAATTAATTTCCACCAAGCTCTCCAACCCAAGCTCTCTAATACACACCTCTCATCCTTAGACATTAAACTGGCATTCTAAAACCTTTTGGCCAATTTTTTTTCAAGTTTTGAGTTTAAAAAAAAAAATCTTTAAAGTAAACAATACTGAAGTAAAACCTGGCACTGGAGAGCTCCACCAGGCTTTTGTGGGATGGATATCCGGATATGGCTGGATAGTTTTATGGTATGTTCCTCCTGGTGGCAGGAAACCTACATTTCCATGTCTCTGGGGACAGAAAGCATTATTTCTATATTGTGCATTTGAGTGGTGCCTCAGAGTTGCAGAAGATAGTAGCTTAGCACAGAACTACCCCCACAGTGGCACATGGTTCCAACTCTTGAGCCAACCAGCCCAGGCATCTCGACATCTCAACAAGTTGCACAGACTTCTCTTTCATCCCCAGTAATCACTTGGCAAAGCCTGGGTCATTTCCATAACCAGAACCCAGGAAAGAAAGTCCTCAGGCTGGATGGCCCCGAAAATCTTGCAAGCTCATCACTATACCTGAGATATTCCCGCAAGTAGAGTTTGTCGGTTTTGGTGACCACCAGGGCGATATCCCTGCAGAAGCCACGCTGGCAGGCTTTGATGCTCTCGCTCAGAAGGTCTTCATGAGCCTTTCCTCCAGAAACTCGCTCTATGTCGCTGATCACCCAGATCACGGAACACTTATCAAGGGTCTGCAGGGCGTGCCCACAGCAAGGGTCAGAATGTGGTGGCATCTCAGTTACAGAGACTGCAGTTCAGTGATGGAGCTTTCACTTTTCCTCCCCCACTCCTGCCTCTTACTCAGAGCTCCCACTCCACTGTCTGTACTAGCCAAGAAAGTGGCTCATGGGCACTCAAGTGTGCACCGGCGACACACTTAGCTTGGTCTCCATTAGTCTTTCAAGGCTCTTTACTGGATCACCACAGGTGAGCAAACCACCTCTCCTGGACATCCTACACAGATCACTTCCCACTACAGCTCCTCTTGGACTGCTGAGGGCAGTCTTTGTTACCTAGAGGGAAGGGCTCTCTGGGCCTTGCACCTTAGAATCCACAGAATCTCAGTCTCAGTCCCACCAGGACTCCTGGCTTCCTGCAGAATGATGGACAGAGTTCTACATACAGTTTAGCCCTCCAGGCCCAGACCCATCAGTCATGTGGGTCACCTCAGTTACCCTCTAGGAGAGGGTTCTTCAAAACTATCTTTGGTTACCTAGCAAGAAGCTAGATAACATATAATTCATGCTTCAAAGGCCATGGAACATGGCATGAATAGCATCAACACTGCTTTATTAAATACTCATCTTCTGTGTGACAATTATGCATGGCCCTGTGACATGCTTCTCAATGTACTATCTGTCTTACCTCTGAATTCGTGAAATGCTGATCTGACTCAAAAGACATGTTGATTTTCAGTTTTCAACACAGTACGTTGCACATAAAGGTATATCTGATTTGTCACTTGAAAATACTCTCATTATTCTGATGCAGACCAATTGTGTTAACTAGTGAAGGTCCTATACCCCAGAGTATACTTGGAAACATCTGAAGATATTTTTTAAGAGAGTTGTTAGTTGTGCATGCGTGCGTGTATGTGTGCATGTGTATGAGTACATGCACGAATGCATGTGATCATGTGTGTGTAATTGTGTGTATATATGTTGTATGTATGGGTACCTACAGAGGCAAGAAGAGAAAAGGTAGAGCTGTGTATCTTCCCTTTACTCAGACGCTAGCTCGTGGCAAATGCCTTTGAAGGGGTCCAGTGTGCTTCATTTTAAGCAGACGTATTCTGGCTTCATTAGAAGGGAAAGATCTGATGACATCATTTGCATGTGCCTCCCCACCTCTCTCTGACCCCAAGCCTTTTGTTCCACAGATTGTGGTTTAAAGAATATGTCCATGAGTTAGACAAAGCCCTCTAAAGAGAAGAGGCCAGCCCTGAGAAGTAAAAGAGACACACAGCCACACATGCTTAGATTCTGACCCTCGTCTGTTTGGAATGGACCAACATTTAGACAACAGTATAAAAATGATTGCTGCCTTCCCCCACCCCTTCCTGTTCTCAAATTACCCCTTCCTGTTCTCAAATTAAAATCAACTTAGAGACACTTGGAACTCTTCAATGTCCATGGTGGATAATGTGCGTTCTTTAGTATGGAAGACTGTAGGCCATCAGTCTGGGAGCTGCTTGAGGATAAGGCCTCTTTCACCCTTGTCTCTCCATATCTAAGCAAGCTACATACAGTAAGAGGGGGAATGATATCAGTCCTAAAAAATTGCTGTGCTTAAATGTCAGACCCCATACTAAGGCCCTGACTACCAGGATCTTGTAGTTCCAGTTGTTGAAGTCACAAAAAAAAAAAAAAATTAAAAAACAAAACAAAACAAAACAAAATCAACCAGACCTCAGAGGAGGGATGAGGTGACAGTCTGCCAACCATACCCCTCATCTCTCTCAAAGATGACAATGAGCATCCAATTAGAGTTAGGTAACAATGCCCAAGGTCTTGCAACAACATCTAGGTGGCAGAGCCAGGACATCTAAATTTATTGTCATTTTTTTAGGGATAGCAGAGTTGGTGGCAAGGAGCCTTGTCCTTACAGACTGTTCTTCCTCTAAAGAGGGTACCTTCAGTTACTTCCTGTTAGAGGCTGTTAAAAAAAAAAAAAAAAAAAGAACAAAACTTCAGGAATGCAGGGGAGTGAGGCCAGGCAAAGCACTCTGGGAACCAGTTTGTCCCTGTACCCAACCTCCTCAGAACACGATCCAGGCCAGATCCACTGGCTTTGATAAGCTGCCCATTTCCTCCACACTAGCCTTGTTCCATCCAGAGGGAGAGCTAGCCCCTCTCCACCTGTCACTCTGCTTGGCCTGAAACTAGCTGAGGTTGGGGTGAAAACCTGAGAGAAACTAAAGTTCACATGGCCAGTCCAGAGCCACTGACCATGGCAAAGGACATGGACAGCCTAAAGGAGGAGAAAAACTGGGTGGGTGCAGGGTCGGGGGCAGATAGAGCCTTGAGGATAGGTTAAGAAGCTGATTATCAGTGAATCTCTGTCACTTGCTGACCTTGGAGAAGTGACTTTCCTTCTCTGAACATTCACAGTTTCCACTGTCAAGTCGAGCTGCAGTTTCTCCCTTAGTGGGAATGACTATATAGGCAGAGCTGCAAGAGTTCTTTATAACAGTTGCTGTGCTACTAGCAATGATGACACTGGTCATCCTTTCCTGTCCCCGTCCAGCTGGGGACCTGTGTTCCCACCACACCTGCCCTTTCTTCAGAGAACAGCCTAGTCCTTCTTTCCCTTCCTGTTTCTCAGAAGCAGCAGGATGAAGGCAGACAGCCCCAGGCTTGCCTTCGGCTCTTCCCTCCCGCACACATCTCATGACCTTCTCTCTGGCCCCAAAGAGCATCATCCTTCCCCACCTTGCCAGTACAGACGCAGAGCCCTGACTTCTGTGTCTCGCGCCTTTGGTCTCTGCTATGGTTTGAATGGGAAATGCTCTGCTCAGGCTCGGGTATGAACACTTGGTTCCCAGCCACTGGTGTTGTTGGGGAAGCTATAGGATCTTTCTGACAGTCCAACCCCACTTTCTGGTATCATTAGTATCCCCTGCCCCCCCCTCTCTGTGTATGTGTGATATTTCTCTCTGTGTGTTTGTCTTTCATGTGTGTGTATCTGTCTCTCTGTTTCTCTCTCTCCCACCCGACCCCCCACTCCCGTGTGAGGATGAAGTATGATCCTCGTGCTTGCTGACTGCTAGGTTGGCCCCATGCTCCTGACACCATGTTTTCTCCATCATGGTGAACTGTATCCCCTCTGGAACTGTAAACCAAAACCAAAACAAATCCTTCCTCCCCTAAATTGCTTTCTGTCGGGACATTCTATTCCAGCAACAGAAAACTCACTAATCCAGCCTCCTTGGTGCTCACAGCCACCTTATCTTTTTCCTCTGTTTCCCTTTGAGCCTCTCTGTGGCTGTTCTTCTCATACACCATATACACTTGTCCCAGCTACAAACCTCCCTCTGACAATTCCTCTTCCCCAGTTTCTGTGGGCATCAGTGTACAGCCCCTGCCCTGTTCAACACCAGAACACAGAACATGAAAGAGTTAAATCTCATCAAGCTCACAGAATCCCAACTTGCTTCTTTGAAGGGTGGAGGAGTAGAGGGATGAGGGATGAGCTCTGTGAAGAAGAATCACCTTTTTCCACATGTCATCCCTCTTGCTGTTGAAGTCACCTGTGCCTGGAATGTCTACCAGGACAACCCCTTTTGGGATCAGTGCAGATTTGGGAAGAATCACTTCCACATATTTGATCAAGGGCCAGATTTGTGTCTCTGCCAATTCTCCGTCCCAGTCTCTCTTCTGAGTCCTGATGTAGGGGTCCAGCTTGACAGATAGCTCTCCTGCCTGCAGAGGAAGAACAGGTCGCACATACTAATCGTGCTGATGGCTCTTTATCCTGGGATGGCTGTGATGCAGAATCCTTGAAGGGATGCTGAGGGATGATGGAAAGTCCTTAGACAATAGACATCAAGAAGCCTGACGTGGTCTCTGCAAGGACCTAAACATTGAGAGCCTAGAAAGGCTCTGAAGACCAGCACGTTTAAGCTCCTTAACTTAGTTGAGGCTGGAGAAATGTCTGAGTGGATAAGAGTACTTGCTGCTCAATCATGAGGCACAGAGTTCAGATCCAGCACTCACACTGGGCAGCTCACAGCCACCTATAACTCCTGTTCTAAGAAATCCCTCCTCCAGACTCCATGGTGGTGCACACTCACACATATGCACACTCACACACACACACAAATACCACACACACACACACACACACACACACACACACACACACACACACACTAATAAATTTTTAAAACTCAGTGGGGCTAGAAATGTGGCTCAACTGATAGAGTGCTTACCTAACATGCATAAAGCCCTGGGTTTGGTTGCAGTATTTTTTTTTTTTTTTTTGAGACAGGGTTTCTCTGTGTAGTCCTGGCTGTCCTGGAACTCACTCTGTAGACCAGGCCAGCCTCGAACTCAGAAATCCGCCTGCCTCTACCTCCCAAGTGCTGGGATTAAAGGCGTGCACCACCACTGCCCGGCTTGGTTGCAGTATTGCACAAACTGAGACCTGCTTGTAATCCTCCCACTCAGATGATGGAGACAGAAGAATTCAGAGTTCAAGATCATCTTTAGCTACACAGTAAGTTCAAGACAGTTAGGAATATTAGAAAGCTCCCTAACTTTCAGATGTTGCAGCCCAACTCAGCTTGGAAGAGGAGTCCAGAAAAGTTATAGGATGCTAAATTTATCTCCTAAATTCCATTTGCTTCTAAAATTAATGTGATTTTCTAAATTTTGCCTAGAGCATATTTTTTCCACATGGCAAAAGGCAACTGTGAAGAATTTAATTACTGGAAATCTCATGGATAATTGTAGAAAGTTAATCATGACATAACAATCATATTTTCCAAATTAAAAATTGATCAAAAAATTGATCTCTTAAAAGATATTTTAAAAAAAAAACTTCCAAGTATATATATCATTTGACATGTAGGCTTTTCTAGAACATTCCAACAGTAAGTGGAAGATGGGGTAGTTTCCATCCTCCTGTTCCTGCTCAGACACCCTGGGAACAATGACACATTCATGCCGGCAGTAAGGGACACTTCAGAGAGCAGAAAAGCTGGAATGTACAGTGGTCACTGTCAATCAATGTCTGCAGAATGTCCCAGAAAGAAAGCAAGGAAGAAGGAAGTTTCTTTTTTAAAAAATTGCTTAAAATTGTGTGTGTATGCATATGTACAAGTGTGCACACATACGTATGCACATGCATACACACATGTAAGTTCACACATATGCATGCCACAGGGCACATGTAGGAGTCAGAGGACAACTTGCAGGAGTCAGTTCCCTTCTTCCACTTTGTGGGCCTCAGGGATGAAAGTTAGGTTGTGGGGTTGTTGGCAAGTACCTTAACTCTTAGGCCAGTTGGCTGGCCCTAGGACAGGGAGGGAAACCTTGGGTTTTAATGTACAGTGTTTATAAATTGAGTGTTGGTTTCACAGATATTTTGTCTTAACATAGATTCTGAATTTCAGCTTAGTAAAATACATGCCAATTCTAGAAGTAGAATGAGCATCCCAGTCTTCATTCAAAGCAGCTGATGTCCATCTGTTTGAGGAGTTAAGGGAATGAAGATGATCTAAGTCACTCAGGACAAGTCTGGCTCCTGCCTTGTCTAGAGCAGCTAAGAAGAGCCATTCAGCCCGGTCCTGAGCAATGACATCCACACACAAACTTATCAAGGGTGTTTCTGGGAATGTTTTCACTTCCTAGAAGGAGAGGTGCATTTGGTGGCAACATTCATCTACTTCTTTCCATGAGACTAGCTGCAATGTCTGGCACTTCAGCAGCAACCGTATGACTACTAAAGAGGCAAAAAGCTCCATGGAAGGCCAAGGACACCACAGAGATGTTGAATTTCACATGGCTGAGTCACAGAAACAATCTAAGACCTTATTGTCTACAAATGCCTTTTATGAAAAAATGAGTAAATTTCACTTAAGACTTTACATATGTAATATATTATATAATATAATGAATGATATAAAGTAATATAATGGATATATAGAATATAATAACTATACATATATTCATTTTTAGTCAAAGCCATCCCAAATTCATTCTCAACTGACTGTAGTCTTTTCTAAGCATAAAATCTCCATTTGGAAATCCAAGGTTACAATCTATAGGCATAAACAATGAAAGATACCTTGGATAGTGGATAATGGTGAATTTGGGTATCAGCTTATTTCCAATAAAAAAAAAATTACTCACTGTACCTTGGACGATTCCCCTGGATAGATTCAAGTATTATACATAAGATGTATAAAAAAGAAAAATAAATCTTGACTCTACCTCCTCTGCCTTTAGAGTGATGGTTCTCGAGTTGGGAATCCTCCCTCTGGGCTTCACCCTTAGCAAATCCTCGTAGCGCCTCCTTTCTGCCCCATGGCCATAGAGCATCTGAAGCTTCCGGGCAGCTTCTTCTGCTGCATCGTCCCTGTCCCAGGTGTCTGCCTCTTCTTCCTGGGACTGCTCTGCTCTGTGCAGGAGTTTAGTCAAGTCCTTCAGTTCTGCCTTCCACTCCTGCCAAGGAAGAGCAGGACCACACTGCTCATGACAGAATAAAAGCCAGGGGGAGGGGTGGTAACAAGAGAAGGCGGAGCAAAGGCCCCAAGGAGGGTCAGAGGTGGCAAGCAGAAATCTGAACTAGCCACCCCAAATCCCTTGTCCCGTAAATGAGTGTCCTGGTTGGCTTCATCAACAGCCCGGAGTCACCCAAGACAAGGAACTTCACCTGAGGGACTGTTGATCTGTGGTCATGTCTATGAGGAACTGTTGACTTTCTGAACTGATGAAAGAGGGTTAAGCCTACTGTGCATGATTCCATTTTGGGGTAAGTGGCCCTGAGCTACATAAAAATCAAGTCGAGGATGAGCCTGTGAGCTAGCCAGGGAGCGAGCCAGCAGGCAGCAATTCCCCAGGGTTTCTGCCTTGGAGTTCCTGCCCTGACTTCCCTCATTGACAGACTGTGACCTAGAAGTGCAAGGAAATAAGCCCTTTCCACCCCTCAGTTAACCTTGGCTATGGCGTTTGTCACAGCAGCAGAAAGGAAACTAGAGTAAAGGAAAAGCAGAGGCTTAAGGGGGGAACAGCTGGTCCATGGGTCTCATTAGGACTTGCCTCAGGACCAGAGCCAGAAGCCCCATCTCATTCGGCAGAATACTCTCATTTCCTTGTGTTTCATTAGATAAGCATGCTATAGTTATTTGTGCATATATGTACATGTGTACCCCATGTGTATTAAGGCAGGGGTTGATATCAGATGTTTTCCTTGATCACGTCTCCACATTTATTGATTGATTGATTGATTGATTGATTGAGACAGAGTCTCTCACTGAAATTCACCAATTCGGCTAGTCTGGCCTGCCAGTGAGTATCACTGTCTCCTCTGTGCTGGGACTACAGACCCATATGGCTTTTTTACCCTCCATGGGTGCTGGAGGTTCAAACTTAAGCCACATGCTTGCATAGCAAGCGCTTTACCAACAAAGCCATCTCCCAAACCCTGTGCTGCATTTACAGTGAATATGATTGCCATCTATTGTGGCTCGAAGAGGAAAACTCCAGGGAAGAAAGAAAAAGAGGGAAGAGCACGAGAAAGGAGAAGATAGAAAAGATAGGAAGGGTGAGGAGGGAGGGCCAGCACACCTGATCAGAGAGAAGGTGGATTTTGGCCTCATACTGCTCACAGCAGCCAGAGCTCACTTGTACGATGCATGATGTGCAAACACTTTCTCCAGACACTGGCAGAAACATCGCTTGCTGGATGAGGGCATTGATCAGAGAGCTCTTGCCAGCTCCAGTGATTCCCAAGAGCCCCACATAGACCGGCTCCAATGGGGGTTTTTCAATCAAGGCAAGAAGCCGGTTTCTGCATCCATTCCAAAATATACATTAAGTATAAGTATAAAACAGAACATACCAGAACAGAATGCAAAGAAACCAAGCTCCAGTCCTGAGCAACTGGCTGTACCCTTCTGTTCTCTGAACAAGGGGGACTATTACTCCCTGTTTACTACACAGACCTGGGCTGGGGAACAAATGGAACTAGGTTAAAAATGCTTGGTAAAGATAGTTCTCCATAAACATTGTATTGTCCACATACATATGTCTGTGTTTCATGGAAGCTGCATATTCTCGTCTCAAACAAAACTCATGCAGAAGTCTGAGAAGCATCCCAGAGTGCCATGAGCAAGGTCAACAATGTCCTTGACTTTCCCAGAGGCTTCTGGGCCAGTTCTGCATGAACAGTTCATGAACTCAGTAATACATGGTTTGGCTGGGTTTGGAGCCTTTCCACTTACCCACAGTGTGACTTGGCTCCATGACTTGGCCTCCCTGAGCATCAGCTTCAGTATAAATGGGACAATCACATTAGCTCCTACTTTATAGGGGCATTAAGAGGATGAAATGAAACTGTGGGCTTGTAAAGTACACAATAGAGAAGCTGTCAACAGTGACCACACAACAAAGGGCTACTATCAATGTTTTAAAAAGAAAGCCCTCAGCCTTAGAGATTTTCTCCCTATCCTTCTATGCTACTTCTAATTAAAAGCACTTTCTGGTTTTTCTTGGGGGAGGAGGGTAGCATCAGATTGGAAGGTGCAGATTCCAGACTCACATGAGATACTTGAGTCCACTGGGAATGCTGTCATCCAGGAAGACAGACTGAATCAACTTCTGATAAGTGTTGCTCAAAACCCTCCTGGTCCGACACTCCAGTTTTTCATCTGGAATCAACAGAAATGGATTGTCTGGGATGTACCTGGCAGAGTAAAAGTACCAAGTCTCCAAAGGAGGCTGCTGAATACTACATGGAAGGGAGAAAGCTCAGTGAAATGAGAAGCTGATCAAACCAGAGAGCAAGCTGTCTGCCACTAGAGACAGGCACTCACTGTGTCCGTTGTGACCCCACCTCTACAGACCAGCGCATGCTGTGTCTCCTTACCACAGAATTTACTTAAGTGTTGCCATGGACTTTAGCCCTTCTAGATCATTCTCTTCTGCAGATGCTGTATAAACACCCACCAAGGCGCCTAGCTAACCATCTGTAGACTGTCTTCTCATTAGGAAAAGGCTATTTTGATAACACCCTTCCTCCTCAGATCAGCCTGGAGATAAACAGCTAAATTACAGAACTCTGTAGACTCTGTGGAGCAAGTCTATGCAGAGATGTCTCCTGGCCTTCAGAACTGAACATCTTTCCCTCTGAGCATCTGCACATGTTTGTAATAGACAGAGCTGTGCTGCCCCATGGTCCACATCAGCATTTCACGACACTCACATTCCTTAAGAGCACTTTGCTCTGCAGAGGGAAATGCTTGGAATTGCCAGTCTCGATGCGCCCTGCGTCTTTTCCTCACAGGTTCTTTAAACAGATTGAAGTCAACTAGGGATAAACAGAGAATATACAAAATTACAGGTGGAGGGTGGGCTGAGGATCTTTGCCTCAGATCTGCCAATGCACACAATCAAAGTGCCTCGGAGCACCCCAGCCATCTCCACTTGCCTGTTCGCACATTTGGAAAGCAGCTCTGAGGGGTTGTCCCAATTCAGGACCTAATTCTCAGGTCCTTGTACTGGTTGCACTTTATATCAGCGACTTTTGTATTATCTGTGCGAGGCATACAGTCCCATCGTATCTATGGTTAGGAAGCAAGGAATGATGTGTACCAGGGCACAGCTTGCTTTTGTCATTTTATTCAGTCCAGGACCCCAGCCTAGGGAATGGTGCCGCCCACATTCAGGCACATTCAGGGCGGGGACTTCCCACGCCAATGAGCCCAATGCAGGAACTCTCTCATAGATGTGCTCATAGGCTGGTCTCTTAGGATTCTGGTTCTTGTCAAGTTGAGAAGCAATATTAACCATCATGAATTTGATTTCAACATTACTCTCCAGGTGCAAAGTTCTATTTGCATGTTCTCAGAAACCAACATAGCTGGATACTGCTCACCAAATTTAAGTTTTAGGAGATCCACTCACTAAGGAGGGGAAATCTCAAAGCAGGGTCTATGGGGAAACAAACAGGCCTTGCAGATGAGGAAAGACCTCCACCAGAAACAGAATAAAGGTGAAAGCAAGCCTGTAACCAGGGCAAATGCTGCTAAACCTTAGAGTCCTTCTCTGAGACTGACAGGGTGGTAAACAGAAGCACTGAGACAGTTTAAGGATTCCCCCGCCAATGGATGCCTTTCAGCTGGGCCTGGTGGTCCATGGCTACTCAAGAGGCTGAGGCAGGGAGACTGTAATTTCTAAACCAGTCTAAGATACTCAGTAAGAGCTTATCTCAAAATAAAAGGTTAAAATAGAAATTAGGGGATGATTCAGTCAGTGAAATGTTTGTGACACAGGATGAGGACCAGAGTTCAATTGCCAGCACTTATATAAAAATTATAATGGGCTAGCTTTAATCCCAGCACTGTGGAGACAGAGATAGGCAGATCTCTGGAGATTTCTGCTAGCCAGCCTGGCATAATTGGTAAGCTCCAGACTGATGAGAGACTCTGTCTCAAAAAAAAAAAAAAAAGAAAAAAAGAAAAAAAAGGTGGACTGTAATCACGGCACATTATAGCATTATAGGCACCTATGAAATTGACCAAAGCAATGTTCTAAAATAAAAAGTGGTCACAGGCCTATGAGAGTGATGGACTAAAATCTGTCACATTGTGCAAACAGGCAAACTGTATACTATGTGGATTATTTATCAATTAAGATTTATAAAGCTTAAAAGTAAAAATAAGGTGGACAGCAACTGAGGAAAGCAGCCTATGTTTACTTCTAGCTTCCATATGTATATGCCCACACGTGCACATCGACACACATGCATATGTGCACACATATGAACACACACACACATACACGAACACATTCAAATGCACACATCATGTATGCATACACAAGGTGAAAATAAAGGAATGAGGGTATAGCTCAATGGTAGAGTACTTAACTAGTACACATGAGGTCCTGGGCTCAGACCCTAATACCAGAAAAAAAAAATAATAAAGATTGCAGGATCCAGAGGGGTCAAGGACACCACAAGGAAACTAACCCAGACTCAAAGTGGCTCACAGAGACTGAACCACCAACCAGAAAGCCTGCATGGGGCTGACCTATGCCCTATGCACATATGTTACAGTTGTGTGACTTGATCTTCTTGTGGGATTCCCGACAGTGGAGCAGGAGCTGTCTCTGACTGTTGCCTGCCTTTTCTCCTACTGGGTTGCCTCATCTATCCTTAAGAGGAGAGGAGATGCCCAATCTTACTGCAAGTTGATATACCATGGATGGCTGATATCCATGGGAGGCCTGCCCCTTTCTATAGAGGAACAGAAGAGGAGTGGATGGGGTGGGGGTTAGGGGAAGATGGAGGAGGGGTTGGGAGGAAAAACTGTCTGTGGTCAGGATGTAGATCGATAGATGGATGGGTGGGTGGATAGATTAGATTAGATGCTTTTGGAGATTAAATTGAGGAAACCACCCCTGCACCACACTTCTTCACCAACAGACATTAACAGTTACTTCCTTGAGCAGGAAAAAAAAATCAAAATCAGGAGCAGTAGACCTTTGAAGTCTGCAGCAGTCATTTGCTTACATGATGACTTGATTACCAGATGAAAGGCTGGTTGGAGCCATACACTAACAGAAAGCTGTGCTTTGATTTATACACGCACCTTATTGGTGTTGCCTGGCTAGAAGGAGGGAATGGGTTGGTTTCTGGAGCAAAAGTGCTGGAAAGTATCCTAACCCAGTGCTTGCTTGCTGTTTACCAGGGGAAAGCCTTGGAGTGAACTGGAACAACTGGCCCCAAGAGGTGCTACTCTGAGCTCATGTAAGAGGGTATAAGGCCCCAAAGCTTAGTGTGGCCTAAGAAAGTCACGTTCCTTGATGAATTATTGAAGCATTTCAGTGGGAACCCAGGGTAGCAGCCTACATCACTGGGCTCCAGATGTGGGTCTCTCACACATCATACACACACACACACACACACACACACACACACACACACACACACACACCCTGATCCTGCCACCTCTTCAGTCTTGCTTCTTCTAGCACAGATTCTGCTGCCTTCTGGAGCCAACTCATACACCATAGAAGTCAGTCACCAGTGCAGAGTCACATATGTGCCAAAGCTTGAATGGCTGACACCTCATGCTTCTGCTGTCACAGATGAAAAAGCTTATTCACTAGATCTTTCCATCCCAGGAAATGATTGTTCTCAACTGGAGGAATCCATCCTGGCTCAACTTCAGGACTGAATTAGAACTAAATATGAAATGTTTGCTGGCTCTGTGGCTTCAGCCAGAGAGGAAGAGGCAAAGAAGAAAAGAGTACGATACTCAAAGGCCTGGGCCAGCTGTATGCCAAACACCGAAGACCCTGTTCCAGGAAGCAGCTCAAGATGCCAGGATGCATGCACAGTCGTCTGTGAAATAGCATAAATGGGTGTCTACTTTTTAATGCAGGGAGTCTTATGTGAACAACATTCACACAGTCTCTTAGCCATATGCATAAAATAAGGAACAAGCTCATCTATCCAGAGCTCTTACTTTGACTTTGTATTATTCATCAATTAATCTGATGTGAGTGGGAGCTTGGGGTAAGAATTTAGATAAAATAACAGGTTTACAATTCTTTTCTCAGTTCCCCAAATGAAAAACTACCTGGAAAGGATAAAATACTCCATCTTGGATTTATACCATGAATGGGTATCATTAAATTGTAGCTGGAATGAACTGGTCTGAACTTATTAAGAGGGGTGGATAGAAGCCAGGCAGTGTCACTTTTGAAAACAGCTCCCCAACAGATGCAGCTCTATGGTCAATTTGGACCATTGCTAAAGCAGAGGGTTCCCTCCTTAATCTAAGCTCAGCCCAAGGACCTGCAAGTTGTAGCTCTTTTTGTATATGCAGGCAGGCTTCAGGTGAAGGGTGCTACCCACATAGTTCTGGAAGTGTTGATTTCATTTTCCCTAAGGGAGTTGTTTCCATAATGATGAGGAACATTTTCCTCCTCAGTTCTGAAAACAAGGGTGATTTGATACACCTCTATTCCTGTACCTGGGAGCTACCTCCCTGAGCTGTCCTCAAAGAGCCACTTGCTGTGGCCCAAGAGACCTTCCACCAGGCCGCTGAGGAGGAGCTTTGCCCGCACTGACTCCAAAGGGACTCATCCTTCAAGGAGACACTTCTTAGGCCTGTCTCTCCCTTTCTAAGAAAAGCCATTCGCTATTATTCCGAGGGTCTCACTGCCCCTCCTTAAATTGCATAGACTCCAAACCCATGTTCTAGAAACTTTATTTTTAAGGTAGGAACCCTCCCATACATAATTCATAGTTGAATAGGCCATTCATTATGAATGGACTGCTTTGTTGTTTTAAAGACTGGCATCCAGTTCTTACTAACTTGTAAGAACTAAAAGAGCCAGGGATGACAGCTGTGGATGGAGTCTCAGCCTTTGACCAGACAACAGTAGCCAGGTCCTACTTAAAATCACTTCAGGGCTGTTACCTGAGTGTGGTATCACACTCTCCAAAGTCTCTGTTTCTTCCATTTCCAGCTGCCTCAGTTGCTCCTTTTGCCAGCTTAGGAAAACCAGCCTGAGAAAACAAAGAACAAAGAGGAAACATGTATACGTTTAAAGTACAAAAAGCAGCCAGGAGGAGTATCAATTCCACTACTTGAAAGACTGAAGAAAGAGAATCTCAAGTTTATGGCCAGTCTGGGCTACACAGCAGGACCTTGTGGGAAAATCGCAGCAGAAATCAGGGGGGCTTTCTACGACAGGTCCCAATAACTTGAGAAAGTCCAGAGTTCCAAGAGTTTTATTGCCATAGTATATGATAGATGGTCTAGGTGCACCCCCCACCCCCCATCTCCCATCCCCCATCCCCCACCCCCGTGAAGCTCAGGGCAGACCTGAGTTAAATAGGGAGGGAGAAAGGGGGGAGGATCTGGGGAAGAATGCTTAATTGGCTATACCCTCTGGCCTTCAGGTATCTCATTAGCATGTAAATCTCTTGAGGCTGAGGCCTGTAGTCACACCCTCTACCTGTGCCCTTTGGGAGGGTCTGTATCCTACGTGATTGAACAGCACAGGTTAATGGAGTTCCATGCCAGGTGTTAGGAGCCTGGATTCTGAGAGCGCAGTGGAATAGATGCCTGTTCCTTGCAGGATCTCTGGGCTACTTCCAGCCAGTGCTTCTACCAAAAACCAAGACCCCTTTCACAGCCCTACAGGACCTGGTGTCTCATTCAAAAACAAAAATACAAACCTCCTAAAGTGAGAGTACATAAGTATGCTTGTGTTTTGTATCTGATACTAGATCTCAATGTTCCAAAGATCAGGGAGCAGTCTTGCTTCTCACTGAAGCCTGAACAATGTGTCATATACCACATCACATGTGACGAAGGTCAATACATGGCAACTGGGTCTCCTCACACGAGTATCTAAGGAGGTTTACTCTGCTATTGTCAGAGATCTTTAACTCATTGTGAAACGAGAATAAGTCTCTGGTGACCAGAGCTACGGAGGTCAAGTTCTACCCATTGGTTGTTGTGGGCAAGATCAGTGTCCCAGTCAGGTGAACTTAAACCCATGCCAGTGACGTTTATTTCCAGCAAGTGCCAGTTGCAAGCTGGGATGACTACATGCCATTTCTCAGGGCTGGAGTTTTGTTGCTGGATCCTGAGCAGGGAAGGAATGATGCAGCAATTTAGTCAACGACCTTCCTCACCACACTTCAACAGAATGGCATCTTCCTGGGTGTTGGTTCTATGAAACCCTGAGGCACAGAGTGTCTGCAAGGGGGACAGTAGTATGTAAACATCCAAAGGAAGTATAAAAGCTGGCCTGTGTCCAGGTCACTGGTAGACAAGGCAGGACAAGCATATAAAGGAGATCCAGGGTGCCATGGAAGCTCAGACTAGAAGACACTACACAGAACAGATACACTGCCCTGGAACCTCTTTCTCTTCCCACATAGATAGCAGTATGAGGAACACAGGAGGGTTACTCAGAGTCCATAGCCACTACTTCTGTAGGGG
The DNA here is from genome assembly GCA_030674055.1 of Rhabdomys pumilio. Taxonomy (NCBI): domain Eukaryota; kingdom Metazoa; phylum Chordata; class Mammalia; order Rodentia; family Muridae; genus Rhabdomys; species Rhabdomys pumilio. The sequence goes on along the minus strand of JANHMN010000001.1, from coordinate 209,153,269 downwards.
AGCACTCAGCTGTGCATTTCAAAAACAGAGCCACCAGCCCTTCTGAAATATGCAAAAACTTCTGATGTGTTAACCTGTGCTAGTCTCATAGGCCTTAGTGAAACAGACTCTGAATAAGGCAGACTGTGCCTTATTCACACATGACCCCAACACTAAAACCACAGCTCATCGGTTGAAATGATCTATTCTTAGTTCAGCTTGTAGATCTGACCTGACTAAATGGCTTTGGTGCTTGGTGCATACCGGTTGAACGTGGTGGGATGCTGAGTGTGTGCAGCATTGAGTCAGAAGCACTTTGGCTTCCTAGTCCATCTCCTGAAGTCCACTCTCAGGCCACTGAATCCTACATGGTTCTCCAGGGAAGGGAGTTCTGGTGGGTTTCCACAAACCTGGCACACTGGGAAGACCTGTCCCTTTTCTTCCCTGTAAAATCCAACCCTTTATTCAAGATTTTGTTCTTGAAATGTTTTCTTCTGTAAGGTTCCTTAATTCCAAATCAATCACTCCTTCCTCAGGTGCCTACTGTTCTGTCAATGGTCTGGTTATGATGACCTTTCTTTTCTTTCTTTCCTTCCCTCCCTCCTCCTTCTTATTCTTTCCACAGCATATGTTGATGCACCTTCAGCCCAGATTGGCCTCCAACTCATGACTCTCTTGCCTCAACCTCTGGAATGCTGGGATTACAGGTAATCCCAGCTCACTAACCATGGTTTATTCATGTCTCCTCCTCCTTTGTTGAATTATGAGTTCTTCAAGATTTTCTAATACTAGAGAAGTCTGGGAAATGGCACTTATGTGTATGATCATCCGGTTAATGGACTAGATAAACCTTAAAGCATCTGCAAATGCCAAGATTCTAGCTGCTGCTTCTTCTTCTTCTTCTTCTTCTTCTTCTTCTTCTTCTTCTTCTTCTTCTTCTTCTTCTTCTTGTTTGTTTGTTTTTTTGAGACAAGGTTTCTCTGTGTAGCCCTGGCTGTCCTGGAACTCACTCTGTAGATCAGGCTGGTCTTGAACTTAGAAATCCGCCTGCCTCTGCCTCCCAAGTGCTGGGATTAAAGGCGTGCGCCACCACACCCGGCTTAAGATTCTAGGTTCTTATTTGAAGTGCTTAGCAGAAATGCTGGAAGGGGAAATGCTAAAAGTCACATTTCACGAGAGACATGGTGACTTCTGACTTAAAATAGTTGAAGCTGGAGAGATGGCTCAGCAGTTAAGAACACTGGGTATTCTTGCAGAGGAGCCAGGTTCAATTCCCAGCACCCACACAGTGGCTCACAACTATCCATAACTCTGGTCCCATGGGATCCAATGCCCTCTTCTGGCCTTTGTACATAACAGTTACATACACAGTGCACAGAAATTAATCAAATTAATCAAATTAATCAAATTAATCAAAACACAAATTAATCAATCAATCAATAGTTTAAAAATCACCATTACAAACACTAAACCACATACGGCCACTCTATAGTAAGGCCTGTCAGTGACTTTGGGTATAAAATGAAGAACTCACAAAGAACTTTGCTATTTTCTATAGAATAGTGGCTTGGTGAGCCATCATCACAGAGAACGTTAGCCATCATGTCCCCACTGTGGACACTGGAGACCAAAGAAAATGTATGGTCCCACTGTTGGACAAAAATCTGTAGTTTTCAGGACAATCTGTGTCCTAGAATTCAAATTCCAGGGTAGAAGGAATAATGAATCCAAACAAAAGCCAAACACAAATAGACCATTGAGCAAAAGCACCATTGCCTTACTGACACTGGGATACAGGAACATTTCTCAGACTCTTGGATTTGAAGCTGCCCTGAGATTCATCCTGAGGTTAAGGTCCTTTGGCTTCAGAGGGATGTAGATAAAAGCCCATTTTTTAAAGTACACACAGTTTAGGGAAGAAGCAAGCATGCTCACTGGAGTCTGGAACATGAGCAGTGGTTTGGGCTTCTTTCAGGGTCAGGGGCAAGTTCAACTGACTTCATTTACTACATCAACAGTACATGATGTTCAGAAAAATCTGTTGGCACATATCTATGCAGGGTTAGAAGAGTTTAGCTACATCAATGCAGACATCAAATCGTGAGCCTCTCACGATTTGTGTACCAGTACACAAGGAACTTGTGACCTCTAACTGACGCATGGAAATAAATGGGAATTCAGGTTTCAGATTCTTTATGCCAAGTTCAAAGACTGTACGGAAGAGGCAGTTTGGTTGGCAAATTAAGACACTATACAGTGGACAGGAATCCTCCATAAAGAGAGCAAACAGAAACCTCCAAGGGGCAGCAGGATGGTCAGAATGGAATTGAGCACTGTAGTGGCAAAGGTCATTTTGCTTCTCATTTTGCTACCAACCAAAAGAGCCATGGAGCTGTGGGACATCCCACAAGTCACCTTGCCACTCTGGGCCTTGGGTTTCCCATCTGCAAGCTGAAGGTGTGTTCTCTGGTGTAACAGATGCTGAAAAGATGAGCATCCTCATTTTGAACAGCCACCAGCAGCTTAACAGTGATGAGGGCTCGCAAGGAGTAGGGCAGCATGGCTGAGAGCCCCAGAGCCAAAACAACCTTCCTCAGCCCACGCTAGAGTCTGCATCCTTGCAAAGGGAGGTAATAATGGTGGAGTATGGTGGGGAAAAAGAACCAACCCAAAGCAGTCCAAACTTAGACCATGCAGACCAGCGAGCTTCTTCATGCTCAGGTGATTTTGCTTGTGTTTCAGCTGCATGGCCAGCTCTCTAGTTTTGCTTTTAGGGCTTATTTACATTTGTATCCCCTGAACCCAAGAATAGCATCTTCATCTGATGCTCTTCGGGTTATGCTAGACCGGGGATGAGTGCCCAATTCTGATTTCCTGTTAGGTAACTGACTTCCGACAGTTATTCTTGCCTCTTTCACCCCCCCTAGCATTTGCTTGTCTTTGCTTATGACCTTATAAACGGACAGCAAGGAAGGTGATACAGTCTCATCATCCCTCCCAGACAACAGCTGTGGAGAGTTCAATTAAAGAAGGAACGTCAGGGCCCTTATTTTATGAATATGGACTCTGAAGCACAGAGAGGGCAAGGAACTTGTCCACAGTCACACAGTAAGGTAATCATCACTTGACAGCAAGGCCAAGAGCAATTATTCTATAGAAGCTCTCAAGCCAAGCCTTCAAATTCCTGAAGGAAAAGAGGCGGTTGCCATTTAACCAATCAGACGCTGTGTCCAATGGTACGCACCAGCCAGAGGCAGAGAGGGCATGCAGTAATGTGTTTTTCTGCCAACTTTCCACCTAGGTGAATAAGTGAGTAAGTAGATATTATCCAGTTCTGATGAAACAAAATTTAAATTTTGTTTTCCTCTCCCAAGCTCATCACAGCAATGAGATAACATTTTTTTCTTTTCACGCATCCATGTGAATCCAACAGTTCCTGCACTGGCTATTTTTATTTGGGGAGAAATGGTTCTGGTTTGCCTAAAATGATGTTTCCCTTTTTTAAAAAAAATCAAAATAATATTTATTCTTCCAATTTCTAGTATATTGGTACTAACACATCCTTAAAACTCACTCACACAAACAGGAAGGGGAAATTTATTTTCTTTTAAATTCTAACTCATCTTAGGCTAAGTGTTCAGTAGGTAACACTGCTTAGCTGCACAAGCCTGACAGAAGTTTCACCCTTGGGACACATGTAAAATGTGAGCAGGAGGATGTCTCTCACTCTGGCTTGCTTGCAGAGAAGCGGGAGGCAGAAACAGGAGAATCAGCTGGAAGCTCCCAGGCTGCCTAGAGTGTGCTGAACAAAACAGCAAAGAAACAACACATCTTGCCTCAACAAAGTGGAAAACAAGAAACCTGTAACTCACTCTTGAAAGTCAGTCCATAAAGAAGAGACAAGTCTCCCATACAGAATTCCAGTATCACGTGGCTACCTCACCCTCACGGGCAGGAGCACAGTTCCCCACTCCATAGGCACTTTTTCTGTACCTACTTCCTCCCGAGGAATACAATATGGAAGCTGGGAGGGAAAGGAGTAATTTGCCCAGTACCGTCCCAGCCAGGAGATCCAGGTCAGCCCCAACAGCACTAGCTCAACAAGATGCTGTTTATTCTTCCCGAGGAATGACAAGAATGACTTCAGCTCTGTGGTCTTCTTCCCCCAACCCCTAATTCTAATCTAAATATGAGGAAAAAAAATACCAGAAAATGGCAGTAGCTGAGAATCCTACAAAGTGCCAGGCCAACACCCTTCCAGATTGTCAATACCATCAATAACAAGAAACGTCTCAGGTGACAGCCAAGAAGAACCTATAGAGACAGAACAGCCAAGTGTAATATGGTATCCAGGATAGGATCCTACAGTAGACCATGGACTCTGAATATACACACAGAACTACCATTCACTAATGCAGCAATATGGACTCATTAATAACTAACATACCACTCCAGTCTAATTGAGCACAGGTTACAGGAACTATTTTCTCAAGTTTTCTGTAAATCTAAAACTATTTAATTTAGGCCTCTATTATTTTTTATTTAAAAATTCCACAAACCATAGCACAAAATACATAAGGGAAACAACTTACCAAATGTTGCTGAACAGAACATGAAAAGCAAAAGGCCTCCCAAAAAAATCCCAAACGGTGTTTGCTTCAGTTCCAGGAGTGAGCAGAGCCAGATCTACACAGCTGGTGAAGACATCAGGGACTAGCTAGATAGGGTCCTTGGTGGTCACAGTCACAAAGCCACACTTATAAACACAGCAGAAGTGAAACTAACCACACTAGGTTATTTACCCCAGCCTCCTCCCCCAGCATTCAGATATTCTATGCTTTATTTTCACTTAAACGTCAATCACATGTGAACTGGGGATTGTGCACCCCTCCCTGCTGTCTTCCCGCAATCAGGCAGGACTGAGCCATTTTCTCTTCCCAAACAGTCTTCAGCATCCTGCCATAGCACATTTCCTCTGAGGATAACTGCTATCCAGATGGATGCAGAGCAGAAGAAACAAAGGGCTGGTTCCCAGATATCCAAATGTGCATGAGGGAGGTGGAGGACTTGGAATGGCCAGTAAAACTAGTTGGACACAAACTCAATGTTACCCCCAAATACATTCTATTTGGATTTGGATTTTGATACAGAAAAAAAAAAAAAAAAAAGTAGAAAGCCAGGTTCAAATAACTCTTTTGAGAAATTAAGCTTTATATCTTTTTAAAACAACTTTTAAACTATTTTTATTTATTTATTTATTTATTTATTTATTTATTTATTTATTTCATGTATATGTGTGCTCTATCTGCATGTATACCTGCATGCCAGAAGAGGGCATCCTAACTTATTACAGATGGTTGTGTGCCACCATGTGGTTGATGAGAATTGAACTCAGAACCTCTGGAAGAACAGCTGGTGCTCCTAACTGCTGAGTCATCTCTCCAGCCTGATTTATTTTTATTTTTAATGTATTTTGTTTTAATACAGGGTCTCAGTATGTACCCAAGCTGGGTGTTGAACAAAATCCTTATATTTAAAACAACAACAACAAAAACAAAACAAATGGTTTTAGAGTGCCACCCAGTAGCAGAGAGCAGAAAATAATACCCCCTTCCTTGCAAAGGTTGGCTACTCTGTCTATCAGACTGAGTAGAGGGGAGACTGAATTCTTCCAGCCTCCAATTGTGGGTGGTTATCTCTATACATCAATTTGATCATTACCAGCACAATGCTCAGGAACTCTTTAAGTGTGTGTGTAGTCAGAAAGTAACACAATCAAAATGTGGGCAGAATTAAAGATAAATATTTATAGTATCTCAAAAACTGCTTTGAACTTTTAACAGAATGGGTGCTCCTTACATAAGCAAGATACTGAAATATCAATATGAATTTCAGAGACTTCTCCCTTTATGTGTTTTGCATTTTCTTTTTATACTTTTGCCAATATCAATTTCAAAACAGAAAGTCAACAGGAGTATCACAAGATCACCACGTACAGTCACATAACACATGCTTAGCCTGCCCTCTCCTGGCGATTTTCAAGCCTCAATGGCTAACTATATTTAGAAGTGCTATTAAATCACTTTAAAATAGGCTGGGCAGCTGTTAAAGATAACTGGGTTCTTTATGGCGGCCTTAGCACCTGAAACTGTACATGGACACCAATGGCAGGTTGGTTATAAGTCTGGTCACTCTGCCAGCCTGGATTCCCGTAGAACTCAACGAAAGCATCAAAGCCAGTGAGAGAATTTGCACATAGCACCATCGCGCCCTACCCAGGCACTGCTCTGCACTTCAGCATGTTCATAGATGAACCATCCAAGTGTCCATCAAAAGATAACATGTCTTCTATTCTGCATCAGATCCCACGAGTCTCTCCAACCATGTAATTAAACAGAATACTTCCTCCTCTTAATCCATCACACCCCCACTCCTCCTCCCCACTGGGATTTCTACCCAGTCTCTATGTGTGGTGTATCTGAGATCCCAAGTCCCCATACAAGGACTACTCACTTCCAAGATTCTTGAAATAGGCACTTAGACAAGTAACTAAATGCAAGATAAAGGTCTGGTACCTGTCTTCATTTTGTGTCTATTTGTCTCCTTTATTTTGGCCGAAGGTACAAAGATAAATCATCCTAAGTCTGCAGTCACCTTGATTCCAGAGAAAACAAAGTCTCAAAGGCCAGGCTCCTGCCTATATAAGAACTATTATTAGTTGGTACACCTTAGAGCACTGAATGATCCATCATCTTGTAGGAGCCAGATGGATCTCCTGAAGGGAGGGCAGTGATAAAGACTTTGACCACCTTGAGAACCAGAACTGAGACAATGATCAACCAGACCACACCTTACCCCAGGACTGTTTAAACATAACCTCTTGTCTCCTGCCCTCATTTTTTCCATAACTTTAAAACAAAACAAAACAATGTTTATGTCAACACCCCGGGTGTCATGGAGAGGGGGATCTGGTTTCCTTTGTCTCAACATGGTTGGCTATACTAGTGAGAAGTGGCCCAGCCTCTCTCGCAGAAGTTGTCAAAGCCCAGGCTTTTGCTTAAGAAACTGGTTACATTCCACTATCGTCTCAGCTTCTCGCAGATAAACTCTTTGGATAAACTGTTCTGTCGCAACTAGCTAGATCCAGCTTTCTGTCCCCAAGAAGTCTCCATCTTCCCACAAAAATCACAGTGCGCAACACCTCCCAGTCTCGGAGAGCTGAGAGCCGCCACCTAGATAGGGCGGGACTCCGCGCTCTGCCTTCTGGGAAAGAGCTTTATGGTTCGGTCGCTGTGTTTTCACGACAGTCCCCGGCTGCTTTACGACTGCTAAGTTTCTCCGCCGTCTGAACCTCGTAACGTGGTGGCATCCTGCTACGCCAGCGCAAGATGAGGCAAAAGAGGAAAGGTGCAAAAACCGTGGGACAAGGGTGCAAGGGAGGTGGTGGATGCTCTAAGATCTCGGGTTGAAGCTCACTTTTCTATGGGAATCTGCTGCCTGGTCCGGGCCTGCGCGACCTGGGGTCCGTAGGCCTCTCTTTATCTATGTGCTTTGTAAAACAGCCCCTTTCTCTCTTCCCCTTTGGAAAGAGACTACTTGGTGTCTTTTGTGTAGATAGGTAAACGGTACCGTTATTCCAAAATCAGTCTCAGAGGAGATAAGGTGGTGACTTGCAGTTTAATTTATGGACGTGTTTATTTAAGTTGTTTTTAAATATTAAAGTAGGAAAGGTATTGGTCCTTCCTTAAAGTAGGAATTATCCGTGCAGTCTGCAACAGCTTTACGTGAACCCACTCCCATTTATTTTACCTCCGGGGTAGCCTGGAGCAATTCTGTGCAGGTTGTTTTCAACAGAATGAAGTCATTTTTTAAAAAATTTAGTATTTGCAATAGATTCCATTCTTAACTCTGCCCTGCCCTTGAGCAGTTGGTCTGATAATACTGCTGGTTGTCAGAATAATAGCTGGGTGTTGAGACTTTTTCCAGTCATTTTGAAGACATTTGTTGTCATTTCATGCTTGGGAAAGCTGAGATTTGGTTAACTTTTCCAGCCTAAGTATACTTAGTGTGTGGAGCTGACTGGTCATGGCGTGCCTGTGACACCTGAAGCATCAAATGAAAATTCAGTGTGGTGTTGGTCACTACTCTTGGCACTAACTGGAATTGCCCTTGTAGACATGTTCTGTGTTCTTGTCACATCAAACACAACATGCACTAGATTAATTTGATTTTACCTTACTGTTACGTGTTCCTTCTTAGACTGGCAATCAGCAAGCCCCAGCAAGCCCGTCATAGTTCCTTGCTCTCGATTTACAGGCATGAATGTGGCTATGCCTAGCTTTGAACTTGGGGGCAGGGATTTGAACTGAAGTCTTCATGTGTGTAGATCTGGCTTTTGTTTCCACATCTAAATTAACTGTATCTTTTTAAAACTTTCTGACATTTTTTTTTTTTTTTTTTTTTTTTTTTTTTTTTTGGTTTTTCGAGACAGGGTTTTTCTGTGTAGCCCTGGCTGTCCTGGAACTCACTCTGTAGACCAGGTTGGCCTCGAACTCAGAAATCCGCCTGCCTCTGCCTCCCAAGTGCTGGGATTAAAGGCGTGCGCCACCGGCCTCTGACATTCATTATGTTGATAATCTCACTTTGTTTTTTTGTTTTTTTTTAAAAACCTACTTTTGTTTTTTTACGTTAGAGAGTTGAGAATGTATAGTTTTATAATTCTCTACTGTTAACTTTAATGCTTTTGCTTAGTGGCCAGTGTACTATCTACTTACTGAAGCTTGTTCAGGCAGCCTGTGATTAAGTTAGACAGATCTCCTTTCACCAGAATAGGCAGTTCTCATTCGTAGCCTTGTTCCATCCAGTTGCTCCCTGGTTCACACCCTGCTCTTTCTTTAATGATGTTTGTTCTGTTTCCTCCATGAAGCACTTCTTACTAATTTGCTCCTGTATAACCCAAGTAGTATTTCAACCCTTTATTTTTGTCAGCCCAGCCTCTTATTCTCTACCTGAAGTCTTATGCAGAAATCTTTAATGTAGAAAGATGAAAGCGGAGCTACAGTGGTTTTAACACAGGCACAGGTAGATGGAGATGTATGAATATGCAAGTTGACAGGGCGCTATCTCATTTTCTGTGCTCACCCCATACCCCACATCCACCTCTGTTACATGGCCTCTGAGGCACCTTTGTAGAACTGAGAATGCTGGGAAAGCATTTAGTCTTTGACTATCCATGGACTTCTCTCTCATTGTTTGGTATCTATTAGCTTTGCCTCATTAAGTCAATGGAGTACACAATGCATAATATGGTGAAAATACCTGGACCTGAGATCTAACCTTGCCATTTACAGTGACATCTTAACTTGTTTTGACCCAGTTTTACATGTATAAAATAGGACGACAATACTAACTTTACGGTGTCATTGTGAGTTTCAAATGGGACTAAATGAAAGGTCTCTGTGACTTCCATGGCTTTCTTATCCACACTTCTATGATGACTTCTTACTTTTTCATACCAGCAGGCAGGAGGCATGTTTGTTGCCATCACCCAAGCTAACACAGTGCATCACTGTTGTCAGCAGGTAAAAGGTGGGCTTTCCTGACCCTTGACGAAAAGAGCTGACATTTTTCTGGCTTGGATGAGTGCCCATGCTTGAATGAGTCATTTGTGATTGACAGTAGGATGATGTGGCAATCATGTCAGCCTCCCCGTGTCTGTGGGTGAAAGGGGGCTGCTAAGACAGAGTCATGCAGGTCAGCAGATGATATCTTAGAGATGCAGCTAGATCCTTGGATAGGCCAGGCCAGATAGTACGTACTGTAATCTCAACACTCAAGAGACTCTTGACCAACACACTTAAAATTGTTTGTATGTGTGTGTGCACCTGTGCAAGTGTGCATGTGTGTGTGACATGCACACGCATACAAATAAATAAACGTTATAAAAGCTGAATGGTGACACTCTGTGTGGTTGAAATGTGTCTTTGCAGGGGATCTCAGCCCAGCTGAGCTGATGATGCTGACTATAGGGGACGTTATCAGGCAGCTGGTTGAAGCTCATGAGCAGGGGAGAGATGTCGATCTAAACAAGTAAGTGATGATCTAGGTTTCTTTCTTTTTGTTGTTTTTTTTGTTTTTTTGTTTTTTTGAGACAGGGTTTCTCTGTGTAGCCCTGGCTGTCCTGGAACTCACTCTGTAGACCAGGCTGGCCTCGAACTCAGAAATCCGCCTGTCTCTGCCTCCCAAGTGCTGGGATTAAAGGCGTGCACCACCACCGCCCGGCTAAGTAAGTGATCTAGAAAAGGGCAATCTTGTAGTTGTGTACTTAAGTAAGGGCCAATCTGTCTGTCTGTCTGTCTGTCTGTCTGTCTGTCTGTCTGTCTGTCTGTCTGATACATGGTCTCATTTTGTACCCCAAGTTGGCCTCAAACTCAAGACATTCCTCTTGCCTAAGCCTTCCCAAGTACTGGAATTCCTGGCAGGCCCGCTGTGCCTGGCAGTGGAGCTGCTCTGTGAACTGACCTAAAGCTACTGTTTTCTGTGTAGTGGTGTAGTGGTTAAGAATTGTAGTTTTCTGCCTTGTCGCCTACCTCACAACGATACAGTTGTGCTGGAGCCTCGGACTCTAATCACCTCCAGCCTTACTTGGCACTCTCAGTATCTCAGGCGCTGTCAAGAGTGCACTGCAGGTAAACCTGACTCAGCACTGAGCTAATCCTTTCAGAAATGAAGAGAAAGGTGTCCTAATTAGGGTTACTACTCTGTAATGAAACACTAAAGCAACTTGGGGAGGAAAAGTTTGTTCAGTTTGTACTCCCAGGTAACAGTCCGTCAAAGAGGAAAGTCAGGGCTGGAACCCAAGCAGGGAAGGAACCTAGAGGCGGGTTCCATGATGCAGAGGCCATGGAAGAGTGTTGTTTGTTCCATATAGCTTGCTCAGCCTGCTTTCTGATAGAACCCAAGATCACCAGCTCAGAGATGGCACCACTCGCAATTGGCTGGGCCCAACCCCATCAGTCACTAATTAAGAAAATGCCCTCCAGGCTTGAAGACATTTTCTCTGTTGAGGCCCTCCTCTGCTCCAATCCTTACAGTTGTGTCAAATTGACATAAAACTAGTCTGCATAACTGACCCTTGTCAACTTGACACACAGACACAACACTTTTCACTTAGAAACTTTGTTTTCTCATCTGTCCCCAACATGGCATATTAATATTAACATCACAATATCAAACATAACTAACTTTAAAGTTCTGTAGTCTTACAATTCAAACAGGTTAAAATATCTAGTCTCTTAAAATTCCAAAATCCCTTTTAAAAGTTCAAAGTCTCGCCAGGCAGTGGTGGCGCACGCCTTTAATCCCAGCACTTGGGAGGCAGAGGCAGTCGGATTTCTGAGTTCGAGGCCAGCCTGGTCTACAGAGTGAGTGTCTGGACAGCCAAGGCTATACAGAGAATCCCTGTCTCGGATAAAAAAAAAAAAAGGTTCAAAGTCTCTCAACTGTGGGCTCCTGTAGAAACCAAAATTGAGTTAAATACTTTCTTATTTCAAGAGGGAAGAGCCAGGGCACAGTTCCAATCTGAACAAAGCAAAACCCAACTCCTACAGTTTAAAAAATTGAATGTCCAGTGTCTGAGATTTGCTCACAGTCATCTGGGCTCCTCCAAGGTGCTTGGGCCTCTTCTCCAGCTCTGCCCTCTCCAGTACACATAGGTCTTCTCGGTTCCTACTGGCCCCACTCTACAGCTGCTGGTGTTTTTTTGTGGTCAGCCCCTAGTACTGGCATCTCCAAAATGTTGGAGCTAGGCCGGACTTTCAACAATAGCCTCTCCTGGCTCTCTTCATGGCGAAGCTTCAGCTTCTCTGCATGACCCCTTCAATCATGGGATTTTCATTCTGGGTGAACCTTCTCCATTGGCCTCTCTTGACCTCTCATGGTGCCGAGCCTCAGTTGCTCTCCATGACACCTTCAAAACCAGTTTTACTTTCAAGACAGATGACTAGGTTTGGCTGCCAACACAGGGTACAACCTTGACCACCTCAAAAGACAACTTGAATATGCTAACTCTGAGGAAATTATCCCCAGAAGATTTCACCTCAGTAATGATGGCCTCATCCTAATCACAGCTGATTCTCCAGCTGACCAGACACCGCAGATTTGTCACACAAACAGACATGGTAGGGTCTTTTCTTCCCTCTGAAACTTCATAAGCCAGGCCTTGTGGGTTTCTGTAGCTATGATGAAACACCATGACCAAGAATAGTTTATGGAGGAGAGTTGTCTTACAACTCTCAGGTTACACTTCATCACTGAAGGAAGTCAGGGCAGAAACATAAAGCAGGAACCTGGAGGCAGGAACTGATGTAGAGGCCTTGGAGGAGTGTGGCTTGCCCCCCATGGTTTGCTCAGCCTGCCTTGTAGAACCCAGGACCATAAGCCTAGGTGTGGCTCAGCTCACTATGAGCTGGGCCCTTCCACATCAATCACTAATTAAGAAAATGCCCTATAGGCTTGCCTGCAGCCCCAGCTTATGGAGGCAGTTTCTCAGCTGGGGTTTCCTCCTCCCAGAGGACTCTAGCTTGTGTCAAATTGACATAAACTAGTGAGCACAAGGGTCTGACAAGTTGAACTAGTAGATAAAAGTGTGGTGGATGGAGAAAACCAACTCCCAAAGCTGTCCTCTGACCTACACTGCCACAGTGGTACACACTCACATATTTAAACAGTGTGGGGTAGGTATTGTGTCACCCTCTCCTAACACATGGGTGATTTAAGAAGTACAGATGATAAGTAAGTCATCCAGGGGTGTAGCCATTGGCAGAGTGGGGCGTTCTGTCCCCTTTGAAGCACCTCTCTGGCGGTAACTGTCTGGTGCCCTTCTGCAGGACCTCTTCTACATGTCGTATTCATCCTGGTCTTTGTTACAGCCCCAATGAGTGGTCGTTCATCTCTGCTTCTTCTTAACTGCACTTGCTCTTTACACACACACACACACACACACACACACACACACACACACAGAGAGAGAGAGAGAGAGAGAGAGAGAGAGAGAGAGAGCACACTGCTCACTGTGTCATGTACTCTCCACATTCCTGACCAAGTTCTGTTTCTTAAGATGTCTGCCCCAACCTACCCTTGAATACTGTGCTCAGAAAGCATTTGTAAAGGAATGGGTGAGTCAGCAGTTGTTCTTTTGGGCTATGAAAGTATTGTATACCTTTTCCTACAGTGTCTTACAGTGTCATCCCTGTAACTACACTGTTTGGCTAAGACCTCAGCACCCTTCTGGTCTGCTTTCCCTAACTATTTCTCTTGCATGTGTTCACAAAAGTCCTTTCTATATTCTGAAAGCAACTCTTGCGTATGGTGTGTGTTTGGGGGCGGGGGGATGACATAGCCGTGACACATTGCATGAAAGGACTGCTCACACCTGACATACCACATATGTGGGTAGTAGCCTGTGCGTGCTGGCTATTCAGTTAGCATTTTTTTGAGAACAAAGTGAGCAACTCACAGATACTTCTGGGTAGGTTAATTATTAGACAGTGTGACCAGTAGGATTTGGCTAGTGGGCACAGAGAAAGAGAAAGCTGTTCAAATCATAGAGAAAAAGGAATAATCTGGGCATGGTGGTGCATACCTGTAATCTCAGCATTTAGCGGTGGAGATAGGAGGATTTTGAGTCCAAAGCTAATCTATGTACAGCAAGATAGAAATGGGAGTGGGGTTTAGGAATTAAAGTCACTATTCAAGTGAAGGGTACTCTTGGGGCTACAGGTAGTGTTAAAGTTGGCAGGCAACATGAAGTTTTGTTTTTTTAATGGTTAAGGTAGATTCTACGATTTGTATTCTGTTTTTTTGATTTGTTGTTGGTTTTGTATAGAATTTCCTATAAGAAAGTAGTTCTCGATCAGGGTTATTCCTTCCCCGGAGACAGGTGGTAATGTCTAGTGAGCCTTCCACACACAGTCCCAGATGTCAGTAATGAGGCTGAGAAGGGGTGGGGCAGAGCAGTTCTTTAGGACGGAAGCTTAGTGCAGTTTGGAATGAGACCTCCACTGTGCCGTTGTCCCTGGCCCCACAGACCTGCTGTTTAGGGTTAAGAACAGCAAGATGCTTACTAGGAGATTTAGTATTCTTTTTTTTTTTTTTTTTTTTTTTTGGTTTTCCGAGACAGGGTTTTTCTGTGTAGCCCTGGCTGTCCTGGAACTCACTCTGTAGACCAGGCTGGCCTCGAACTCAGAAATCTGCCTGCCTCTGCCTCCCAAGTGCTGGGATTAAAGGCGTGCACCACCACCGCCCGGCGAGATTTAGTCTTTTATTTCCTAGTATTCACAGATTGTTAGTCCACTCTTGTCACCTGGTGAAGTGGTAGGGGATTGGGAAATATTAATGATAGCACTGAATACTTCGCTTTCAGGATGAAAACCAAGACGGCTGCCAAGTATGGCCTTTCTTCCCAGCCCCGACTGGTGGATATCATCGCTGCAGTCCCTCCTCACTATCGAAAGATCTTGATTCCCAAGCTAAAGGCGAAGCCCGTCAGGACTGCCAGCGGGGTAAGTGATTGAACTGGTGAGATACAGGTAGTGAGGCGGATACAGGTAGTGAGGCACCAGCGGTGGAGGACTCGGACTCCTAAAGTCATCATGCTGTGTGCTTGAATGAAGGAGGCGTGCACACGAAGCTGAGAGGGCTCCAGCTAGGGTGCTTAAAGGAGTACGTGGTTTTGTAGAGTCTTTAAAGATTGAGGCTTGGTCACTTACAATATGACAGATGCTGCTGACCCTCTTAAGCTGGTAGCTTCCAGTTGGTACTTCTGAAAGACATACAGTGATACAGGATCGTTTTATGTGTGATGACTGTGGAGCAAATCTCCCGACAGGGAGCACTGAGACCGGGACCCCTCAGCAAAAGGAAAAAGTAAAGTCCATCAGAAAGCTTGGCACTTCCCTGACCTGTGAGTAGGCTCACATGATCGGGGAGGATCAGGCTCAGCGTGCTGGGAGCATGAAAGGAACAGGAAAGAAGGCACAGAGGTGGAGTGGGGGGCACGATGGCCTGTGCAGACAGAAAGTTCCACAGACTGGCAACAGTTCATTTGGCTAATGATTTTTTGAAACAGATTGATTGTATAGCTCATACTGGCCTTGAACGTTCACTGTCTCAGCTTCCTGCATGCTGGGTTCATTTGAGAAAACTAGGGATTAGCTTATAAACAACTACTTGCAACTGGCAGAGAAACCAAATAGCAGGAAACTATTCAGGTGCCTGCAGAGTGGTGATATGAGCAGAATAGATTTTCCAAAAGTTATTCTAGACATGGCATGCTTAGTTTAGAAACAAAGGCCGTGTTGTACACTCTTGTTCTGAACTCTGTGAAGCACTAGGGGGGCTGAATTGGGGTTGAAGCTCTGAGAACCAAAGGTGGAGTGAGAGGCCAGGGGAAGTGGGTGGGATCAGGATCCAGTGGAAAAGGGGTTTCAGAGTTGAAGTCCGAGATCCTGATGGGACCCAGCATGTTTGCTCTGGTGTCTGGATCAGGACGTGATATTTCTAGAGCTTGGTTGGCTATATCAGTGACCTGATTCCATGAATTCTGATACTTGTGGACAGTTGAACCTCACCATTTTTACACACAATGTACAACTAAGTCTGACACACATATATTACTTATAGGTACTTACACCACATAAAAACTTAAAAAAACAAAAATAGGAATCTAACATGCACCTGCTGTCACCTAGTCACCACCTGCCGTTTCTATAATGTCTCAGTTCAGAATCACTGCTCACCTGGTTGCCACAGCTCCTCAGACCACACCTGTCCTTCCTGGCTTTTCTTGATCTCTTTAGCTTCATGCTGAAGAGTGCCCATTGTTTTTCAGTTTGGTTTAACAAATGCATCTGTATAACTAGAGCCAAGTCATGTCTCTTTGGTACTCCACACACCTGTATACTTACACAAACACATTCCCATCCGTTTTGAGGCGTCTCCAGCTATCTGTTGGTAACCACTTGGAAAACAGTAGCTCAGTTTCTTCAGCCCTGGCTTCATCTGGTGGTCTCTGTTCTGTCTATATGTCCTCTGTCTACAACTTGTCTCTGTCCATAAGAAACCCAGCTTATGTTAGGCTTAGTGTGGATCTGTCTGGTCACCTATTTCCCATGTCAGTAGCTTATAGCTTTGATCTCTGTACTGCCAGCCCTTTTCTCAAGCAGGCACTTTCCCACCCAACCTGGACTCTGCCAGTTCTCAGAGATTTTGCACATAAACTCTGAATCAGTCTGGTCTCTGACTTCTTGCTTCCTGCTTTGGATGTTGAAATCTAGGGTGTCTGTACAATTTGAATAATAATGATTAGGTTTATATATAGTATCATATAAAGTGATCTTTGTATGCTATTTTAGCAAAATATTTAGAGATCAAGAATTATGATGAACTTAAAAGTTATTTCCCAGAGCTGGGCTTGTAGCTCAGAGATAGAGTGCTCAAGCCCCTGGGTGCAAGGTCTAGGATCCCAAATTAGTAGTAATAGTGTCTTATTTCATACTTGCTGTAAAACTGAGTACAAAGCTCATAAGCAATTCACAGAAACACTTTAAGTATTAGTAATAGAAAAGAACATGGCTTCATGATACAGCATCATCTGTGTCTTGAGGGAGACACTCAGGTTTCTCCTCAGAACACATCAGCCTACCCCTTCAGTGCCTTGAAGGCCTTTGTGTGCCCTTCAGTACCCTTAGGTCCTGCTCCAACTGCATTCCTCTCCTTCACTCTTAGGGGTAACCATCTGTAAAATTTTTGTTAATTTTTCAATGATAGCTTTTTAATTAATCTTTCTTTTGTAGATTGCTGTTGTGGCTGTGATGTGCAAGCCCCACAGATGTCCACACATCAGTTTTACAGGGAATATATGTGTGTAAGTATGGTTTTGATAAATCAGTGTATGTGTGTTTCAGTTAAACTAGTAAGAGAATTCCCACTTGGTCAGTACAGGCTGATGATAGGTAAAACTTTGACTGAAAGATCCAAGGCTCAGTCTCCAAGTCAACAGCTTTGGTAAGGTATTTCAGCTTGTTGAAACTGCTCAGATAGTGCTACAGTTCTAAAATACTCATAGGTTATGAACTTGGGACAGTGGACGCCTGATAACTCAGTAAATTAAATGTGGAAAAGTAGCTCCTTGAATTCCAGCATTAGATTCAAAATGGATTTGAACCAGAAAGATAACCAGAATTTTAAAGTTATTTCTATAAATAGCTGTTAGGTTTCTGTAAGTGAGGAATTGGGAAGAGTTCATGGATGCAAGTGTGTTGGAAGTAGGAGGATTAAATGGGAGGGAAACTTCTGGGTAAAGCGTGGTCCTGGGAAGCGTGGAGTCAGGCCTGTAAGAGCTGTGGCTGCAGTGTTCTGACATGAGTGTTGTTACCTTCCCTCACCGAGTTGTCTTGTTTGCTTGTTGGTGGGCGATGCTGGGAGGTCGACTGTGGTTTAAGTTGATGGTGGGCGAAGCTGCTTTGTAGAATTTCCTGTTGAACTGAGCATTTCATCCGCCCTTCCTGTTCTGTCATTGTGTCCAGATACTGCCCTGGAGGACCTGACTCAGACTTTGAGTACTCAACCCAGTCTTACACAGGCTATGAGGTAAAGCCTTGACTTGGTCTTAACAAAGTGCTATGGTCTAGAGTATGATGTGACAAGTACCAACATCCTTATAAGTTTGGGCTTTTTTCATGACTAGAAAAGCTTTTTGCCAAATATTTGCACTGTGTTTTTGAGTGCTGTATATGTGTCAAGTCACTGGAGAAATGCTGACTTGAGTATTTCTTATCTGTTATTTCCAACCACTGTCCTAAATGCTTTGCCACTCCAAGCCTTTCAGCAGTATTTGGAAGGTAGATATGATTCTCTCTGTTTTATAGTAAGGAATTTGAAGCATAGAGCCTTAAACAGCTGACAGGGAGATAAAATTAGCAAGCAGTGTATTCCATGGTACAGATATTTTACTCTTGTTTTTCATTTTTATATATTAAATGATGTGATAAAATACTGCTTTGCTCTTGCCTCATTCATGTATATGTATGTATGTATTTTTTTTTCCCCAGACATATCTCATTGTAACTCAGATTGACTTCAACCTATTGATAGTCTTCCTATCTCACCTGGAAAGCACAAGGATTATAGGTGTTTAGGTCTGACAACTGGGAATTGGATATTCTATCAGAAAGCTCACCCCTGTCTCAGCACCATTGATTGCCTATAGCTAATGATCTAGGTTCAGGGCCTTAGGAAATGTCCACTCATGTTGGCATGTCAGTGGTGTTGTCATTGTGCAGATCTTGTTTATATAGTCATTTGTTGAGATCTGGTGAGTGTCCTATCCCTGTCATGTCTAGAAGACACTGTGGTCCTCTGCCCCCTTTCCCTGAGCCTTAGGTGTAGCGGCTGTGTTCTGACTAGCTGTGGATCACCATAATAGTCTCCACCTGCTGGAAAAAGACAACCTTTTATGCTGGGAAACTGCACTGTCATCACTGTACAGTGTTCCACTGTATGACTGTCATCAAGACCAATCACTGAGCTGTTAGAAAACATGTAGAGTTAAGGGCCTTGTGCAAAGAGCATTCTCCTACATGACTCTCTTGCGTATGTGTGCCCATCTCTGTGTGTGCACTACACTTCGGGTGTCATCACATTGCCACAGAAGGTGAATGTGATCCCCTGCTAGTGAGGTAAGCTCAACAGTGTGGGAGGGGACTAGCCCAGTGCTCTGCACCTTGTTAAGACAGATTAGAAAGTGGGACATGAGATGTGGTTTTAGTTTTCATAACCCTTGAATATTTAATTATAACACAGCCTTGTACTACTTTGCACTCTTTTTTTTTTAATTTTTATATGACTGTTACATAATTTTTTCTCCTTGTTTACTTAGCCAACTTCCATGCGAGCTATCCGAGCTAGATACGACCCTTATATGCAGACAAGACACCGGATAGAGCAGGTAAAGAGGCTTTTGTGGTTGTGTTTGTTTGTTTTGTTTTTGTGCTTCAAAGATATTGCAGTTGCTTGATTTGGAGTCATTGTGACGTATGTACGGTGAAAAGAGCGAGGTTTATGCTCATCTGAAGAAGAGACTTACGCTGCTTAGAGACGGTTGTGTCCTGTCACTTTGATGGAAGTCACTTCTGAAAGTGTTTACAAGTTCTTTAACAGTCGGCAAGGGGTTGAGCTTCCAGAGCCAGATCAAGAAGTGTGACAGTGTGTCCAGTGAGAGCCGGGAGTTGACAGTGGTGTAAGCAGCCGATTGGAATTGTGCACTTGTTCTGTGTCATGACTGTGGAGGTGCATAACTCCATCAAAATGCCCAGTTGTGCCTTAAAGGGGCCGGATTTTATGGCACAAAAATTACACATTAACATAGCTGGTTAATAACTAGTACTGTACAGGTGACCTTGAACTTCTTAAGGAGTCTAAACATAACATGTTTTTGGATGGTTTGTATGTGCTTGGGCCAGGGAGTGGCACTATTAGTAGGTGTGGCCTTGTTGGAGTAGGTGTGTTACTGTGGGCGTGGGCTTCAATACCCTATTCGTAGCTGCCTAGAGTCAGTCTTCCACTAGCAGCCTTCAGATGAAGATGTAGAACTCTCAGCTCCTCCTGCACCATGCCTGCCTAATTACTGCCATGCTCCCTACTTGATGATAATGGACTGAACCTCTGAATCTGTAAGCCTGTTTTAACTAAAAGTTGTCCTTTCTAAGATTTGCCTTAGTCAGGCCTGTCACAGCAATACTCCAGTCCCTGGCACCAAGCATATACAAACCATCACACGTTCTAAACTGATTTTGACTTCAATTTTGTTTTTCAGGCATAGTACTCTTAATCATTAAAGATGTGTATTAGTCAGGCTTCACTAGAGAAACAGAACTTAGAGAGAGAGAGAAAGAGAGAGAGAGAATGTGTGTGTGTGTGTGTGTGTGTGTGTGTGTGTGTGTGTGTGGAGGGGGGGCCGGAGGGAGAATTCATTAGAATGGCTTATAGCTTATGGTCCAGTTAATCCAACAGTCACTGCCCCATGAATGGAATGTCCAAGGATCCAGTAGTTGTTCAGTCCATGTAGCTGGATGGCTCGGCTGGTCTCCAGAATACGCTGGAATCGTGAAGAAGTAGTCTCTAATGTCAGTAAAGGAAGGGGGAGGGGCAAGCAGATGAAGAGAGAGGCTGCTTCCTTCTTGTATGTCCTTAATATAGGCTTCCAGTAGAAGTCATGGCCCAGAGTAAAGATCTGGATTAGAAATGGATCTTCTACTTTAGATGATTTAATTAAAAAAAAAAAATCTCTCACAGATGTGTCCAGCCATTTGGATTTTAATTTTAGTTGTCATTAGGTTGATAATCAAGAATAGCCATCACAAGATGAAAAACTGTTTTAACAGAGTGTGAAATGTTTTATTTGCTAAAAATTTTTAAAGATCCTAGCTTTAGGTATTAGGATAGTCACATATTACAACAGTTCTTCTCTAAGTAAGTGCAGTCTGGGGAACTTAGTGATATAGTGACACACGGGTCTCTACTTCTGCAGGTGGGGGGGGGGGGTTTGGCTTGGAGTCCTAGCAGTTTTTATAGATGCTGCCAGAATGATTCTGATGTTCCCCCTTGTGTACAACCTTGGACAGAGACGTAGTCCTCTAGTGTTGATGGGTAGATGTACACATGCTCACTCAGACACACAGACACACAGTAACAGCGCTTGCTCTTTGCTACTTGTAGAAATAGCTATCTTTAAAGGTCTATATGGATATTCATTACAGAGTATATTCTAGTTCATATTTGATCCTAGCTTCTTCATGCTTACAATACAGCAAGAAATTTTAAAACATAAATCCTGGCTTATTGTAGTTGGCACAGTGCCATTCTGCCCTGTGGTAGAAGAGATGGGTTATTTCATTTTGAGATAGTTAGTTACATACTTTGGTCTTCTAGAGGGAGTTTGAGGGCCTTTGCCCACAATCAGCTTGAAGTTGCATCTTGAAGGCTCAGTCTAATCTGGTGTTTATCTTTCTTCTATATATGAAGTTCAGGTTATATTTCAGTCACAATTGTGTCTTTTTTACCATGACATCTGACGTAAAATATATGTGTAATAAATATTTGCAGTATTTGATACTACATGATGTTAATTTTTTTATTTATTACATTCTGTGTTACCTGTTACATATGTCTTAAATTCTTCCTGTTGTTAAATTGCTACTTAACTGTTGACATTAAAGTCTGGCTGCTGGTTTAGTTTTTAATTCTCAGTCTCCCATCTTATTTGAGCAGGAATTGTTTTTCTTTCAGACATTTCTTTTTTTAAACGCACAGAATTAGCAAAGTCTGTTTTACCGATTTTCATTTATAATGTGCTCGAGAGACTGTGAAATGAAATTGGAGATTCTGCAGTACTGGAGCAGTGCTCTGATGGATGTATGCTTCTTCCAGCTAAAGCAGCTTGGTCACACTGTGGATAAGGTGGAGTTCATCGTGATGGGTGGAACGTTCATGGCCCTTCCGGAAGAATACAGAGATTATTTTATCCGAAATTTACATGATGCTTTATCAGGCCATACTTCGAACAATATTCATGAGGCAATCAAGTAAGAAGCCCTTTCTCTCACTTTGTGAAGCCATTGCCTGTTTGTTCATCCTCCTAGCAGCTGCCTATGGGGATTTGATGTATTCCGTGTATATATTCTGAATTTCTCATATGCTTTATTTTTTTGTGGGAAAGAATTATTTTCATTGAGCTAATCCTTTAAAAAGAAACAAGTGTGTTCCATTGGCATAGTCATGTTTCATAGATTGACTTGTCCAGAGATCTTTTCAGACACAGGCTGATTAAGCTGTCGAAAGTCAAACTAGTTTGGATTGGCCTATTTGAGTTTCGGTCCACTCACAAAGAGGACAGGCCATCCATTCATCCATTCTTCCTTCTTTCTTTTTAAAAATTTATTAGTGTAGGAGACAGAGAGGGATTGGGAGAGAGGACAGCACATGCCATGTGCACCTGTAGAAATCAGAGGACACATTTTGGGAGGCAGTTGTCTCCTTCCACTGTGGGTTTCAGGGATTGAACCCAGCCCAGGACAGGGTGTTCTTTGTCAGAAGCATCTTACTGCTATAAGAAACATTGGGACAAATGACTATTGCTTAAGCACTAATTTATTAGTAGCTGATTCTTACCTATCACATACTTACTATTCAAGAATGGCCCCTGTGTTAGTCTGTTTGCACTTCAAGGACAGAATACCCGAGCCTGGGTAATCTGAAATGAACAGCTGTCTCATGTTTCTGGATGTTGGGAAGTACAGTATCATGGGTGCAGCATTTGGCAAGAACCTTCTGTCATCACCTCCTGGGGCCTGACCCGAGGGTGTAAAGCATGAGGAGGCCTCACTTTTATAAGAACACTGTTCCACTCCTGAGGACAGAGAACTCAGCCTGCCCACCTCTCAAAATTACACCTCAGCACTGTTACATTGTCAGTTTTAACCTGGAGCTTGAAGGAGCAGACAGCTACACCATACCATGATCATATACTCATTCTGAAGTCTGATTTAGTAAAAAAAAAGAAGATAACTGTGAGTTTTGTTAGCTAGTGTGTCATACTTTTTATTTTTAGCAGGAGAGTGCTAAGGCTTTATATAAAGACCAATGGTTATAGAAAGTCTTAACATACGCTTATTTTCAGAAATTTGGGGATACCTGGGCAGCTGTTTATGCACAATTTTAATTATTAGTTACAGTCCCACTAGAGCCTATCTGTCACTGTTCTTTTGCTGTGAAGAGACACCATGAGGAAGGCAATTCTTACAAAAGAAAGCATCTAATTGGGGCTGCCTTACAGTTTCAGAGGTTTGGTATGTTATCAACATGGCAGAGAGCATAACAGCATGTAGGAGCACTATTGGAGGAGTAACAGAGCTACATCCTGATCCACAAGCATAGAGAGAGGCTAGCCCTGGCATGTACTTTTGAAACTTCAAAGCCCACCTCCAGTGACACCCTTCCTCCAATAAGGCCACACCTAACTAACCCTTTAAAGGAGTTTCACTCCCTGTTGCCCAAGCATTCAGATATGTAAGCCCATGGGAGCTATTCTTATTCGGATCACCATCTATGCAGTTACAGGTCCTGGGCACATGTTGAACAAAGTAGAACTGTCTATGTCTTTGTGGCACTGTTGTTTTGTATGTAGTTCAGTGTCTTACACAGTAAAGGCTGTGATTTGAAGGGACTGCTGTGAGAGACCTGCTGTGGGAAGAGGAGTCTGAGACTTCTGCAGAGAGGGCAGAGTGAGGAAAAGAAGGAAAACAGCTCATGGCTTTCCACAGGCCACTGGCTTATACTCCAGTGACCAAGTGTATGTCCTTAGGTGACACTGAAAGGCTGCACATGGGCCAGATGGTATACTCTTAAGGAGCTGAATTCATATGAAATGCAGAAGTAGATTGTTTCAACCCAGGGGGCTGGTGATATATCCTCATTAACAGGTGAGATCTTCTGACCACCTTCTGACTAACAGGGCAGAGTCTTAAAAGAGGGAATGTGAGAGGCCTGTGAGCGTCTCAACACTGTGGCTCAGACAAGGGTGCTGGCAGAGGTGATGGAGAACAGGCTGGTTAGGGAAGGAAGACCAAGCATGACACCTGAGGAGATGGTTGGGAATGTCATATGCTAAGACAGAAAAGCCATAGGGAAGTTCAGATTTGAGGGAGGAAATATGGGTTTGTTATGTTTCAAGGTCCATGGTGCATGTAGAGATGACTAAAGTCCAAACCGGAAGGAGTCTTGGCTGCAGGTACACAATGATGATCTTCAATCATAGGTGATAGTCACAGCCCCCATAGAGGGCGATGTTATCTAGTGGGAGAATTTTGCATCTTCAAGGTATACTAAGACAAAAGGCAATGTTCAGAATTACATCATAGGTTCCATTATGTATGTGTCTGTCTGTGTGCTGTGGTCATCACGGGCCAAGGTTAGCACTGAGGAAGAAGAGCTGGGAGTAAAGAAGGACTACATTTGCTGTGTGTACAATGTACATTGTGATTCACTCCATACAGAAAGCCTTTGATTGTACTGGTCAGATTACGATTTACATATGAGGAATCCAAGGCCCAGAGAGCCAAAAGCAGCTTGCCTAGACTTAACACAGGTAGTTGATGGCAGAGTGGGAATAGAAACCCCAGGCCACGTTCAGAGCCTGAACTTTGCTATAATGCTAGAAATTGCTAGGTGTAAAAGTGTGTGTGTGTGTGTGTGTGTGTGTGTGTGTGTGTGTGTGTGTGTGTGT
>JANHMN010000001.1:209092537-209128940 GCA_030674055.1 Rhabdomys pumilio | reverse complement strand
TGTGTGTGTGTGTGTGTGTGTGTGTGTGTGTGTGTGTGTGTGTGTGTATTCGTGTTCGTGTTCTCTTAGACGTTTGTGTGGTAATAGGTAGGTCAGGTCTGGAATGAGCCTGAGGGCAACTTTGTTATCTGTAGCTGAAGCCTGAGTAGACACTAGAACGGACTTTGAGTAGTCAGTCTATATCATCAGAGATGACCAGGGAGGACCTTGGTAGGGCTCCCTCCTAGAGCTGAGGTCATGCCCTCTGTGTGTCTCTTCCCCTGTTGCTTTCCTTTGGGTTTGTGAAATTAAAGAGGTTTCATAAATGTAAATAAATGTCAAGAGTAGCTTCAGGAGCTGCATGAAGGATTCGTTCTCTGGAACAACGTGTGGTGAGCAAGGCCTTTTGCTTGACTGATAAAGGACAGATAAATTTCTGTTCCTGAATCTAGACTTAAGGTGTGTGACTTGTTCCCACAGGGACCTCAGTAACCAGAGGAGATGGCATCTATTTTTGCTGTTCATTCAAAACCCTGATCATTCATGAGTATGAGGCACACTTAGTAAAGCCCTGAAGTTTCTATACTCTAGAGGAGAAATGATGTAACCCAGCTCACTCCTCTTTGTACTCAAATTATACCTTAGAGAAAGTATGATTTTGGGAAAGTAGCCTTCATTACAACTCTGAGATGTAATGGCAGCAGCAACTCAGGCTCCCAGGTGACCTTCTTCACCTCTGAAAACCCCAGCAGTACTATCTTCAATACCTCTGAACCCCACTTGGAAATGAGCCTGATGTTGTCCTCTGGCTTCCTTACATGTGTGCACACTCACCTGCGTACACACATGTGCATGCGTGCACACACATGAACACTGTAAATGTAACTGGTTTATCAATGCCATGTACCTGTTAATCCCAGCCCTTCTGCTCTGGGACAGGAGACAGATCAGAGTCACATGGAAGCTCAGGGGCCAGCTAGCCTAGAGTGTGGCTCAGCAGCACAGATTGGAAGGCCATTGCCTCAGCACAGTGGAAAGAGGACTGAAAGCTGTCTTTTGACTCAACACAAGTGCGATAGCATGTACATGTTCACACACACACACACACACACACACACAAATTTAAAAATAAGTAAAATAATTTAGGTAAATGAATCTTCCCAACTTTGTGCACATATAGACTCCTTTTCTCAACACAGGTTTCATATGTTGAAGGTTTGTGTGTGTGTTTACATATGTGGAGTTCAGCCATAGCTGTCTTCAGCATACCTCCCTGTAAGTTTGCTTTTCCATGTGGGGTTTGAGCCCTGGGCATCTATGGAGCAGGCCAGCTGAGCAGGTTTTCTGTGGTGCAGCTTTCTCACTGTCATCAACATGGACATGAGCAGTCTTGCTGCAGTTCTGGTGCCCCATCGTATTTGACCATAAGTCTCCTATTTTTGTTAGAATTTACTGGATTCGGATCACGATGCGTTTGTCCAAAAAAGTCCTCAAGGGAAGAAAGCGTCTCTGCAGATGTCTGGCCAGGGCCAGCATGGGCTTGTTTCTGTTTGTTACCTCAAGAGGGCACTCTGCTTTTAGTTTAAAAAATGTTTCTCTGACTTGAGCCTTCATTGCAGCAAATCTGTGGCTCGTCAGGAAGTACTAAGAGTGCGAGCCACCACAACGCAGTGCTTCGTTGTGCAGCCTGCTCCGCTACTGGCCTGGTCTCCCCTGGTCTCTGTACTTCGTGATGCAAATATGAAAAATGCTGATTTGAGAGCTTTTGTTTGCTTTGTTGAGGTAAATTTTTTGTATGACTCCCTATAATAAAGTGTTCGGGGGACATTTTGTGTCATTTGAAGTAGTAGTTTCTGAACTAAACTAGAAACAAAATTATTTTCAAATGTTAGCATCGTTGTGAATTAAAGAGCAGCCCAGGAAAAATGGTTTTGGTCTTATGTGTTCTTTTCAAAGTGTGTAGGCAGCCTTCCTGTCTGTTATTTTGTGAGAAGATGTTTGGAAAATAGATGTTTTCCAGAAGAGCCACCTCCCTCTGATGGAAGCTGGTTCACTGCAGAGCCCTGGCAGGTGTCTCCTCCCCACACAGCTGCCACACTGACACTTGTTTGCTCAGCAGCATAGGATGCTATTCAAGGGGCCATTTTAAACTAGGCTAACAGCTCTTTGAGGTGGCAGGCAAGCCACGTGTTGAAGGTTAAACATCCTTAGGGTCACGCTTTAATTAGCTCAGCTGTCCCTCCTTGGTCTTCCCGTGTCTAACCCAAGTGGTTAAAGGTTTGTTTTGTTTTGTTCTTTTTACCTAAAAGTTTAGGATTAGATTTTAAGCCAGCATGAGCCTGGTTATTATTTGTGGCCTGTTGTTATCAGGAAATCTGTGAAACGGTTGCAGGATGAAAGTGGAGGAACACAAGCCTGCTCAAGAACAATGCAGGCCTGGCCACTTCATAGGCTGTTGAATGAAGCCAGTGCTGATCACTCAGCCCATCAGCTAGACCGAGCCTCTTCAGGTCTCCAGAGAATACCAATTACTGATGACTGTCATCCCATAAAACCATCACTTTGGAGAAAGACCACAGTGGGATCTGAGTCACCCATTTACCAGAGTGCAATTGTTGCCAGATAACTCAGAGCAGGCTCTTAATGGAGTTTTATTCCTTTTTAATCAGTTCTGCCCAGAAGCAGTTTTATATTCAGTGCTCCTTGGCTGTTTTCACAAGGTGCAGTTTAAAAGGGTAGTTACCCATCAAGCAGGCATGAGTCACACTTTTCCCTGTGGAATTTTAAGCTCATTTCCGTTCCCCCCCCCCCCCATCAATGGCTTTAAATCCTCTGTGTCCTTACACATCTTGGGAAAGCTAGAATGCTAAGTAATGCTGGGTACCAAAGCTAATTCCATGCTTTTGCCTAGGCTGAGAAGGAAGCAGAAAGCAGCCTCCAGAGGTCTGGAAGCAACTGGCAACTTCCACATCTTCCCCACATGCATTGCCATGCATTGTATAAACTAGTATTCAACTTGGTGTTTTTCTTTTGACTCATTTGGACAGACCTGTGTAACAAAAACACTGTTAAGATTTAGAACATGGACAGCTGTTGTGTAATTCCAACAACCAGGAGACAGAAGCAGAAAGATCTCAAAATTGAGACCAACCCTTGCAAGAGTACTGTGAAAGCAGATAGATAACAGAGAGGATTTCTGTCACCAGAGTTACTTTCTTTTGCTTCAGAAAATCCTCACTTTTGCTTCCCAGAATCGGCAGTTCTGGTAGTGTTTGTGTTTTTTCACCCACGAACTTCACATGATGGAGCTGTTAACTGTCTAGTCGCTTGTGGAGGGCTCCTCTCACTGACTGTTGCTTGAGGTTCACCAGTGTTGTTAGGCAAGTCCGTGATTACACATTTTTAATGCTAAGCAGTATTCTGCTGGGTACACGGACCACAGTTGTGGGTGGACTACAGTTTGTGTACCCATCTTTCTGTCTGTAGACATGGGCTGCTTGTTATTAATAAAACTCCGACCACTTTTGTACAAGTCTTTTTATGGTTGAACGTATGTATTTCTCTTGGGTAGTAGTGAGAATTGCTAGGCTTGTTAGTGTTTCATTTTTCTGGAATGGCCGTTCTGTTTGTACTCCTAGCACTCATGGGCGAGCGCTTGGTGGTTCTGCATCCTTACCAGAGCATGCTGCTGTCAGTCCTTTTAATTTTAGCCATTCTGGTGGGTATGTAATGGCATCTATTGTGGTTTTAATTTGCATTTTCCTGATGACTAATGTCATTGAATGCTTGAGTGTGTGCTTGTGCTGCCTGGTTGTATTTCCTTTGTGAAGTGTTTTCTATTTTTTTGTTGGACTGTTACATGTTCCTTGATTCGAGAACTGGGTCTGTACCTTGACTATTTATTCTGTTGATGATCTCTTAGGGCAGAATTAAGATGACCAATCCCTTTCTTTCTTACCATTGCTTTCTGTATTGTAACTAATAAACCATCACATATTCCCAGGGCACAAGGTTAGTCTCCTGTGTTGTCTTCTAATTAAAATGTCAGTTTTTACATTTAGCTTTCTGATCCCCTTTGAATTAATTTTTATGTATGCTGTGAGGTAGGAGTCAAGGCTTTTTTTTTTTTTTTTTCCCAGTATGGAGACTGAATTGTTTTAAGATAATTTCTTTAAAAACTCATCTTTCCTATTTGGAGTTTATGAATCCTTTGTTAAAATTCAAAGGGCTATGTACATGGGCCACACTGAGCAATGCTGTTGTCTGTTTTGGTTTGTAGACCAGTAAGTATCACACTGTCTTGAGCACTGTAGCTTTTTAGTGTGTCTTGAAGACAAACGATACACATCTTCCAGCTTTGTGATTGTACTCTTTTTTGTATTGTGATTTTACAAGGCTGGTGTAGATAGTCTGAGCTCTTTGCACATCTTTGTAAAATTGAGAATTAGCTGTTGCTGGCCAGCTTATCTTACAAAGAGTGGAAAGGTTAGGAGATTTTTAAATGACAGATAGAACACAAACTCTGGGGAGAGAGTTCACTATGGTCGTTGTGAGCATGGCCTGGCTCGTTTGTTTAGACTTCCTTTACTTTTCATCAGTAATCATCATTCAGTAAAGGTATTTATTGGTTTTACTTTTTAAGATTTATTATTTTATTTGTATGTCTGTGTGCCTGCATTTATGTATGTGCATGTGTGCACAGGTGCCTACAGAAGCCAGAAGAATATGTCAGGTCTTCTGAAACTGGATTAAGGGGTGTTGGGAACTGAACTCAGGCCCTCTACTAGAGCAGTGTGAGCTTTTAACTGTTAGCACATATTTCAGCCCCTGGATTATTCTTTTCTGCTGACTTAAGTTGTGAAACCTCGGCCATCGTTTTTCTTTTCTAATATAAATATTCAAAGTAGTAAGTTTCTTTTTAGGCTCCTTTTTTCTTTTTTTCTTTCTTTCTTTTTTGAGATAGAGTCTTAATATTTAGACCAGGCTGGCCTCGAACTCAGAGATCCACTTGCCCAGATTCTAGACATTTCTTTATGCAAATGCTGTGTGTTTTCATGTTTACATTTTACATTATTATTGTATTATATTTTAATTATTCAGTGTCAAGTTTTCCCTATTGCCTTTTCTATTTCTTTTTCAATTCCGAGGATTGTATAAAAATTGTTTAATTTCTGCATCTCAGAACAGTGAGTTTTTGTTTGATATCTTAATGATTTCTGATTTTATTTCATTTTGTTCAGAGTGCCTGTTCAGTTCAACTTCAGTTTTGGTTTTGTTGTCTTTGTTTAATTAGTAGAGACTCGCTTTATGGCCAAGGTATGTGCTCCCTCTTAATGCATATGGTATGTATACCGGAAAGGAAGTAAATTCTGCTGTGTCTGATGCTTGTACAACTTAGCTGAGTGAGTGTTAGCATTGCTCAGACGGTGTATTAGTGAGCTGTCCAACACTATAGCACCTGACAGTTGGCTTAGACAGAAAAAGTCTGTTGTCCTTCCTCACAGTTTTGGAGGTTCCAGGCTATACTTTTAGAATGTGATAGGAAGACTATGGCAGAGCAAACCTGCCACCTCATGGTGGACTTGAAAGAAAAAGGGAGAGAGATAGGTCACACAGCCCTTCACGGGCAGCCCTTGGTGACCTAACAACATCCACTAGTCTCTTTATTTGATGTTAGTTCTGTCATAGAACCTCCTGTGCTTCCTGCCAACCCTGTATGCCTTTCCATTCACTTACTTTCCAGCCTTATATGCCTTTATAGAGCAAGTGGATTCCTTGTAGGCAAGAAACCTACAATACTCGTGGGGGAGGAGTAGGCACAGCCACCCATCTTGATAATGTGTGCCTTTTAATTGCAGTATTTAGTGTTGTTTGGTATAATTAGTGATAATTAGTTTATATTGGTTGGATTTATGTCAACTAGTTTACTCACCCCCCCCCCCACGTTAATTTTGACTAACCAAGAATAATCTCACTGAACTCATTCCTTTATAATACTGCAGAGTTGGTTCTCTCTGCATCTCTTGATAGAGAACGTCTTAGGAGGAAGTAGTATCTGATGGACAGTAGTGTATATCTGAAGGGGGTGAGGTGGAGGCAGTGGGAATGGCTTTTGTTACATTTCCATACCAGGCTGGCTTCTGGCCAGCTCCTGCTTCGGCCTCCCTGGTAGCTTGGAGAAAGGTGTACTTGCCTCTGTGGCTGGTAGGCATCTGCCATCACTTGGCATTGTCATCCTCTTAAGCACAGATCTGTTCTGTGCTTCTGTTTCCCTGGTGTTACAGAATGAGTCGATGATACTAAAGTGTTCGCAGGTAGTCCTGCCTGACGTCTGTGACTCGGTGGCTTTGATTGGAGTAACATTATGTAAAAGGTGGGTTCACACTGTTTTCACTTAGCACCTCCTTCCGCCAGGGCAGCTTTCTGTGGTTCGCCTGTACATTGAGCCTGGAAGTGCCTTACATGTGACCTGTGTTCCGTTACAACTATGGGGCCCTTGATTCCTCAGCTATCTAATCATGACTACAAAATGTTAAGAGTTGTGGAAAAAAAGAAAAACAAGAATGTCAAGGGATGCTCTGTTGACTAATGTGCTAGGACACCTGACTGTTCTCTAAGCTCCAGTGTCACCAGCTCAGCCTCTCCTAGTCATACTTAAAAATCAAACTTCTTTTTGGCTTTTTCAATTATATTGTGCAGAGACTTTAGGCTTTTAGATCCTATTAACATAATCAGTCTCCAGAAAGAAATTAGATTACAATCTCAAAAAGAGGTAAGTGCATCCTCTGAGCCTTCTGATTTAAGTGCAGAGCTTCACTAATGTCAATGTGAGATGTATCCGACTTTATCCTGGTATTATCCAGGTATGGTTATGGTTTATAAAGAGACATTTGTTCTGTGGTTGTGGTTCTGAGGCATTCAGTAATAACCCCAGGTGGCATCAGTCCAAAGAACTTTTAAACTTTGTTGACTCATTTGGGCCTGTGGAGATTGTGACTAATGGAAGTTAATATCTTATCTCGGTGCCCTTATTTACTTGTCAGTTTGGCTTGAATGGATTGAGTTTAGGGTCCTATAGCTTGACTGAAGCAGCTCTGGGATAAAAACTAGATTTTTAGTCCCTAATGGAATCTCTGACCTAATGCAAATTACTTTTTCTGTTTCCAAGAGGAATGGTAGGCTGCAAGACCACTAGAGGCTATGGGAAGGGAGAGAGTCCTCCTTTGTTCATTTCTTTGGTTTGATTGGAGGAGTTAGTGCTGAACTCCTAAGCTATTAGACACTAGACATTGTTGGACCTGCTGGGAACTCCCTGTCTAAAAGGAGGAACAGACATATCCATAAATGAGTGTGGATGCACATGGAGCTCATACCAAGGACTCTGAGAACATGTCACACAAGAAGAAATGTCTTTGAGCTGAGTCGAAGACTAGGTGGCATGGGTTTTATTTCTAACGTGAGACTCTCCTTCCACCCTGTTCCCAGTCCACTCTTGCTGTGAACAGTTCTGACACCATGTTTCTTAGAGAGCATGAGCCTCTTACATAGCTGTTACCTTGGTGGCCTGTGAGAAATGTGTAGTTCAGAGGGTCCCTGTAGCCTTCCTGAGGCAGTTCTCTAGCTGTGATAAAGAGCAGTGGCCCTAGCAGGAAAACTTGAGTTCAAGTCCTGCCTCTGTCTGTTAGAAGTTGAAACAGCTCCTCTCTGCCCCAGAACTTAAAAGACTGAAATCCCAGAAGATAGGTGTCAACTGTGGTACCGAAGCAAGACACACTTGTTAAGTAGCTGCGTATAGCATGGAGGGACGATTATGTAGCAGACCCTGAAGTGCTCAGATTAAGTAGCATCTTGTGTACATGTATAAGCATATGAAAAAGAATAGTTACATAGATATCTTTACATCTCTTAAACAAGGCAGGAGATTTACTGAGATACTGGACTTCAGATAGCAACAACAAAATCACCGTAAGATCCAATACTCAGTTTTTAATGTTCAGATTTGTTAACAGTTTCCACTTCATTGCTTTTCAGATGGAAATACAATTCTGAAAGGAAAATCGAAAATACTGACCCTTTTCTTTTGTTTTTCAAGACATGGTTTCTCTGTGTAGCTTTGGCTGTCCTGGAACTTGCTCTGTAAACCAGGCTGGCCTTGAACTCAGAAATCCAACTGCCTCTGCCTCCCAAGTGCTGGAGTTAAATGCATGTGCCACCAATGGCTTTTTAAACTGTGAGTTATTCTCTCTTTCTCCACGGTTCCCCAGGGGAAAGACATGCTTGAGGTGGGGTTAAATTTTTGAGAGTAAGGTTTGCCCATGTCCTGTCTTTGTTTTGATTTACAAGGTGATAGTGCCATGCTTGTGGCAGCCTCCTCTGCGTGCCTCCATGGGCGTGATGCTCTGTAACAGACACATCAGTTCATAGGTTTTCCCTTCCCTCTGGGCAGACTCCCATTGCTGCTGTTGCCAACTCACTTGTTTTTCTCAACGATGGAGCTGTCACTGTGCCCAGGCTGTCTTGCCTAAGGCCACTCGCTGCTTTTGAGAAATACCAGTTAATAGCGAAGCTTGTGGTACATGTTAGAATCTGGATTCTAGGATGTTTTCAGGTACTTTTTGAACTTTACTCAAAACTTTCTACCTTTTGTCCTTCATACATCTTTATATAATTTCCTTTGTCCACAGTGGTTTCTATTTCTTTTAATTTTAGAAAGTTCTCTGAAGTCCAGTGACTGCCATTAGAAGCAGATGAATTGGGTTTATCATGTGACGTTATGTACTTACTGTCCTCCGTGAGAACAGTATGGAAGGTGCGAAGAAGAATGGTTACAGTTAGGTTAGAAATGTGCAGACAGAAGTCTGGCATCCAAGGCTGAGAGTCTAAATAGCAGAGTAAATAAACAGACCCACCTTCAACTCCCTTAGCCTTTTTCACTGTGTCCCAGAGCGAAATGCCTGTTCTGTTGAGCTTCAGTGTCTTCGTGTGGTAAATGAAATGATAGGACACCCCTCTGTTGATAGTCAGTGATCCAGTGTCAGTCACAGTGTTCTCCATCACGGAGTTCCTGCCACTCACCTCACCAGCGCCCTGACAGATGATAGACCTTGGGCCAGCAGTAAGGCCAACATCTCAGAGAACTTAAATCCAAGGTAGTCCTTACTATCCTGTGTCTTGACTTAGTGGGTGGCCAAAAAAAAAAAATGCTCTCTAGTTATGCACATTCCTAGAAGCTAGGCTTCTGGGGTTTCACCTGAATGATCCCTGCCGCCTACACTGCTCCCCTTACCTCCCCACCCCTTGTTGTTGTGTTTAAAATGGCTCTGTGATGCAGTGAGAAATAAGTAATGCTGATGGGTTTTGCTTATGTGAAATCGGTTGCTAGGAATTGAGAAATAGCTTTTCACAGTTGAAATCACTGTTTTTAAGAAGATTATGGCTGCAGCCAACTGTGTGAAAGATAATGATAACTGGAATGGAAGGAGGATGTGCTGGTGCCATTGTGTCAGCTCTTTGCAGTGCGGGTACCTTTGTTACCATCGTTTGGCAGATGAAGATGCCAAGGCCAGAGAGGTTAATAGAATTACTTTCTGCCTGGTGAGGAAGTAAGAGAGCTGGGATTTGAACTTACACTCTCTGACTCCAGAGTCCACACAGCTAGTTAACTGTCTCATCCTGGGAAAACTAAGAGAAGGCAGGCTAGGAAGAAGTAACCCCAGGTGTGTAATTTTACTTCTGCTCTGCAGGTATTCTGAGAGAAGCCTCACAAAGTGTATTGGAATTACGATTGAGACCAGACCTGATTATTGCATGAAACGGCACCTAAGTGACATGTTGACTTATGGCTGCACGAGGCTAGAGATCGGAGTGCAGAGTGTCTATGAAGATGTGGCCAGAGATACCAACAGGTGAGATGGTAGCGGGTGGCCTGCTCTGTCCCCACTGCTCTTCTTTCTTCCTTGAGCCCAGTCTCAGAGAAAGGTATGCGATCTTAGCTTTTTAACTCTCTTCTTCCACCCATGCTCTCAGGCCATCTGCCCCTGCCTTCATTTTCAGCATAGTCACCTGACAGTCTCTTCCACCTAGAAATGTATCACTGAGTCATACAGGGAAGGTCAGTCTGTGAGGAAACTTGTAAATAACTGCTCCCCTCCGCCAGAGAGCAAAGAAATGAAGATTCAATTCGCAGCAGACACTGCTGACCCAAAGTGGCAAAGACCACTTCGTGTGACCAGGATTGTAAGGGGAGCTAAGGAAACACACTAATCCATACTTAGAAGCAGCCTAGAGCAATGGCAGGCCCAGGACTTTGTCCTTTGAGTGACAGAGATCTGTTGAATATTTTAAGCACAGGGAAAAATCTAATAGGTATTGTACCTACAAAAGAGGAATCTCAGAGCAAAGAGAACTCCAGTAGGAAAGTCTTGTCCAAGGAGGCTGCTTGGAAAGCGTAGCAATCACAGGCTATGCTAGAAGATCCCAGTGGGAATGTTTCAGGGACACTTCCTGAAAAAACAACAGCTAAGCTGAGCCTGAAAAGAGACTCCAAGTTACTTGTGTGCTCTGGAGGAAATCTCTTTGAGGACAGGAGCATGACAGGCAGAAGGTTGGATTGTGCAGAGCCTGGGAAGTCAGCCACAAAATTCTGGGCTTTAATCAAAAGGCAGGCTGAGAGCTAAGATAGGAGCGTGCCTGCATATAATAAGTGAGAGCCCCTTTGCTCTAATATGGGAGACGGTTTTAAAGGGGGTAAGAGACAGCCTCTCCCCACAGCTAGTAGAGTCATTTAAGCAGGAATCCCTTGAGTCCTAGAAAGCAGTGAGTGTTGTTTGCTAACTGCTGGGAAGCAAGGCCTGGAAAGAATGGGAAGTGGGAGCTTTGGAGGGAAGTGAGGCTTCACTTTGTAGACAATAAATGTTACATACTTGTGGAACTAAAGGTATGGTTTAGAGCAGGGCTAGCCTGTGTGACAGTACAGCTGAGGAAATGAATATTTCTTTGTAATTTAATTTGTATAGCTGCATATGCATAGTTGTGACCATTTTGTACAATAACTTTGAAGTAGAATAACTGAATACAGAATTCAGAAGAAAGTCCAAGCCTCAACCAGAACTTTAGATGTCACTGGTGAAACTAATTAGAAAAAGGAGTGGGGCCATGGGAGTAAGTGAGGTATCCAGGGGGAATATGATGGAGCCCATGGCTTCTGAGACCTTCCTGTGCTACACTGGAGCATCTTGGTTGTAGAAAGAGTTGTTAACAAGGCTTCAGGTTTTAGTTACTCAAGTTGTAATCAAGGCCTGTTTTCTGCTCAGATGTAGCCTGACTGCATATGTAACAAGGCCTGATCAGACCCCTGTGCCAGCCAAACCTTTCTCTGATGGACCTTTTGTCATACTAGTAATGTCTGCTTTGTGTTGCAGTTTCTTCCCTCTTTCTACCAGCATTACATATTTCTGAAAGAAGTGATACTCAAATCAGAGCTCCTTCATGATTCGTTGTTGTTGTTGTTGTTGTTGCCCAGTTTAGCCCCAAACCTGGTAAGGACCCAAGGATGGTCTTTAATTCTTAATCTTCCTGCCTCCACTTCCTAAGTGCTCAGACTGTAAGAAGATATCAGCATGCCTGGTTTCTGCATGGTCCTTGTTTACCAGGTTCTACAGCAATCAGCTGAGTTTACTGATGGTGCTGAGCCCTGTTGTCTGGGGACACAGTTCTCCTTGTTACCTCCAGGCCTTTGAGCAGGTTCATAAGAGATTTCTGAACAGTGTCTTTGAAGCCAAGTCTCCTTAGAGCTGTGTGAAAGTGACTTCTGTCCCCAGCCAAGTAGCTCTTGTTCTCATAGATTGTTTTCCTCTTCCTCCTCCTCTTACTCCCATTTGTTAGCTTGATTGTCCGTTTATATGTCTAATAGGTAATGCATTTTCTCCCTCAG
Organism: Rhabdomys pumilio; assembly: GCA_030674055.1. Classification (NCBI taxonomy): domain Eukaryota; kingdom Metazoa; phylum Chordata; class Mammalia; order Rodentia; family Muridae; genus Rhabdomys; species Rhabdomys pumilio. The sequence continues at coordinate 209,117,029 of JANHMN010000001.1, read as the reverse complement.
GGGCCACACTGTGAAGGCAGTGTGTGAATCATTCCACCTGGCCAAAGATTCTGGTTTCAAAGTGGTGGCGCATATGATGCCTGACCTGCCGAACGTGGGACTGGAGAGAGACATAGAGCAGTTTATTGTAAGTGCGACCTTGAGCCTGTGGACCGGAGCACCTCAGCACACTTCCCATACCTCCCTGCTCTGTGTTCACTGTTGTGTTTTCCATTCTTAAAGCTAGAAAGCCTTGTTTCAAAATACTCAAAGCATAGTAAAGAGTAGTCACCCACCTCCCATTGTCAGATAAAAACTCTATTTCAATACATTCTTTTCAGGCTTTAAAATGCCTAGGCTTGGGCTGGAGAGGTTTCTCAGTGTTTTAAGAGCACCAACTATTCTTCCCAAGGACCCGGGCTCTATTACCAGCACCCACATGGTGGCTCAGGACTGTCCATTACTCTAGTTCCAGGGGATCCATCACCTTCTGGCCTTGCTGGACACTAGGCACACCTGTGGTGCACAACCGTACATGTAGGCAAACATTTATATATATACATATAAATAAATTTTAAATTATGAAATGCATAGTGTCTTAGTTAGGGTTTCCTTTGCTGTGAACAAACACCATGACCAAGACAACTCTTAAAAAGGACATTTAATTGGGCCTGGCTTATAGTAGGTTCAGAGGCTCAGTCAATTATCATCATGGCAGGAAGCATGGCAGTGTCCAGGCAGGCAGGTGCTGGTGGAGCTGAGAGTTCTACATCTTATTCTGAAAGCAAACCAGGGAAGACTGTCTCTTCCAGACAGCTAGGGAGAAGGGTCTCAAAGCCCACCCCCACAGTGACGCACTTCCTCCAACAAGGCTATACCTCCCAATAGTGCCACTCCCTGGGCCAAGCATGTTCAACCCACCACACTTAGGCTTTGAGGAACTGAGGCTGTTTTTGTGCATGTAACATAGGCACAGTCACACATGGATGACGTAGGTTTTTCTTGATGCAGCTTTTTTACTTAATATTGTAATAAGCATTTATCGTATAACAAGATAGTATTTCCACATGGTGACAGGTGGCATAGATAAGGCACAGGGCCTGTCAGTTGGGATGCTGGGTTTTCTTGTCCTCAACCTTTGTGGCCAAAATCCTAAGGTGCAGTGTCCCCAGAGGAAGGCCAGCACAGAGAGTAGAGACAAGTGCCTCCATGTGTAGACTTGGCTCTGCTGTCCGCTTTTACTCCGTGTCTGTTCCACTCTGCCTGCTTCCTGGCCTTTGATATGTGAGCTTTGTGAGACTGTGGTGTGATGGTCTGGCTTCTTTTTGTTTTGTTTTTTTTTGTTGTTGTTGTTTTTTTGGGGGTTTTGTTTTTTATTTTTTGTTTGTTTGTTTGTTTGTTTGTTTGAGACAGGGTTTCTCTGTGTAGTCCTGGTTGTCCTGGAACTCACTCTGTAGACCAGGCTCAAACTCAGAAATCTGCCTCCCAAGTGCTGGGACTAAGGTGTGTGCCACCACTCAGCCTTCATCAGCCTCTTAATTTGCAGCTTTCTTCCCTTTCAAAGCTGGGTGCCAGTCTTCATCTGTTTTCTCTTTCCAGTCGTGGTTGCCATTCCACCACACCGCCCCCACCCCACCCCCATCTCATTTCTTGTTCTTTGTTCTAAGTTTATACTACTGTGAAAATGTCCTGTTTGCCTTCTGATTTTAGAGGAAAAGGAAGAAACCCATGTTTTAGTTCTCCATGTTTAATCATGAATCCAGGACTAGTTCAGTGTAGCTTCATCCTTACAAAAGGAGTGTATCAGATCCTGTGTCTCCTGCAACCAGAACTTTTCTGACATCATGTACTCAGTGTAGATTCAGGCTAGGCAGAGAAGGGCTTGCCTACATGCTCTTTGTGGGTGTCTAGAATATTTATTAAAGACTTAACAACTCTATAAATGTTACAATGGAAATCACACAATTACAAAAGAATGTCTTTAAGACCACATGGTGCAACAAGAGTACAGCATTCAAGAAGGTGACAGTCAATGACATCTAAAACCTGCAGTTACTTTTATTTGAAAAGCAAATTAAACAATGGAAAGTTTGTGAGGATAATGTAGTCCGAGATTTTAAAGCATGATTTAAAATTTCCAGAGCTAGAGCACTGCTGGCTGGCTAGATCCTGATGGGGGTGCTGGGGTGGGAAGGACGGCACTTTGTGAACCCACCTCTGGCCAGTACAGTGGTACACAATCAAGATTAGAGTCGGCACTATGCAAAGTCCTAGAAAGGACAAAGCCTGGTGTCTCTCTGCTGCCTTCCAGATAAAGCAGCAGCCACTGGGAGTGTAAGATAGAAGAGGTCTGTCCCAGAATAGATGAGCTAGGTTAATCTTTCAGTGTCCAGATAACAAATGGGATTGTGTTGCCCATGTCAGAAGGGGTGTCAGTTGGCCCAAGGATGATGGTGACATCCCGAGACCAGCAAGCTTTCCCTGTAAAGGGCTCTATTGTAAATATTGTAGGGATTTGTGTGTTGTCCCTTTGTTTACATTATAAGTTTTGATGGGACTTATTTAAATGAGTTTTCCCCCACAGTTTTTCCAAAGTTTAAACAATCATGTCTATTATTAAAAGATGTTGTAGTCTGGAGGGAAGTAGGGTAGCGTTTCTAAAGGGGGATGTTCCACATGAGACCAGCAGCCGCAGACAGGGCTGTACAGGAGGGCTGTGTGGTGCAGGATAGTTTGGGGCTACAGAACAGTGGCATCTTGTCCCCGTGTACACTTGTTGACAGAAGGGACAGACAGCTCCAGGCCTGCTGCAGGTGGAGAGAAGCCACCATAGGAGTCCCCTGTAGGACAGAACTAAGGGAGTAGTAATTTTTGGTTCTCTGTCTGTAGGAATTTTTTGAGAACCCTGCTTTTCGTCCTGATGGTTTGAAGCTCTACCCTACCTTGGTGATCCGTGGAACTGGTCTGTATGAGCTGTGGAAATCAGGAAGATATAGGAGCTATTCTCCCAGTGACCTGATTGAGCTGGTGGCTCGGATCCTAGCCCTTGTGCCCCCATGGACTCGTGTGTACCGCGTGCAGAGGTATGTGTTACCTTTCAGTTCCCCAGATAGCTCTCTAAAGGGGTAGTCTGGTTTGATGTCAAACAGTTTGAACTGTGTTTTAAAATTGAAAGTAGAATATCAGGAATGCCATGTGTAGGAAATGGACACTAAGGACAGTGTGCCCAGGCCTCTTTGCCAGTATCTTATATTTATTCATCGTCCATTTATCCATGAGCCAGGGAAATAAGGACAACTTGAAGGCTTCCATGGGCAAAGTCTAGAACATTCAAACATCAAAATAAACGCACTGCTGACTGGGGAGGTGATCAGTCAGAACTGCGCAGCCATGAGGCCTGACTGTGAACCCTAAGACCCAGTAAAGAAAGCCCAGTGTGCTCACATATGCCTGTCATCCCAGCACTGGGGAGGAAACAGGCGAACCCCAGCTTAGTGACCAGCTAACCTAGCCTGCTTGATGAGTTCCAAACCATAAGAGTCTCTGCCTCAGAAAGAGGTGGACACCACAAAGAAGAACCACACCAGAGGTTGTTTTCTGCCCTCCACGTGCATGCACACACATGCATGCACACGTATACACATACACTACAGACAGGCATGTGTGTGTACGTGTGTTAACAAATTATAACCAAATGAATAAAGCAGGAATCCTGCAACCCATATTGCTACTCTTAATTAGGTCAGTAATTAGTATGCTGCAGAAGCATAGTATCAGCCGTCTTCATTACACACAGGTTCTGTATTTGCAAATTTCCCTACTAGAAAATCCTGTGACTCAAAATCTATCCTCATAGCACATTTGCCATAAATCATTCTCAGTGGTGAGTGATTTGGCTCGCTCATGCACATGCTCTTAGCTGAGGTCAAACAGTGCCTCTCTGCCTCGTTCCAGTCTTCACGCTGTAAACAAGTGTTCTCTTTGCACTCTACTTAATGCTGCATTTTCCAGATTTTTGTGAGCTGGTTAGGAATTGGCTCTTTAAAATGACCTCGAGACACAGTGCTCAAGTGCTATCTATTGGCCCTAAGTGCTAGAAGGCCGTGAAGTGGCTGATGGAGGGAGTAGCACGTGGTGGGAAGCCTTTATTGAGAAGGCTCAAGAGAGCTGTTGGTTGTGAGTTCAGGGTGAATCAATCAATTGCATATATTAAATAAGCTGTCTTTAAACAGAATCGCAGAGTACAAGGTACTTACTTATTGATGGTTGACAAAAAAAAATCTTGCCAAGAGAGGCTCATGGGAACCTAACCCTGTGGGTTCTTCTGTAGGAGCAGTGATTCTGGCTCACTGCTTCATTGTCAGCTGTGACCTGAAAGAATATAATTACTTACTGACTGCTTACCTACCAAAAATCTAGAACCGACTAGATGTAGTTGAAGCTTTCCCCACAATATTCTTATTACAACATAGGAAAGAGTCATGCGGTGCAGAAGAAGCCTGGCCACAAGCTGGTGTGAACATTGTCAGAAGCCGATGAAATGGGTTATGGCCACCTGCTGGGACTGACTGACACCACAGGGTTACCTCTGTGTCTTCTACCCAACATCTGTAACTAAGTTTAATCGTGAGCCAACCCCAGGTAGATGCACACTCTAGAAAACTACTAGCGCCTTGTCATCCAAAGTGTAGGGTTGGAAATTCTGTTTGATGGAGACAGAGGAACGTGACAGCTAAGTAGAAGATTGGAGACCAGGTCCTTTTGCTTGAAGGACTTTGTTAGGACACTGGTGTGACTCAGTTGGGCTCAGAGAGCAACATCAGAGTGTCTGGTGGGTGGCAGTTCTATGGTCGTTAGAGAATCTGCCCATTTGGATGTTCAAAGTATCCTGACTGCCGCCACATCTTACTTACTTTTTTACCTTCCATTGGTCAAGAACCATAGTTATCTGAACTTTTTTTCTGTGGCTTAGAGATTGTGTCTCAAAATATGAATGAGTACAGCAGGAAAGAAGCTACAAGAGCCTTGGCAGAGGCAAGAGGCCATATGTGTCTTGTCTTGGACCACCCAATCACAGAAGAAGCCAGTCCCACCCCCCAGGGACCATGGTCTTCTAGTGTAAAGGAGCTTATGAGAAAGAAGCCTCCGTTTTCTTATTCCTGTAGACAGTGAGTCAGGCAGCAGAGACACTTGCAAGTTTCATGTCAGGGGCCTTAGGAAATAGTGTTGTGGACCATTATCCTGCCCAAACCAGTAAGACAGTAAGGACTTGGGTGATAACAACCCCCATCTGAGGGAGAGGGACCATGGAGTGTGCAGGCTGCAGGCTTTGAAGGCTGCCCTCTGCTTCCCAAACACAGGGGATGGCAAGGTTTGCAGAAGTTGGAGTCATTATGCCCTGGTGAGACCAAGGACAGCTGTTTGAAGAGAGCAAGGGTCCACGGAATAGATGCCTGGTTTCACCTCAGTACTGTTGTGGGGTCGGTTTCCATGCTTTGAGGCTGATAACTTGCCTGACTTTGAAGATAACCTTTTGATAAGTTTAATTCAAAGACTCTGTTTTCTATAATGCTTTCCACTCTTTTAAAATTATTTTTTTATTTTGAAGGTTTTAAAATGTAACTGTAATAATTATACAAGTTTTTATTAATAGAGGTTTTAGATTGTATAGCTTACTATGGTTTGGGTACATTTCTTCAAGATATTTTTGTTTTATGTTTTTAGTTAGATATTATTACTGAAATGTCAGTATGACTATATACACTGAAATTTATATTTTTTATATTTTGCTACTTGCTCTGTGTGTGTGTGTGTGTGTGTGTGTGTGTGTGTCTGTCTGTCTGTCTGTCTGTCTGTCTGTCTGTCTGTCTGTCTTCTGTCTACTGTGTGAATATGTGTAGGTCAGAGGACAGCTTTCAGGAATCAGTTCTCTTTCCAGGAATCCAACTCCAGTCATCAGGCACTCTACCCACTGAGCCATTTCACCATCCTACTGTTTGGCTTATACCCGTTTTTATTTCCAGATCTTCTTTATACATTTGTCTTTCTATGTCTCTGAGTTCCACATTCATGGCCTCAACCAACTCCAGGTTAAAACTTCCCAGGAGGAAGCTACACTGAGCACATACCTTGTTCCTTGCCATTAATCTGTAACCACAGTGTATAGCAGTGACTCCCCAGCATTTACGTTATACCAGGGATGGTGGGCCTTCTGGAGATGACTTAAAGCATTGTCTTGATGGAAACAAGCATTTTGTGGTACCTGCAGGTAATTCTGGAACTAACCTCTCACAGATACTGAGGGCTGCTATATCCTATATTTAAAAATGACTCAAGCTTAATATAGATTATGTTACCATTTGTCCCCAGTAATTCCTAGAAATTTAGCCTCTGCTTCTACAATACTGAGGTAGTATGTAAGATTGTATGTCCTGGTTCGTGTGTACATGATGTGGTTTTTGCTGCAAAGTTAATGCTTCACTTCATACATTGTCTGCAACCATGTAATGATATGCTTTGGCCACAGCAAGGTATATTTTAACTTTCAAGGTATATAATCCCTTCATATCTAGCCTCACAGTTCTCTGTCCACATGAAAGCAATAATGTTTAGAATTTACTTAAAATCTCTTTAGCGTGTATATTAACAAGGACTATTTACAAAATGTCCTTGTTTGGTGGGAATTCATCTTTACAGAACTGGTAAATATGACAGTGTTTAAATGAAATAAGCCAGATACAGAGACCCAGATGCCACTCTCTCATTGGTATGTGGAATCTAAACAGACTGACCTACATGAGTATGAGGTCGAACCAGCTGTGGTTCACTGGGGCTTTGTTCATCAGTTAAAACCAAATGCTGATAAGGAGTGGGGTTGGCTTCTCTGCTGATGCAGTAGAGCCACATATGTCAAGGAAATGAGGTGAAGCCTATAGCACTTGCCCAGCAAGTGGGGACCTGGGTCCAATTCTAGCCCTACTGCCCCCCAAATGCAGTGATGATAAGAAAGGATTTTGAGTCTTCTTGTCACAAAGAATTGATATTATGGGGGGTAGATGGCTAAATAATGTGGTAAACTTTCTGTGATGCATTGCTATATCAGAACCTCGCACTGGGACCTACTTATATATACTTATTAAAAACTTATACATAATAATTTGTTGGGAGCCGACTTTAAGCAGAAAGCGGCTAGAAAGCAGCTATCAGCTTTGCAGCCATCTTGAGCCATATACCCTGACATGAGACTTGGTTTTCAACGGCCTACAACAGCTGAAGCACACTCTGATATCCCATATAGCTTGTTTTGCTGTTAAGTGCCCCCAGCTGCAAGGAGCACATGGTATCTACGCCTACAAGGCATGCGGTGCACGTGTTGTCCACGTGCTATCCACGCCATACATGCCTGTAAGGCGCACGTGCTGTCCACGTCTGTAAGGCTTACGTCATATCCACACCTGCAAGGCACGTGGTATCCAGGCGCCTACAAGGCACGTGGCAAAAGCCTATAAATACCCAGGATTTCCTTGGTGTGTGTGTGTGTGTGTGTGTGTGTGGTGTAGTAGTAGTAGGTGTAGTGGTGTGTGTATGGTGGAGACAGTAAACAAGTCTTGACTACAGCTCCTCTGGCTTGTCTCTATTCTTCGCGTCTCTTCCCCTTCTTCCCTCCACTCTCTCTCTTGCTAGACCCTGAGTTGCGGAACAGAACGGGCCGCTATAGTTTTGCTCCCAAACGTGGGCCAGAGTGGTCCTTTACAGTTTGGCCCCTAAGGTGGGGCAGCTCGGGTCTTTTACAATAATTAAAATATTTCAGATACAAAAGGTGATTAGGATCATTTTTAGAGCTACACTTTAAAGGCAGCACAAGAGCCCCATTTCCATTTGTCTTACACAGTAATTGGTCCCATTGCTATGCAGACGTTAAGGTTGCTTCCACGTTGTCTTACTTTTCTGTCACTTTGATAATATACCCTGAACAGGGGGGTGGGGAGGGTCTTAAAGGAAAAGGTGGTTTGAGCTCACAGTTCCAGGCTACAGTCTGTCATGTCAAGGAACTCATAGCTGTAGAAGTTTGGGGTGGCAAGCAGAATGTGACGAAGGCTTATGCTCAGCTCGCTTTCTCCTTTCCTACAGTCCAGGCTCTCCCCCAGGAGCCCTTCACCTATGCTGGGAGAGTATTCCAACCTCAGTTTTCCTAATGAAAATCATCTCCCACAGGCCTTCCCAGAGGCCTGTCCCCCAGTGGTTCTAGTCTAGAGCTCCTCAAGTTGACAGTTGAACTTTCAGGTTCTCTCAGGTCTCTTTTCATCCCCACTCCTCCCCAACTCCACTGCCTTTATTTTAAAGACAGGATCTGTATTTAGCCATGGCTGCCTTGGAACTCATAGAGATTCCCCTGCCTCTGCTTCTCAAGGGCTATGATTAAAGGGGTGTCCACCATGCCCAGCCCCCTTTATTATCCTAGTCTCTATTATAGCTAAAATCTATATTGAAATTTTCACTTCTATTACAGTAATACAATATGTGGAAAGAATTACCTATGGTAATGAGTGGATCTATGTGTCTTTTATCATTATTTTAATGTTTTAAAGTTCTTTTTGAAGAAAGAGAGCTATAAATGTGATAGGATTTGCAGTGCATATGGATAAATTAATAAAGTTTTCTAAAGAGATGATACCAGTTCATATAAATCATTGCTAATTTATCATATCCTCTATAAAATTGATGCCTGTAACTGACTCTTTGTATGAGGGTATGATTTGCATTTCCCGTTAGTGGAGATTGCTCGTGCCTCATACCTGATCATCACCTACACTCTGTCTCATGTGACCTGTTGGTATCGAATTTACAAATCATGGGGTCTAGATTACAAAAATAGTGCTTCTTGTGGAGGTAACTCCCCTCAAAAGTAATTCATAAATGTTAATTCATTTTGAATCCTCTTACCTGGGCAGACAGGAAACTAGGGAACTGATAGTTCCTGCAGAGTGGGACACTCAATACCAGAACGTCCTGACAGCATCATTCCTGGTGTGCAATGTTATCCAGTGTGTTTAAAACCCTGAAATTACATTCTGAGGGGTATTAAAATTTATACTCAGATTGAGGCAGAATTTGTTATCTCTGAACCTCAAGAACTTGTATCAAGAACTGGATGATAAAACTTTAAATGAACATGTAAATGAGCAACATAAACCTTATTACAGAGATACAGAGGACGGACTGGGGAGATGGCTCAGCCACTAAGCAAACACTGCTATTGTGGAGGACCAAAGTTCTGATACCAGCGTCCACATTAGGTGGGCTGTGAGCCGACATTCCAATTTCAGGGAACCTGACACCCTATTGTGGTCTCCATGGGCACATGTACTTGGGGATACACAGAAATACACACATATACATAATTTAGAATAAATTAAATCTTTTTCAAATGTATAAAGGCACAGAGGGAAGGCTAGGTTTTCAACAGTTCTTGGTGGCCAAGACGAGTGGTATTTTACTCAGGGAGTGTGTTCTAGCTTCAGTCTTAAAGTTTTAGGTTAGTTCTGCAGGTCAGAAGACTACTGCTGTCCAAGCATATCTTAAGCACCTCACTCTAATGTGGAAGCTGAGGATAGAGCTGATAGAAGGAAGCCCCTAGAGATGAAGAAAAGCCTACTTCTGGCACATTCTGTACTTAGATTGTTTCTCTTTGAACTCGTAGTCAAGGGAAGTCACGGGTGTCCTTCTGTCCTGGTCCGTTAGGGACTCTGCCCTTTGCTGTACTGTCCCACCAGCCACAGTTGTCTAGCAAAGGTGAACTTGCTGGCTTTACACAGTGAAAAGACCTGACACTGTGTTTAGGCGTGTCTCTAGGAGGGACCACGTTAGAGGAGATAATGCAAGTGAAAGCTCCATATTTTGGGTTTTCCTTCTGCCTTTCTGTCTTACTAAGAGATTACTTGATGTTTCCGTTGGTTATTTCCTACACCCTGCCCCTCCCTGCTTCCAAACTATTGTATACTTTTTAGCCTTCTGACAATTAAGACAGGAGCATCATCTTCCTGGGTGTCTTTATGAGGCACTTCCTGCTGGAAGGTCCTGTGTTCTAGCCCTGAGGTGTGTAGTCAGTGATTAAATGTAAAATCCTGTCCAGGCACGTGATGGGCTCTGCATTAGAGCGCTGCTGCCCTTGGGCTATTTGACAGCTGTCTGCCTTGATATGATATTAAATCACTGTGAGGTGGCAGACTAGGAATACCAATTGGCACCCAAAGCATGCTTCTGACGCATGAGAAACTTCAGACAGAAACGACTCTAAACAGCTTGGAAAGGTTTTTGATAAGCAAATTGTAAATATTAGTACCTCTAATCTTGAAATATTACCCGTTAAGCCAATATTCACATGCATAATCTTTCTTCATGCCAGGAAAGAGACTAGATTGAATGACTTAGAGAAACCTAAAAGGAAATTTTACTCCTGTCTCCAAGAGGCAACAAGGTCAAGCTCTTAGTGGCCTGGTCCAAGTTCTGAATATCCAGAGAGGTGTAAGCTGTCTGAACGTGTAAGCTTTCTGTTCCTTAATGACCGAGAGCTTCCATCTGCTGTGCTCCAGGCATGTCTCTACCAAAGACCATTGAAACCATGTTTCATTTTTATAGTGACAGAAATAAATTTAGGACATTTATGAACTGGTGGCATCTTTGTAAGATCCTGCATAGCCAGGGTCTCTCTGGTAATCAGAGGTCTCACAGGCCTAGCTTCTGTCTCGCTACCCCACTGTCACATCTTCAAATGGTTAATAATTTTATAAGAGGCTATATGTTCTTACTGTGTTATAGGTCCCACCAATTACATGGCAGCCTCCTGGTAAGTTATCCTATAGTTATTTTAACATAAACACAGACAAAGCAAGGTCACAACCTGACCAGTTGAAGCCTAGCCCTGCTTTTCCTAGGAGCGATTACTCTAGCTTTGTCTAGTTCATTGTTCATAGCAACCTTATAGGACTTAACTCCCATGAATAACAAGACAGGAAATGTATTTGTCGGGTGTTAAGTATTAGCATAGCCTCCACTGGTCGTCCCAGGTTAAATTCAGACCATGTATAATTGTTTGGAAATATAGTTTTTAAGTTCTAAAATATTTAGTATGTTCATGAGGGTAGTCATGTCATATTACTATCAGATTACTATAAGATATTTCAACATTTAAAAGGGGCACTTAGAAGACTTATATTTGGCTTATAGAAGCAGAAAGATTTAAGCAATGTATACATATTTCTTGCTAAATAATTTTTAATAACTATTATGTGATTTTATCTGATTATTAACTTTGAAGCATATAGTAATTTTAAAATACTATAATTCAAAAGTTAGGGATCATTGTACTAAAAACTATATGTAAGCCATATATGCTAACACATTAAAACATATCACATGGTGAAACAGATTTCTTAGGTCACTGTCACTTTAAGCCTCCTAGTGTGCTTCTCTTACAATATTGCTAGGGAAACTGTTGGGTCCCAGAGCCTGGTAAATGTGTGAAATGTTCTTTGTGCTCACTATAGCCAGTACAGTACAGTCCCTGACTTCAGCTTTTGACTGGCATCTCCTGGATGCCGGGCACTCTGCACTAGACCAGTGTAGAAGATAAATGTCATTTCCTCATCTTCAGGCAAGCTGTTGTTCTCCTAAAGCAGAGCCCCTTCTCTGGGGAAACGAGGTAGGGTCTGTGGAACCAGTTAAACCAGGCTTTTAACCTTCCTTGTTAATGGTTACACAGTAGCAGGGAAAGTGTTTGCAAAGTGGTTTCTGATTCACTATTGGTTTTTTCTCTCCATTGAGTTGAGGTTTATTTCTTTTAATTCTTGTTTCATTTAGTACAGTGTCTCATCAACCCCAGATTATTCCTAATGGCTCCCAGCATTTGGGCAGATTCTATGCTTTGTTCTCTACTGTGATTTCCATTATATGTGCTTCACAAACCCCTGAGAGATGGGTAGAAATGAGCTTTACAAATGGGACATCTGGGGTACAGGGGTGCTCCCAACCTCTCCTCCTCTCATCCTTAGCATGCTCTGCCTCTGCCTTCTGCTCTGTAGCTTTGTGGTTCTCATTGTTTTTAATTTTTAGAATTCCACTGCCATACTGCTATGGAGAATAGTTTACATTTTTCCACAGTTGATGTTTTTCTCCTACAGAGACATTCCAATGCCCCTCGTCAGCTCAGGAGTAGAGCATGGCAACCTGCGGGAGCTGGCATTTGCAAGAATGAAAGATCTTGGAATACAGGTATGGGTACATGTGGTTCCCGGCCGGGTATATTGTGAAGGAAAAAGGAGTCTCCTTGCACTTATCCCCAGGGCTGTCACTCTTAAGCATTGCTGGTACCAGCTGGGTCAGAAAGCTTGTATGTGTTAGAGGTGTTCTGGGTAGCTTGCAGAAGCTGAATGAGTGGTGATAAACACTGCTGCTGTCCCCTTGTCCCTTTGTCTTTTGACTTCTATAACCTGTTGCTTTATATTTACTAAGCAGCTTCTCTCTCTTGACCCTAATAGAATGAAGGATGCTATTAATTTAACAGTCTTTGGTGGTAATAGTGAGTCTGAAATGAAACATTCTAGAAACTTCTTGGGACTTTTGACGAGATACGCTATCTGGAAGCAGTGTCTGGCCAGGGCACCAGGAGTTAGACTCTGCCTTCGGAAACTAGTGCAATCGATCAGGAGAGGGCTCGGGATTTGTTGGCTATGTTTTCAAGCATGGACCCATGACTTACTTTACACTTCCTCAAATTATCATGGAGGAAAAAATTTTAGAACATTGTCAAAAATGAAATGTTTGAATATTATTGAATTATTTGAATATCCAACAAAAATACTATAATACTGAGATGTACTAGACAACATTTAGACATGCTCAGTGAATGAGGCCGATCAACCGCACCACACAGGGCTGTGTCTCTGCTCTCCACTCTCCAGCTGTCCACCATCCCGGGCCTCCTAAGGACCCGCTTCTAGGGGTCCAGCAGGGTCCAGCAGACCTGGTTACTGGCAGTCTCCCTGTCTATTAGTCATCTCTAGCCTTGCCTCCATCTAACCCTGGTTGGTTGCCTTTGCTAAGTGGCCCAGAAACCAGTCCAAAGAGCAAAGTCCCACAGGTAGTGTCCTTACCAGAAAGTAAGTAGATATCATCTCAGTCTTTAAAAATAAATCATGTTCCAGGAAAGACCAAAGAGAGGAAGCAGCAGGTGCCAGTTACCTAAGAGCATGTAACCTATAGCCACACACACATAGTCTCTCCTATAGAGCTGGGCTGGAGAATAGCATCTGCTCTTAGCAGATGAGCTGTAACGCCCATAGCCTTGTTTGCTGTACAGGACACATCAGCAGAGTGTCCTGGTGGGTGGATTTCCTGAAACATGGAAATAACTCTGTTTTTGCAAAACTGAGTAATGAACTCTTATACATACATTGTTAGTGAAATTACTTGCTTGATACTGTCGATTTGTTTAACATGATCCTGTCTCACTGGTAGAAAGTATTAGAATCCTGAAAATACATTTATGGATTATTCTGTAGAGGAGGACTACGCCATAGGACGTATCATTGGATATTGCAGGGATTCTATAATGATAAGTGTCAGGCTGTATGGGATACACACTGGGCTGTGGAGTCGGAGCAAGTGTTAAGATCCTGGCCTTGCCTTGCGGTGACACTGTCTCCCAGGAGCTGTGCACAGACGGAGGTGCCAAGAGTCATCTGGAGTTGAAGTCCCCTGAGTCTATATGAGTCTAGGTTCCTTTTGTATCTTCCCTTTCTTTTTTCCTCTACAGTGTCTTTCTTTGAAAAGGAAACATCTTTGATATGTGTCCTTTGACATATTTAAAATGATAAAACACTAAAAATAGTAATGTCGTATATAGATTTTAAAAACTTAAGAATTTGCTTTTACTCTTCCTGTGATTATGTTTTGGGACTATATTTTCAGTCATATTTTGGAGTTATGTTTTTCACAGTTAAGTCTCTTGGGCAAAACTGTTTTCTAACTTTCTAACTTAATATTGTTTATTTTCTAAGATTAAATATGGTCTCTTTGAATTCTAAATTCATTTTTGAAAGGAAAGTTGTACACCTTCACAAATTCTCATCTTCAAATTTTGTAGAGATAGCTTTTTAAAGTTTTCATTTTCTGTTTCAGTATAAGTTATGTTCAGACTTGATTTTGAGCCCAGGATTTGTTTTAAATGAACAATGAATGAGTCACTACTTTGATTTTTTTTTTTTTTTTTTGGCAGTGCCGAGATGTGAGAACCAGGGAGGTTGGAATCCAAGAAATTCATCACAGAGTGCGGCCATACCAGGTCGGTCTCCTTTAAATCTGCCCCAAGCCTGGATCCCACCTGCTTACCCCTGACTGAGTGAATAGCTCAGGGCAGAAAGTAGCGAGTCAGGAAAGCCAGCCATAGAGTCACTGGGTTATGAAAAAGCCAGGTTAGAAAAACCAAGGCTGGGCCTCATTTTTTTCACCAGCTCTGCAGTGTGGGAAGTGTTTTGAGGTGAAACTGCTCCACATCACCCCAGTCTGTCTGCAGTGACTCTGGAGGACACAGTAGGGACTCGAGTTCCACATCACCCCAGTCTGTCTGCAGTGACTCTGGAGGACACAGTAGGGACTCGAGTTCCACATCACCCCAGTCTGTCTGCAGTGACTCTGGAGGACACAGTAGGGACTCGAGTTTCAGTCATTTGATTGAATGCATTCAAGTATAAGTAGCTGCTTATGACTAGTGGCTGCTTCCTGTGGACAGCCTTGCTGCAAGTTCCTGTCCTAACTGGACAGTGCGCTGGTCATTCTGAGTAGCTTCACTTCCATACATCTCTGACAGCTAACTCAGTGGGTGCAGCATTTTCTGTGGAGCACAATTCTTGGGAATCCCATGTGAGAAAGGCTGGATTCTGTTCTTAGCATGAACTGTTGTTAAAGGGCCTTTAGCAACTGTTTCAAGGGAGAAAGTAGATCTGACACAGTTAGTCACTTTGGCAAAGTTTTAATCTAATTATATACCAAACATCAAGTTGAGGGGTGTTTATTTTGCTTTGAGTATAATATACCCACATACAGGGTGTGTCTCTTACAGCCTTTCTAATCTGTAGAGTTCTGAGTGTCCACCTCTTGCTCCATGCTGTTCATGGAGTCATTTGTACAGCAGGTTGAAGAGTCAGAATCTGTAGACTTCTACCACTCAAGTTCTCCGCCCATCCCTCTGTGGTAAACCGCTCTAGTGATTGACCTTAACATAGTCCTCCCTCACTAGGCCTATTTCACAAGACAGACAGACAGACAGACAGACACACACACACACACACACACACACACACGAGGTTTTAGTGGAAGAAGTAAGAACTAGACAAGGAAACCATTAACTGTCTGACAGTTTGAAGGCAAAGTAAGGGAGGGGGGTCCTAAAAGCCACTTGTGTGATTTAATCTGTAGTTTTATCTTAGAGACAGTTTATGGGACATCATAAATTTACATAAAAGCATTCACTGAGCTGGATATCTGTAAGAATCTCAAGATTAATTAAGTTCAAATATTTGTAAAATTGTTCTCCATTTAGAATAGTCCGTGAACAAGCCATGAACTTTTTTAATCCTCTGCTACTTGAGAGGAGGCAAATAAAAACCCTGATTAGTGATGACCATCCTTTGTTCCTAGCTGAACAGTAGCCTAAACACATCCGTGCAGTTATAAAAATGAGCTTGCTTCTCTGATTCTGAATGAGAGTTTTCATGCTCCTTATCCACCAGGTTGAGTTGGTGCGGAGAGATTATGTTGCCAACGGTGGCTGGGAAACCTTCCTGTCCTACGAAGACCCTGATCAGGACATCCTGATTGGCCTCCTGAGGCTACGGAAGTGCTCCCAGGAAACCTTCCGATTTGAATTAGGTGGAGGCGTTTCCATAGTGCGAGAGCTACACGTGTATGGGAGTGTGGTCCCTGTGAGCAGCCGGGATCCCACTAAATTTCAGCATCAGGTACCCTGCAGCCTGCTTTACTAAGAAATGGCCTGAAATAGGAAAAGTTAAAAGCAGCTGGTGAGGAGGGGAGGGAGAGATGTTGTGGGAAAGAGGGTTCAGAGGAAAGAGGGCACAGGAAAAAGGGTTCTTTGGAGTTGTTTGGGGGCAGTCCTTCTCCATGTTGCTCCCTTGTGGTCCCAAGGGATAACAGATACACCCCATGTGTCAGATTCAAGCAAAACTGGTTCACTTCCTATGGTATCAAATGACAGGAAAGTGATTGACAGGTGTAAGTTATGTTGTATAAGTAACCCCCAGCAACCTGAAGTTAGAAATCTGTGTTTTTAAGTTTCAGGGGAGTTTGTTAAAAGCAGTAATAATAGGTTTAGGGTAAACACCAAATGGGATGCTACAACAATTTTGCCACATTCCAAACCCTTTCAAAAGTGGAAGGTGAGTCAAATAAATAAGACTTGTTACCCCAGACTCCTGTCGCCGGGGCTGCCTAGACCTCAGGCATGTTACCCAGAATGCCACGCTGGCTCTCGCTGGAGTGCTGACTTTACTAAGTCAGGAGTATGCTCTGGGCAGGATCCGTGCACTCTTCCTGACGCATCAGTAGATCTTTATCACTTTGTAAAAGGTGTTTTGTGGACCTTTCTCAGTGGGGTCCCTTCTCTTCTATCATGAACTCCTCTGTGCTCCTTCTAGGGGTTCGGCATGCTGCTGATGGAAGAAGCAGAAAGAATCGCTCTGGAAGAGCATGGATCTGGGAAAATCGCAGTCATATCAGGTGACTGGAGAGATGGGTTTCTGACTCATCCGTTCACACTGGGCACCACACTGAGATTCGATCTCTTGCCTCTCTGTGATTACTGTGTTCAAACTGGTCCAGGCTGATGAGTGAGAGGTTATGTTCAAACTGTCGGGACAGGTCAGAGAGCACTTCGTTGGGTTAGTGCCTCTAGAAGCACTCTGTTCCTCAGAGCAGCAGGCCAGCGACCATGAGCATTCTCCACTTGTCTGACCTCGGGTCATTGTGGTGAGCGGGTCTTGTGCTTTGTGCCAGCTGCTGTGTGAGGACATGTGAGTGGTGGAGACCAAGCTGCCGGCTCAGGATGATTCAAGACAGGATGTAGTTCATGCTGCTGCTCTAGCTGTTGTTTCTGAGTGTCGACGGGGCGGGACAGGACGGGACGGGACGGGACGGGACGGGACGGGACGGGATGGGACAGGGACCTACGGTAGATCCAAAACTTAAATAGACAAAACCAGATTTGCAGGAGGAAGACTAATACAAATTAATATAAAGTGAGTAAGACTTAGGAGCATTCATGAAGACATGAAGACTGCGAGGTGCATGTAACCTGAGTGTTTTAGAACTAAGAGTGGAAAGACATGGAAAAATACCCTAGGGGGATGAGTGTGGGTCAAGAGTAATAAAGTGGGGAGACTTAGCAGGCCCGTTAGTTCATCTTGGTTAGGATGGTCTTCCTTCCAGCATGGGCTGGTAGCTTCTCTCAGAGGAGTCACAGAGGGAGAGCAGGAAAGTAGTGTGGGGGAGGGGGGGGGATCTGAGCCCTTCCTGAACCTGCAGTGTTCTCAATTCCTCCAGCTTTTGCTAAGCCAACTACTCAGCCTTGTGTTTTCTGAATCCCATAGAAGCTTCCCCCATGCTAACCAAGGGTTTCTAATGGTCGAGGGAGGAAACATAAAAGGGAGATTTGTGGGGAGCAAGAACTGACAGATGCCACTTTCATTCACATTCTTCAGTGTGCTATCCCTATAAGAAAAACTACTAATTAGGGAACCTAAGACGGCAGGACACAGAGGCAAGCTTTAAGGTACAGTTGGCCTCAGAGTTTACTTTGTTTTCTTATTTGGCTACCACACCCCAAAAGCTTACCTGTGTCCCAAGAAAATATTTTTTTTCTGAAAATTAAAGCTGAAATGAGGGTTTTTGGTTTTTGCTTTGTTTTTTGTTTTGTTTTGTTTTTTAAATCAATAAGAATTTGCCAGTCAGTAAATCAATACTGGTCGCCAGGTCTCCATGATTACCACTTCAGAGATACAGTCACACAGCTCACTTACTCAGTTAGTCTGGCTTGGGTGTTTGATGTTACCCAGATTGATCATGTATTTCTTAGCATGTCTAGCTTCTCTTATTTTTCTCAATAACTTTAATCCCATAACAAAGTGCCTGACTGAGACTATGTGGCTGGCCCTGATGAGCAATGGGCAAGTGTTTCCCTCTTCCAGCTTACCCTGTAGTGGGCCAGAAGGACCAGGAAAGGGCAGCTTGCTTGGAATGCCTTCTGCCTGTACATCTGGGTGGGGCTGATGATTGTGCCTGGGGATCACCCACAGAGCTTGCTAAAATCATTTTAGCACATTCTGGCTCTTTAGGTCTAGTTGGCAGGAGAGCCCACAATTGCTAGCCAGCTAGTGTGCTGCCTCTGATTGCCCTCAGACCATATGTGAGAAGCTAGACTTTGGTATTCTCCAGATGCCGTCTTTTCTTCCCAGCCATTAAGGTTGTAACTCTCTGGCCCATAGCCCCACACCCTCAGATGGCATTGAGTCACATGCCTTTCTAGTGTCTTTGAGCACCTAATCAGGTTTCCATTTTCCATCACTGCCTTCCTGACATCCGGTTTCCCTCAGAAGTATCCACCCAAGGCCCCTGACTTGCCTGAGGTCGAATCTAATTGCACATAAGAGCCTCAGTCTGTTTTTTTCTGAGCAGGGTGTTTTTCTGAGTGGGAGTCAGCATCTATCCTCACCAGCTTTTTATCATAATCTAAATGATAGCTCAATTTCATGTCATCTGCATGGTGAATTTCTAAAATAACAGGAAGTGACTTACTTAGAGAAGCAGGCAAGAGAACCTTTCAGGTGCAATGCTGGGTATCCTCCCCTGGCACCCTGCAGAGGGTTCTCCAGCTAGAATGGGTTTCTATAGGAACAGCCCAGAAGGGCTTCTTGGAACCACAATGAGTTCTTTGGGAGAAAAGTTGGTGAGCATTGTCTCCTGCCCTCTGGTCTGGAAGCCCCACCATTGTTGTAAGGAAAGCTGCATATAGATTTCTTAACTTCCTCCTTGGACCTGACCAGCCTGCCTTCATAAGGAAACACTGAATGCATTTGCTATGTGGCAGGTGCATCTTCTTTCTCTTAGTCCTGTGTCCCTTGGGCTGAGAAATCTGTTGCTCAGAACTTAGGGAATAGCAAGTGTTTGTTATTGTGCTGTGTTGTTGATGTCACTTTCTTCTTCCATTTGTTCACCTTGGCTTTAGATTTTCTAAATATGCTGCTGCTGCTGCTTCTGCTGTTGCTGTGTGTGTGTGTGTGTGTGTGTGTGTGTGTGTGTGTGTGTGGTGTGATTCCATAAATGATCCTTTAATTTCTTCCATTCTCCTTCTCAGCGAGGTATATGACCATGATTAAAGTTTTCATAGGCAGTTGATCCCAGACATAGATTATGGATGGATAACTTTGGTCACAGCTGACACTGTTTGCTCTGACGTTGTTCTCAGCTCATAACTCTGTGCTATGAGTCGTGGCTTTTTTTCTAAGTCACATGCAGTGGTGGCATGGCTTTCTGTCTTGGCATGATGCATGAGGAGAGGAGAGACAGGACCATTTATCATTTTGTTGACCTGACTGTAAGAGAAATGCATGTATGTAGGACCTCGAAAATTCTGCTCTGATTCGTTCTGACTTCTCTTCATCCTGGCAGCAGGTTTTCCCTGCTACTTAGATTTATGATCTGGGGCTCTACCTCTGACAGTATTATTGACTTCACCGTATGTCAGAGAGGTTCTGTATATTCTCATTTTCCCTATTTAAAAACATTGCTTTCATCTGTTACCTCCATGTGTTTATTGAAAAGTATACACATGTGCTTGTTGGGGCAGCCTACAGCTCTGGCTGCAGGAGGAAAACTAAACCTGCTGTAAGCAGCCAGGCAGGTGAAGTACTCACTAAGAGGCAGTCAAGTTCACTCACGTGTTAAAGTGTATAATTGGCTTAGTAAACTTTTTTAAAGTTAACTGTCATCTTTAACTATGAAAATTATTTTAAAGCAAAAATTAAATATTCGGTTTCATTGCCATCAAAATCACTAGGTATGTTGAGGGAAACAATAAAAATATAATCTCAATTCTTGGGAGCCTGAACCAGGAGGATTGCTGTGAGTTCAAGGCCAATATGGACTACATAGTGAGACTCTTATCTCAAGAAGAGGCGTGATGTTGAGCTGCCTTCTGGGAATGAATGTTCAGATGGACAGGAAACTGGGTCTTCACTACTGAACCCATCTGCAAGGGAGGATGAGTGCCAAGGGAGTCTATGCCTTAGATCCAGGCCTCTTCTCCACCAGGATTAATTGCTTCTTTCTGCATACAAGATGGGCAAATCAGTGTTCTAAAAATAGCTAGTTTATAAAATAATGTACAGGTAGGAAGTAGCTGTTAGCTGCTGCTGAATTACAAAGCAGTTAGTCCCAGCTATGTTTGAGAACTTTACCGTCTTAGTGGTTCACCTGAACACTTTCTGTGGTTGCACAGCTATGTAAGATGAACAAATTGTATTTCCTTTTAAAATATGGTGTTTGCCTACATGGTGATCAGCAGTCCGTCCTTCTAACATCAAGAAGCAGTTTGTCTCATTCCTTTATACTGTAAGGTGCAAGGACTTCTACTGTGGAAGCTAACTTTAAATCTTTAAAATGCCATCACTAATAATCACCATGGAAACCAGAATTCTGATGTCACAGTGTCCATACGCTTTCTACAAGGGCAAATATAACTATCAATAGCCACTGTTTAAAAAGCCACTTAACACCTTCAGCAGAATGAGGGATTTTCCCCCAACTCTGGCAATTTTGGCTAGGTATCAGATTTAATCATGTTACTGTTTCAGTTTGCCAAGCTAATTGCTATTCGGTGAGATAGACAGCTATTCCCCAAGCTCCCTGACTATCTTCGTCATAAGCAGTATTCTATTTGTGATCTTTCAAGTAGAAAATTAATATGGCCATTGGCCAAGAGCTGTACAAGCTTGATAGATCACACAGTGATGGTGAGAGACGAGAAAAGGTCTGAGGGGATGATGTCAGAATCGTCCAAGCCAGAGCCTGATAGCCATTCTGTTTAAATCTGTTACAATGCCAGTGATGAGGGAAGGGGAAAATTTAAAATACAGGGTAAGTAAAACAGGCAGTATGGATATGAGGTCATTCTTAATCATGTTACTCAAAACCATGTGCCCTAAAGCTGTGACTACAGTGCCTAGTAGTAAAAAATCAATGTGTCTGTGCCTTATATAATCCAATATGGCTTCCTAGGACAGAAATTAATGGTCTTGTACCCCAGAACCTCTGATTAATAATGCTCCGTGTAGGCAGAAAATAGCAGTTGTTTCTTAGGCTTTCACCAGCTGAGATTTACCTTTTGGACCTGAGAAACATCACCTGTATCCCAGGCTCCTACATAGCTCCCTTCATTTTGTGTGAAGGTTATTTTATTCTTTGCATTATAATCTAGTTGAAAAGCAGGGTCTATTTGTAGTCAGTTCTGCCTGATAATGGACTCATAATCCTACCAGAGTCCCCAAAAGAGCTTCTCTGTATTATGGCGGACTATTTGCTAATGGGTCAGGAAGCCTGCCAAATGCAAAGCAGTTTGTACCACATGTGCATTTGTGTTAATACAGGCTTTAGCAGGAAGGAAGAGAAAGGGTTTCCTCTTTTGTGCTCTCTCCTTCACCCTTCATGTAATTTTCTTGTAAGTAAATTGCTCCTCAGCATCCCCTAATTAAATGCACGTTTTCTGACTACCTTGTGTCTTCCACTTCGGTATTCTAACAGTGATCATACATGTTGCTTTTTTGATGTGTGCTTCAATGGGATTGTTCTTATTACTATCATCTTGATTTTAAAGACAATAGATACAGCATAAAATCTTGTACCATTACAAGTCCTCTATTAAATTCAGCATGATTATTAATCAGACTGGGATAGAATGCTATTCAGCTAGATAACAAGTTGACTGCTTGTTTTCTAATTGATGTCTTTTGTAGCTCAGCTGTGGAGGCATTATTGCCTAGCTCATCTCGGGAGTGTTTATTTTCTGGTTTGACACGTGTCCCTTATAGATGAATCAGGTACCAGTTTATTGTAGATGAATGAAACACCAGTTTGCAGCATTTTGTATTAGGCCATCCCACAGTAAGCATCACATGACCGTTCTTAGTGCTCATGGTTGCAGTATTTCTCAATAGGCTACTATTTGGATCCTGGGGACATTTCCTCAGCAGAAGCAATAGCACTGGTTGTAATGGCCTGTCAGCAGTGGAAGAACCAGTTTGGCATTTACCTTTTAACCTTCTTGTGTTTGAGAAATGTCTGCTTCACCATCTAAAGGTGAGCCTGGCTCATGGCCATACTGTAGGCTTCTCCCCAGTCCTGTACCTCCTGGTTTGTGGATTTTGGCAGTGATGGTTATATATTTTCAGCTTAGAATAAAGAATGGGTCGTACCGTGTGGTCTGTGCTAATATCCCTAAAAGGTCTGGGAGCTTTGAGGTCACTGACTGCCTGCCTTTGTTGTAGGTGAGTGCTTCTCAGGCTTCTTGCTAGGGAAGCAAGCCGTCTCTAAGAGACTGCCTTACTTTTGTTTTGTTTTGTTTTGTTTTGTTTTGTTTTGTTTTGTTTTGTTTTTTAAATGCTTTATTGCAATCTTAACTCTTCATCAACTCCCCTAGGAAGACTATTGGGTTTTTCTCTATAAACATTTGACATTATCTTAACTAATTTAATTTAATAAGACCTACTATTTTATTTATTAAAGGCAGGAGTATTCTCCTTAAGGTGAATAGATATTGCTAAATATTGCTGCAGCCCTCCAAACCAAGAGTTCTTAGAGCCTTTCAGTTGAAGGATTTTTGCTTCCAACACATCACAGAGCACATTTTCACACTTCTGGCATCCTGGCCTGAGCTCTAGACTCTGACAGATGTTCTCCTCTCTGAGAGGAGAGTTGAGTTTTAGGATTTAAGGTGGTAGCTGTGGAATAGTTTATTTTGCCCACCCCATTCTGCCTCCCTGAGCTTTGAAATGATTGTTTAGTAGCATACCACCTTAGGAATGTGTGGTATACCAGTCCAGAGCCTTAGATCTGTACCTGTGAGGGCCATTCCTTCTTCCTGTGACTCATATACAAGTTACTAGTTTCAATTATTTGACCAACACAGCCCTCTCCTTGCTTCAAATCTAGTGGTTTAAAACAGAAATAAATTATTTGTTTCATGATGCTTTGTGAGAACTTCAGCAGGACAGAGAGATAGTTTTTCTCTGGTCTGTGCTGTGACAGGCTTTAACTGGAATGGCTTCAGAGCCTGGGTGTTCTGGACAGGACTGTCAACATGAGCACCTTGGTGCTGACACTAAAGAGAAGAGAGTCCTCCATTGTTGAAAGTACTGGAGAAGAATTAATACTAGATCTTTTTAAATCTGTTTGATAGAATTTACCTAAAGCCATTTAATCCTGGCTTCCCAGGCATATATTTATTTAAGGAGTAGAGGGAAATGTTACATGACCATGAGCCTGATCTCCTTACTGTAGTCTGGACTTCGTTCTCCATCAGCTTTTGTGCTTCTGTTTCTGAAGAATTTGTCTATTTTAGAGGAAGCACTTGCGTGTGTCATAGCACATGTGAAGCTCCAGGGACACCTTTCCTTCCCCCTTGTGTGAGACCCAGGGATTGAACTCAGATGACCAGTCCTGGTGGTCGGCACCTATACCCTTGAGCCATCTCACCAACCCCTTTTGTTGTTTACATTAATATGTTTGCTCATTTACGTGTGTGTGTGTGTGTGTGTGTGTGTGTGTGTGTAAGCAACGTCCCTACCTGTTGTAAAGACATTTTCTCTGAGGCAAGGTTGAGCAGTTATTAGAATGAGCTTTTGATTTTGTTTATTTTTTGTTCAGTATTTTCTCCCTAGTTTCTATCTTTGCCTTTCTTGTGCTAGCTTTGAGTTTAATCTTCTCATTTTTTATCTTCCCCATTC
The DNA here is from genome assembly GCA_030674055.1 of Rhabdomys pumilio. Classification (NCBI taxonomy): domain Eukaryota; kingdom Metazoa; phylum Chordata; class Mammalia; order Rodentia; family Muridae; genus Rhabdomys; species Rhabdomys pumilio. Next base: position 209,092,982 of record JANHMN010000001.1, on the reverse strand, counting down.
TAGATTTTGAGATATTTCTTCTTTTAGTGTAACTGTTTTCAGCTAAACTTTTCCCTCTGAATGCTGCCTTTGCTGGAGTCAGTGATTTTTAGAATAAAATACATTCAGTTATTTAACAAAAAAGGCTTAGGTCTCTCTCTGAGGCTTAGATTGGCCTAGAACTAACTGTGTGCCCTAGGCTCGTCTTAAGCATCCATCCGGCAGTTGTCCTCCTGAATCTCCTGAGTGCTGGGATTACGGGAGTGAACCCCCAGCCTGCTCTGCACTCACCCTTGTCGCTCATGCTCTCTCCAGTTCCCTGACATTACTTTTTTGTCACATTGGTCATGTAAGAGTATATTACTTCATTTCCACATGTTTATTATGAGTTCTGCTGTTCTCTCTCTCTCTCTCTCTCTCTCTCTGTGTGTGTGTGTGTGTGTGTGTGTGTGTGTGTGTGTGTGTG
>JANHMN010000001.1:209066941-209092527 GCA_030674055.1 Rhabdomys pumilio | reverse complement strand
GTGTGTGTGTGTGTGAGTAAATTGCCTTCAGCCTCACAAGTAATTGTCCAGGTCTAAACCTTAGTACCAAGTCCTAGGACAATTGAGGCAGAGAGAAAGCCTAGACAGTTAAAGATAGGTAGAGGCACCATCCCACCCGCCTTCACGACACATTTCCCTGGCATCCTTTACATCGAGGCATGTACCAGCTAACCCAAACTGTAGGATCCTTCTCTGTATCTACAGAGAAATTGATGTCTTAAGAACCTTCCAACCTGGCAGCATGCCTCACAAGTACATGGGTACCGAGTCTCCTGGGGTGAATATGAAGAGTCGGTGGCCCCAGAACCGCTGCATCACCAAAGTCCCACACCATCATAGCTACCTGTGGATGCTGCAGCTTGAGGCTCTGCCTTTGGTTTCCCCTTCCTACTTGTGAACTCCAGCATCTCCTTTTCTGCCTGTTACTAATTTCTGGTTTTGTTCCATTTTAATAGAAAAGGGCATTTTGTCAGGTTTCAGGGTATTCTGGCCTGTTGTGATTTCCCCACAGGAAATCTGAAGCTGCTTTCTCTGCTGTTGGCAGTGCACACTGTCATGCAAGCACTGGGCCCTGGCTATCTGTCCCCACTGTGTGCTGTTTACAACAGATTATCTTCAGATTCTGTGTCCATCAACAGATTCATAATTATTGTTATATGAATTTGCCTTTTAAATTCCATAAGAAGTGAAGAGAATTGACGACTCAAAACTACAAAACCAGTGGCTCTCATGTTTGCTTGTGTGCGTCCCTTCGCCAGGTTCATGTTGCTCCAGGTTCTGTCAGCCTTTCTCATGAGGCAAGTCTGGCAACTACACGCTTTCTTTTGTTTATCTGGGAATGTCTCCCTCCCTTCTTTGTCCTTGTCAAGTGTAGAATTCTTAGTTGGCTGGTCATTTTCTTTCAGTGGTTTAGTGTGTGAGCCCGCAGTTGAGTGAAGACCCCTTACATGTGGCAAGTCATTTCCTTGCCAGGGTGGGGGGTACCCAGGGAGGCCCCCCACCCAATGAGAGGAAAAGGAGGGGGGGATGTAGGAAGGATTGTAGGAGGGGGTGACTAGGAAGGGAGGCAGTGAACAGAATGTAAAGTGAATAAGTAAAAAAAAAAATTTAAATAATAATAATAAAAGCCTGTAAGATGCGTACAATATCACCCTCATGGACATCACTGTGGGAGAGGACAGTCTGTGGGAAATCCAAATAGAATTTCTAAGTTACCTGCTTTGGCTCTTTGTTCCTTTTACTGTGTGATCTTCACAGAGCCCTTGCAGTGTGCAGAGGACAATTAGGCTGCAGGTACCCTCTTTCCAGTTGAGAATAGGGTATTAATGACTTGCCATAGCTAGCGGCCTTGAGGAGCTCAGTTCTGTGTGGCTAACCTTTACCAGTTTTGTAGTATTTCTCTCTCTCTCTCTCTCTCTCTGTCTCTCCCCCTTCTTCCCTCCCCCCCCCTGTCTCTCTGTCTCTCCCCCTTCTTCCCTTCCCCCCCCCTCTCTGTCTCTCTGTCTCTCCCCCTTCTTCCCTTCCCCCCCCCCCCTCTCAGAACAGGAGAAAGATTGTCTGAAAGCTTTCAGGTCATTGAGTTAACTGTTTTTCAGATGTTGAGAATAAAAGCTTTCCTCTTCCTCCCTGTCAGTGTGATGTGAGTGAAATGTTGTCGTCCTCGTGAGTCAGTGAGATGCAGTAGTAGTTGAGTGAACTAATGACTGTATTTCCGTGTTAACACCCCAGCAGTGACTGACTGAACCAAAAGTAGTTAAAATAGTTTCTTTTGTCTGTTTCACTTTTTTTATTAAGTGACATAAATCATCACCTCAGACTTTTATATCTATTTTTCAAAACTCTGATTTCAGCTTCAAGGGAAAGGTTAGCATGTTTTGTCTTTGTTGTTTCAAGTTTTCTATGGGGTGTGGTGATGTGGGCTCAAGTTTCATTCAGTCCAGCTCACCTTGCTAATAATATAGGGCAGCCGTGTACCCCAAGAGAAGAGATGTCAGTGAGCAGAATACACCTCCAGGTTTCCAGTCCTTTCCTTGTCAGCTCGAGAGTGTCTGGATCATGTACGAAAGTGTGCTTTCCTTGAAGACTACCCGGCTGTGCCGTGTGAGCACAGGCTCATTTGAGGTCCCAGCATTTTTCTTCCTATAGTTAGTTACACCTCTGTCCCATGTCTTTTTCCAGTGGGTTCGTTTGTGTTTCCATCCATGTGAAGGGTTGATCGATTGAGTTTCCAGTTGGAGTAACGTTCATGTAATTGAAACTGACCCCTTTTAAATTTCATTGTAAAAAGCTTGGCTGTTAACTGTACCGGATAGAGAGGGAAGCCTATTGTTATGGGACTGTGAGTTGTGTGGTCTTGCCTGTGTGTCTTAGTCTGTCAGGCTGCTGTGACAGATACTCTCAGGAGCAGGAGAGGATTACTTACTGCAGTTCTGGAAGTGCAAAGTCCAGGACCAAGATCTGTAGAGAGCAGAGGGTCCACGGCAGCAGCAGCTTGGTGTCTTATGCAGTCATTCATCTGAGGGGGCACCTCTGTGTCTTCACATTGCTGAAGGGCAAAAAGACAGACAGGCTTCCTGTGTCCTCTGTAAGGACCCAAATTCCATTTCTGGGACTTCCACCCCATAATGTAATAACCTCCTGATTGCCTCACTCTTATGCTGTTGCTCTGGGGATGAAGATATGCTTGAACATCTGGGTGAGGGAGCTGCATACGACCCCTTGCAGATGAAGAGGAGCTGCATGCACAAGACAACCCCTGCTGGCCCCCCTGTCACAGCTCCTGGCTGTCACACTCTTCTTCTCTTGATGGAATTAAAGTCACAGGAGTTTCTAGCTCTTGATTTATCTTGCTTTTCAGAGGAAAAGTATAGTTACTTCAGTGTTCTCAGCTGTGTAATTGATCCCCTTATAAACAAAGAGATGTCTTCCAGTGGGTTGAGGCATCACACCAACAGACTCCTCCATTGCCTGCTCCTTCCCTCCAAAGAAAGAGATAGACCTGTGTGTGGGCAGTAGGTGTTCATATACATGAGAACAGCGGCCATAGGAGAACATCATCCCTTTGAGGCAAGATCTATTGCTGAACTAGAGGAAGGCTGCCAGCCAGTCTATCCCTTCTCCATCCCACACACGTGCCCAGCCTTTAACACGGTTGCTGAGCATCTGAACCCATGGCGCTCTTGTAACCCTTGCATGTGCTTTGCCCTCTGAAGCAGCTTCCCATCTGTCAGTAGTGTAGAACTCAAACAAGTGGATTTGTGCCATTTGTGTCTTGGTTAACTGTTTTAATCATTATGCGCGTGTTTGCGAGTGTCCGCATGTACACACACACACATACACACACACACACACACACACACACACACACACACACACACACACCATTTCCTAGACCTCATGCAATTTGTAATTAACCTCCCATAGGTAGTGGTCGGGGCGTTTAGCAAGGAGTCTTGAGTCCTTTCTTAGAGCAGACAAGCTATGTCTTGAGCTAGGTGGTATCACACCTAGCCAAGGAGAGTGGATCAGAAAGCAGGGGGCTTCTCTCTACATCAGGGACTTGGAGACTAAGCACATTCAGCAAAGAAAAGGGATTTAAGATGCAGTCACTGCTGATTTCCAAGTTACAGGTGCCCTAGGAGGCTGGTGGCCCTTGGCAGCCAGAATTGGAGATCATCTGGGGACAGGGGTTTCCCCACTGCATGCTGAGTGAATCCTTGTCTTATGGAACGAGTCACACCCTCTCCTTTAATTTCCACTTTGCCTGGGCCAACATTCCTTTGAAAGAAGACTGCTGTAGCCATTTTAATAACCGCTTGTAGTGTATACAGTTCAGTCTATGCAAATGTATTTTTCCTCTCCCAAAAGATGTAGGGCAGCAATGGAAGCCAAGGAGATAACAAGGAGCTGGTTACTAGAGTGACATCTGAGGATATGGCCATAGACAGTTTTGTGGTGTTTCTTTTCCTCTTCCCTCATTTTGGCATTGCCATAGCTGGCAAAATAGTGAACATAAAATTTTTTACTCTGCCTACAATATGACATGACTAAGTTCTGATGGTGGACTAAGTAACTCTGAAGATAAACAAAGCTAGACTTTAGGCTGTATCCCGCCCCACCTTTATTACTATTCTGATAACTGGGGACTCTACAGTGAGCACCCCAGTGACCACAACTGAGAGCACGTGAGTCCTGCTTATTCTCAGCCTGGGGATTTAGCAGCAGCCCACACAAGCGATGCAGTGGAGAGCTCCTACTTGCACAGCTGTGTGTTTCTTCTGCAAGGGAGAGGCAGCAACAGTCAGGCTGATCTGGGACCAAGACAGCCTAGTACGTCAGCACAGTTCAGAGGCTACTGATGTCAGCTTCAGAGGGTAATTGCTTTCTCCTGGCTGACTAACACAAGGGAAGTTACCGTGACAGAGGACTTTGCCTGAGATGGAGCCCCACAAAGGCAGAAGGGAGGCAGATAGGGCCTTCACCCAGCCAGGTGACACATTCTCTTTCCAGCTGGCCAAGAGCAGGCACAATGCTGTGCCCATTTGTCTTTCAGGTTAGAGAAATGGTCATGTCTTACCTGCAGGAATCAGGATGTGTAAGAAATGCAGGGGGAAGATGGAGTTTGTACCACACAGAAGCGAGGCTCTCCATAGAACTCGAAGCCTCTCAGAGTCCCATGAGCTGTCTGGGGCTGTTGTGTGTTCCTGAGAACAAAGCCAAGCTGACTAGAGATGGTTCCAATGTAGCCAATGCCCCTCCAAACCTGGTCTCAAGAACCCAGTTCTATATGAAGGAGTAGAGTCCCTAGGAGCAAGAGACTCACTTGGAATCCTTGCTGAGAAATAGCTCCCGTGAGCTCCAGGAAAGCCCATGTCTTAACCACACACCTAGGAACTCACAGCTCTCCCCATCACTCACCTTCCTGGTTATCCAGGCTTATCTAGGCCTGGGTTATATGAAAACACTCTGCCTACCTGCAGATCTTAAACTAGGCCACCATCTTGCTTTGGTGGGGAACATAACAAACAAGCAGAATTGTGTGTGTCTGGGCCTGAATGTAAGTAAATCTAGTGGGTCATTTGGGACACCCCGAAGCAGAAAGTAAGGAGCCAAGCCTCAGGGTGAATCGGCCACTGTGGGAGCTACATGATTGCTTGCAGGGTCAGTAGACTTGTGCCTCCACTTCTGGATGCTTGAGACCCTTACAGTATAAATAAGTCCATGGGAAATGGCTCCTTTCAGCCAGCAAAGTAGGGATCTATAAGGTTCCAAAGAGTTGCCCTTTTCACCTTCTGTGTGGCTCTCCCATCTGTGCATTGTCTCCCACACTCTGCCTCACAGTGCCAACCCAGTTCTCATTTTCTACAGTGTGTTCCACAGTAGCACGCTGCTCTGTGTATACAACATGAAAATAATGAGTGTATAATATATAATAGGTCCCCAGACATTTACTACATCCTGCTAGTCCCTGTAATAACCCCAGTGACAGAAGCCATTGCCATAAAGACCTGGCACTCCAGGAGGGGAAGCAGAGATACAGTGGAATAGAGTATTCAGTACTGAAACAACGTGACTGTGATTAAAGTCTGTCCTTCTAGCCAGTGGGGAGAGGCATTAATCCTGATAACTAGGGGTAGCCTCTGCCTAGAGGAAAGAAAGCCCCAGGGTCTCTAGTACCTGAGCTGGGACTGGAGGGCAAGTGAGGAAGGGCTGCAGAGGGCTGGCTGGTAGGCAACATGGCAGGTCAGTAGGGTTAGCCTGACCCACCAGTTCTGTCCTTTAATATAAGGACCGTATAGACGGGTTAAAGCCAAAGTGTTGGGATATAAGAGACTTTGTATTACAATTCAGACAGGAATTCAATCTTTAGGGCCTACCTGCTGTTAGTGATCCTAGGCTCTGAATTCAGATTTCTTTCTGATGGCTTGGCAGGTGGGATTATCTCTTCCTGTCCTCACCCACGCACATGGATCACAAGGAAGAACACTGCCATCCTATATAGGTCTTACCTGTTCTGGTTTTCACCAAGAGTGGTGCCACCTGTAAAAAGGTCTTTGGTCCAGTGAGAGTGAGTCAGGCACAGAGTTTGCTGCTCAGTTTCTGGTGAGCAGTGTTCCAGAAGGAACTAGGCACAGGTGTCCATGTCTGTACCTGGAACACACTGGGTTGTCCTGGCCCTGGCTTCTTAGCTGCCTCCTCTCTGGACCCACTCTGCCTTAGTTCCTGAATCCTTCAGACAGTTTGAACTCTTGAAACACTTTGAGGTATGTATTAAATGGCTGTGCCCCTGATGTTTTGTAATGAGGTGTGACGTGTAGTGAAGTGAGGCCAAGAAGGTGGCTTCATTAACAAGTGTAACCACTGCCTAGATCAGTAACAGCATCCTCAGCACCGGGGGTGGGGCCCTTAGCATCTTTCAGATGTAACCATTATCTGACCAAATTTTGGAGTCTCTCCTATGCCTAAATTTTGTGTGAATGGAATGCTTTAGATCTGGCTCCATCAGCACAGTTGTGAGAGAAATGTCTCCATGTGGATACATAGACCATAGTTGCTTTTTCACTGCTGTGTTATATTCCTTTGTGAATCTATCCACCTATAGTTGATAGATACTTGACTTCTCTCTTATCTTTGAGTGTTAGACTATTATGTCACCTGTTGGACATAGCATTTCTCTTTTCACTAAGGTGGATATCTGCTAGTTCTTGGAGTATGCTTACAATCTAGAACTTGGGGGAAATTGTCCCTTTGAAGTCTGAGCCTTCCTGTCCTCGCTGAGTCTGAGCTGTTGTCCATGCCCGTTACCCATATGTTCATCTCCTTGTACTGCACCCATCCATGTCAGACACAAGTTGTAATAATAACAACTAGTAGAAATGTGCCAGGCAGTGTGGGCCCTGGTTAGAGTCAGTCCTACTGAGCTGCGTCCATCTGTCCATCTGTCTAAATGCTTAAAACATTCTGAAGTGGGTGGAAACAGTGTCCTGAGTGTTTGGGTTGAAGATGGAGTGCTTACAACTGATGTCTGAGGTTGAGACAGCCTTGCAGGGCTGAGTCCTTGTCCTGCGTTGTGTAGTAACTCTCAGTGCCAGGACTGAGTTGAGCTGAAGGATACAAAGCTGGCATCCACGGAGAACTAGAGAGTTGTTTGGTGGGCTTTCCCCACCAAACCTTTCTCTTCACAACCATGTGTTCCTGTGAGCCAGGGCCACTCCATCAAACCCACTTCCCTGGTGACATCTAATGAAAGAAAGCTTTCTCCTGCAACCCCTCATGTTCTCCCAGCACCTCAGACAGCAGCCTTGTGTTGCTTTACAAGCTGTACGGAGATCCATTTCCCATCTGTCCTCTCATTCACCTCCAGAAAACTGTTTGGAATCCAGGCCTCTTGGATGTGAAATCTCCTCTTGTCCTCTGTTCCCTGCTGCAGTGCTAACAACATTGGTCATCTGTTGTGCCTACATGAGTGTGCTGCCCTGGCCGTGCGATAGCTGTCAGGGAAGGGCATTTCTCCACAGCCGGGTCTGTTCATAGAAGCCAGCATAACAGAAATGGGCCACATCTCTGTATGGGATTCGGTTTGGACAGTAGTGCAATCTGAATAAGAGAAAGGCCTGAGGCTGAGAGGTTCATGGCTGACTACTGAGGGCTGCTACAACTGGGCTAACTAGAGCTCTGGTACTTTGTTTCCCCTGCAGGAGTCGGCACAAGAAATTACTACCGAAAGATTGGCTACAGATTACAAGGCCCGTACATGGTAAAGTTGCTAAAATAATGACCACAGCAGTCTACCTTCGCGCAGCATCCTCTCTGACAGAAGATTCAGTGTGGTCTCCTGAATCCCCAGCAGATGCTGAGGAGGTAAACGGCCTGTACAGTACTCTGCCCTCCCCACTGTGGCGGCTGCTGCTCACAATTCTGACCCCTGTGACAGAGGCCAAACCCACCTCTTTATGTGCCCGTGGAGCCACTTCTGGTTTTGAGGCTTAAATGATTTTTCCAGTTTCTAAATTCTGCATGAAGGCTGCAGGTGACCCATTTTGGCTCCTACGCTGTGACCAGAGCAAATCAACTCCTTCGGCCATCATTACTTGTGATTGTCATCTGAGGGGCTGCCTCAGGAGATTATTTATATATTCAAAGACAAAAGCCGGACTGCAGCGCAGGCAAGCTGTCAGACATGGCTCTTTGCCCTCCACTGCATGCACATTCTCCCTAGAATTTAGAAAAGGAGCTTTGCACTGGAAATCTCCAGTCTTGAGTGGCTCTGCTGTGTCTTGAAATATGCTATATTTGGGGGAAAGAAGAGCTGAGGTGGTGGGTTGTGTTACTAAGCTTGCCGCCAGCCGTCTCCAGCCCCCCCTTTCAGAAGCCTGCCGTGACCTGGGCCATTTCAGAAGCCTTTCCTTTGTCTCATGTCTGTAAAAGTTTCTATGTCCATACCCCTGACACCTGCTACCTTCAGCATGCTGGGCTAGCTTGTGCCAGCCAGTTCATCTGTCCTGAGCAGACATGGTCCAGAATGCATAGCTAGAGCCTCATGACTCTGGTCAGGACTAGTCCATTTTCAGAAACGTCTCTGCATGTTAATTCTATAAGGTAGGCAGTGTTGATAGTGCTGCATGAAGAAGGTAGGAGTTAGGCTAGTGTGTGAAAGCAGGCCTGTCTGACCTGCATGGAGGGCATGGCTTTCTAGAAGCTTCTTCACCATCCATCTTGTACACTGAGGAGGCCAGGCTCTGAGAGTCAGCCTGCCTTGCCTGGGCATCTGGCCTTTCCAGCAGTGTTTTAGTGAAAGCTGTTCTCTAAAAGTCGGAAAAATAAAGTGTTTAGCATAAAAGAAGAGTCGTTGTGTGGTGCTTTTTTTCTCTCGTCCTGTAAATGTGATGGCATTTGTCAGGAATTTTATTCGCTCCCTGGCCTGTGACATCGGCTGTCTCCCTAGGTGCCATTTCTCATCCCATTACACTGCTGAAGGTGAGTGGCAGCAGCTCTGGAGGGCTCACTGTGGGCACTCCAGCCACTGCCAAAAGTGTAGTTCAGGGAATCCAGCTATTTCTTAGTTATGTATTTCCCCATCAAATCTAAAACTATGAAGCTGACGAAGCATGCACCCCAGCCTTCGCTCTTGTTATTGGAGTCGGTACCTGCTGGGCCAGCAGAGGCCTGGGTCTCCCTTGCTCATCTCTCACCCAGAGAATGAATCATCTCACCCAAATGAATCAAAACACACAAAGAAGCCATCAGAAAGGCAAGCGTGTGCAATGTTTGTTTTTTAAGGTGGCCATTTTTTAAATTCTTAGAGCAAGAATTTAAAATAAGACTGCAGTTGGCCCCACTCTTCCCTTTTTGTGGACCTCAGTGCCCAGCCTGAACTCTCGGATCCACAATCCAAGGTTCCCCTTCCCAGCTCTCCCTTAGCCCACCTTGGCACAAGTCCACGGAAGGTGCTGAGCTTCACCAGGTGTCACAGCTCCTGACCCAGCTTCTCTTGTGATCTCCAGGTTCCTGGCCTATGTAGCACTTGGCATAGTTGCCGCTGTGACTTTCAGAGACCTCTGTTGTTCAGGCCAAGGCCACCTCCTGAGGAAGATAAGCTAGCTTGTTCCTGCCACCTTGGTGCAGGCCTGCCCCATCTGTGACTCGTTTCTCATCCGTACTGGACAGCTTGCCAATGGCTTGAGCATGCTCAGGTGGCTCTCCTGACTTCAACTTTGGGGTCGAATCAAGCTGTGGACTAGGGAGATAGCTCAGAGGGTAAAACATATGCAAACCTGGCATCTCTGAGTTGTTTAAAAAAAAAAAAGTATGTAAGAAGTCAGCTGTGGCATCCTCCAGCTGTAAGTTCATACTCCCACTGTGCTGGGAGACAGAGATGGGAATCACCCAGAAGCTCAAGTTAGCCTGCCTGGCATACACAGCCCAGATGAAACCAGAGACCCTACCTCAACAACGCAGAAGGTGAGAAACAATTCCTCCAAGTTGTCCTCTGACCTCCACACATGCTTACATACTTTTTAAAAACTAAGCTGTACCAAAAGCATACTGAAATTTCCTGGAGAGAAACACATTAAAGCTCATTATCACAAGCCTGGTACAGCTCATTGTTTCTTTCATTTGGGAAAAAGTGAATCCCTTTTCTCTTTCCCATGCCCTACTGAGCAAAATATACTTAAAAATGCATTTTAGTCAAAGGTGTTCAGGGTATTTTTTTTTTTTAAGATTATCACTCAATAAGAAACACAAATGCCGTTGACTCACAGAGAGCCCGAGTTGCTGCGAGGAGCTGGACAGGTCTGGAAATGAGACTTTGCAGAACTCAGGGCTAGTCTCCTGCACCTTTTGAGCTTCGGTTGCCTGTGTAACATGAAATAAGCAGCCGTTGCCACAGGACGCCATGGACAGAGGATGAGATCCTGCCTGTCACAGCAGCAGTCATGAGGTCAGTCACTGCACTGATGAAGGCCCATGGGTGCCTCGGGCTGGAAAACCACAGTGAGTAGCTTGCCTCCCTCCAGTGGTGCTTATAAGGATCAGATGAGCCCATGCTCACCAGCCTCTTAGAACCACACCAGTGTGACCAGGCACAAGGAAAAACAGCTGGCATTGCTAATATCTAGCAAGGAACACTGTCAGGTCCACATCGGTGATACTAGACTCCAATGTTTTACTGGGAGTTCTCCAACTGTCACAAAGATAGTTTCTACATGTGTGTCCAGCCTCCAGGCACTGACGAAATCCTCTGCTGTCCAGATGCGCACTCTCTTTCATTCACATGACCCCATAGGGGATACTAGAGGAGCAACAGCTGCATTTCAGAATGCAGCTGCCATTCTGAGGGCTGCCTGGGAAGTAGCCAGGTGTCTGTGGTGGAGCTGGCCTCTGTGTCACACTGAGGAGCTCCTTAAGGAGTGTGACAGCCTTTTGTGATTGGAACATACATATTTCTATGTGGTGGATGTGAACTGGCCACCTCGGTTGTGGGGAAAAGATGGTTGGTTGTGAATGAATTGACCTTGTAAGCCAAGATAGAAAGAAAACCCAGTTTTACTGAGTAGCTTGCAGGGAACAGGACTGGACAGTAACAAGGGTCCTGTATGCAGTGTGGGGCAGTGTGCTGCTGAGGTCCCCGTTTTGAAGAAGTATTATACTTTGTGGTGGTTTGAACATGTTTGGCCCAGGGAGTAGCAATATTTGAAGGTGTGGCCTTGTTGGAGTAGGTGTGACTTTGTTGGAATAGGTGTGTCACTGTGGGTGTGGGCTTTAAGACCCTCATTCTAGCTGCCTGGAAGTCAGCATTTTCTTAGTAGCCTTCAGAACAAGATTTAGACCTCTTAGCTCCTCCTGCACCATGCATGCCTGGATGTTGCCTTGTTCCTGCCTTGATGATAATTGACTGAACCTCTGAACCTGTAAGCCAGCCCCAATTAAATGTACTTATAAGAGTTGCCTTGGTCATGGTGTCTTTTCATAGCAGTAAAACCGAAACTAAGACATATTTGTTCAGTTGCACATCAGGGTGCTCCTGGTTGTTTGTTCCCTGGTTAGCAGTCCCAGTCAGCAGTTTGGTTGGAGGAGAGATTTGTCTGTTTGGAAAGTCTGAGCTAAGTTTAAGAAATTTCCCTGACAGGACCCATCCCACTTTTCTGGGCTTTTCACAGTAGATGGCCTTGCTCCAGGGAAGGGGTCTGCCTACCAGCAGTGTACATGTCTATTCTCAGGGCCTTTTGCTGGAAACAAGGTCCTGAGAACATCAGTGGAGAGAGACAGGCCCTGAGAGGGTTGGCTGTATCGTGGGCTGACTCTCTGATGGGTTAAGGTTTTGTGGCAGGAGTGGGTTTGTTATGGTACAAAAGGTTCCTGGTAAAGCAGGTTAGTCGGTTCCCTCCCCCACAGGGACTCCCTAGAAGAAGGTCCCTCAGGTGCAAGCCTTTTAACCTCAGACATATCAGTCTACAGAAGCATAAGATATCTCTGGGCATGGAAGTATAACTCAGCACTAGAGCACATAAGTGAGGTCCTGGGTTAGACCCCCACCACCACCCCAAAGAAGCACACCTACAGAGCACAGAGCAGCGGTTCTCAACCTTCCTAATGCTGGAACGTTCAAGCTATGGTGACGCCCCCACCCCCGGCATAAAATTATTTTGTTGAGTCATAATGTAAATATCTGTGTTTTCTGATGATCTTGAGCCATACCTGTGAAAGAGTTGTTTGACCCCCCCCAAAGGAATCATGACCCATGGGTTGAGAATCGCTGACAGATCTTTACTGCTCATGATTGCCCAGCCTCAGGCCTTCTGTTACAGAACAGAGAACAAGCTGGGATGAGGTGCCATGATGCATGTAAGCAGGTCTTAACACATCTTAAACCCTCTGGATTCTCACTGATACCTAGAATTGAACACTAAACATGGAGCTGGTTGGTCCCCCAGTGGCTCTGCCACCACACTTTCTCACCCATGAGCCACCCCTGTGAAGGTTAAGGGGGAGGCCTGTCTAGAGTCTGACCTTTTTCATTCCACGGTAGCAGTATATTCGATTGCGGACAATCTCATCATACAAAATGTCAAGCGGCCTGTTTGCTGGAGGCGCTGGAGCGTGAACATCCGTTATTGAGGTCGGAGGTGACCATACCTTGTCTCTCCCACCCTGATGTAAGGTGCTGCATAGAAGCATATTCCACACCAGCTGAGGCCCTGAAGAGACATTTGTCCTCCTGTCTCAAGGCCCCCTCTCTTGTCTGCATGATTGGAAACTGAGCTCCAGAGAGACTTGACAGTACTAGCAGCCACCACTGGGCAAGCAGGACACAGGTTCTCATCACCTGAACCCCCTCCCCCACTCCTGGAAGAGCAACCTGATGTGCAAACTGCTAGTCAACCCATGTCTACTTGAAGAGAGAAAATGAGAGGGGGAGGGGCCTAAGAAGGTGTGTTGGGCAGCTGAGTCTGCTAAACAGGAATTGTCTCCCTTACATATGGGAACCGCCATTCATAACAGGAAGCAAGTTACCTGAGACCCCAAAACTAGTCACTAAGGAGTTGGGTATGGGGACAACCCACCCCTGTGAGCCACGATGCCTTTAGAATTGACAATAACAAGGGCTGAGGCTAGCAGCTGGGTTAGAAAGGAGTAGGTCTGGACTTTACACTGGCCTGTCAGATGACCCCCATATCCCCTGCCCAAGCCCCACTTGGCACAGTCTGCCCCATGAGTTCTTTGAAAAACTCCTGCATAAAGACTTGTACCAAGAAAGACAGCTGAATGCAGCAGGCGGGAGGGGGTGGTGCAGAGAAGACTCTGAGGAGGTGGCCTAGTCAGAAAACTGACTGAAGGTGTTGTCTGGGGCAGTGATGGACACTTCTCCCTTCGCTCCCTCCCAGAGCACACCAGGTGATGGTCTCTGTATGAGGGAGAGAGTGGAGTCGAGAGCCTAGCATGGACTGAGTTTCTTCAAATAGCAGTGACATGTTGTCTGCGTTCCATCCCCTCAGCCTGCCCAGTGAATAGCATCCATATGACCAATACTGGATTCTACTTTCAATTGAAAATGAATGGAATCATACTGAATTTTTTTTTGTCATTTTAACAACATGTAACAACATTTGAAAGCACACGTGTTGTTCTGTAATCAGATTTATGTCCAGATGGAATTTGATATTTCTTTCTCTGGGAACTAGAGGGGCTGAAACCTCCAATCTCCCTTCACCTGGGATTGTACAGTAGGTGAGGTTCTCAGCCCTGGAAAGTTTGATATAAATGAAGGACAATTCCCAGCATCACAGAAATTCCCACAATACACAGAACATCTGTGTACTTGGTTCTTAGAGCGTCCCTCAGAGGCTGGGGAAATGGCTCAGTCTGTAAGTACCTGCCTTGCAAGCATAAGGATCCAGGTTCAAGCCTCAGAACCTACATTAAAAGGCCAGGAGTGGGGGTGATGTGCATCGATAGCAGTGGGAAACAGAGGACAGGCGGACCCCTGTGGTGGCCAGCACACTAGCCTACCTGGCATGCTGCAGGCCACAGCGAAACCCTGACTGAGTTAAGCAAGGTAGACAGATTCTGAGGGTACTAACAGGTGTCCTCTGGTTTCCACATGTACCTCACACATAGTGCACACACACACACAGGTACACCCCCACACTCACAAACAGATACCACCAACAAATACAGTTCATGGTATATTTGACATTTTGGTTATTCATTCATGGGAGGCAGACTCGTGCTTCCTCCACCTGAGGAAGTCAGCTCACATGAGCAGACAGAGCAGATACACAGGCTGAGGAAGGTGTTCACACTTAGACCTGATGGAAGATGGGCAGCCATGTAGAAACGTAATCAGACTAGACGTATGATGTCTGGAAGGAGTCCAGCAGCCCCAGAAAGACTGTCCATAGATTCTTCTTGGCCTCCGTGTGGTGGTCTTCCTTTCTGGCTATCGCCAAAACTAAAATCTTCAAGTGGTAGGAGAGACAGGTCTTAGGTTTGCTCCGGGGAAGGAAGGGTGCTGGTGCCTATGATCTGCCTTTGGAGGGCTATGTTGGTGTCTACAATTTGCTTCTGAGTAGAGAGAGGGCTAGTTGGGGAAAGCTGACTTCAGAGGCCTTCCTCAGTCTGCCAGAACACTGTATTTTGGGTATGGAGTTCTGAGCCCCACCTTCCTACAAATCCACTGTGATTCCAATTTAAACTGCACGTCAATGTGAATGCAGATTGGACTTTTACATTGAAAAAAAAATCTATGAGATTTCGATATCTGTAAACAATGCCTGGGTGTTAAGGAAAGGAGATTTTATGTCATATTTAGAATGCCGATATATTGATTTATAAGGCTTAACTACTGAGAAACAGTTGGCTTACTGAAGTCATAAAAGCCGCGCCAAGCATCTCAGGTGCTTGAAAACAAAACCATGCGTATAGACGGAAAAGAATCTATTAGTGTGCTTTGAAGCAGTCAAGGAACTGTGTTAACCACATTGAAAATGGGCCTGCTTTTTAACTTATGCTTAAACCCATGCCAAGCCCAAGGAGGCCTGGGAGCCACAGCACTGTAGGCTCTGGTGATGTTTGTGCCTCTCAGGCTCTGGGAGGCAACCAGCAAGGCTAGCCACCTTCAGATAAAGCCACATGACATACCTGCTCCATAAAGGCTCAGATTCCATAATGTATTACCAAAACCGATCACAGCAAGAAAAAGTGCAGAACGGAAGTGGTACCCTCGGTGATGGAACATGAAGACCTCCGTGGGGAGGGCCGGTGTGTGGTTCCCACACATCAAAGCCATGTGGCTAGATGCTTTGTATGGCGATGTAAAAGGTGGAAGGACCTCCAAGGGATACAAAACAGAGACGAAAATGGGCAAAGGGGAGGTGGGGAGAGGGGAACCCCCACAGTGGACAATGTCTTGGAGCCTGGTTTACTAGACCTCAGCGCCGGAGTGTGCTGTGGCAGGCCACACAGAGTGGCACACACAAGAAAGACCACGGGCCTTTTGTGGCAGCTGCTCCAGCCTGGCGCTCACCTGTTCCCCTTGCTTCTGGATTCCATGCAGCTCTCTGAGACAGCTAGGAGGAAGACAGCAAGAACGGAAGGATCTAGAAAACTCCATGTTCTCCTGCCGTGGGATGCAGAAACAGGGAGGTAGAAGCTGAGCACCTCAAGTGTGGTGTGGACCGTGGCCCCTCCCACCCCGCTCCGCATTGGTAGCTTGCCGTTCATGTTGAAACAAGAGAATTTTCTGTACTTTAAAACTCCATAGCAACCTGATGCTTAAAAGCCCAGGGTCTGTCTCCTGGTTTTAGTTTTCAGTTCTCGTGGGCATCTGAACCCAAGGATCCCAGCTTCTTCTGCCACCTTTTGGTTTCTGTGACCGTTACTCATGAGCACCCTGCTGCCGCCTCCCCGCATCTTGTCCCTCCTCTCTTCCCTTTTCTATTCTTCCTTTTTCTCCTCCCCCTTCTCCTGCCCCTTGGCTTCCTTTTTCTCCTCCCCTTCCCCCTCCTCTCCTCCCTCCCCTTCTTCCCTCTCTTCCTCTGCCTTTGTCTCCTCTTCCCCCTCTTCCTGTTCCTTCATTTCTTCTACCCCCTCCCTTCCTCATCATCACAAGGTTGCCTTCCTCGCATCTGGATGACGCCACCCTGAGATGAGTCGTCCATCTGTCAGTGACAACTCTGTCCTCTCAGCATGAGTGCCAGTCACCCATTTCCAATTGCACACTTGACATTTCTACTGTAATGTCCCACTGTCACCTCAAAGTCATCTAAAATTAAGCTCTGCTCCCTCCACCCCCACAAACTCACTGCCCTCCGTGACTCCCATTGCTGCTAATGGCTCTAACTTCCTCTTACCACCCAGTGCCCAATTCCAAGACATCTCAGCTCTGCTCCCACTTCGCCCTGCCCGAGTGGGTGGCCAGTTCCTGAACTCATTTTCTCTGGGTTCCCTCTGGCTTCTCACTTTAGCTTTTTATTCCGTTAGCTTTGCTCCTCCATGGTGATTAGCTGCCTGCTTCCTCTTGCCTTTCACTGGACCTATAAGACCCATCTTCTGGTAAGAGTAGTGAATGCAACTGCTACACACAGGCTCACACTCAGTCCTCACTAATCCTCCCCAGCCCTCCCAATCCCTGTCCTGTTCTGTAAGGGCAACTCAATCCACCCCACCCAGGCCTCTTGGGGTCCCAGCTGAGCTCACCTTGACCTCTGCCTCCCCTGACTGTGCAGTTGTTTTTTGCAGGTAAAGCTCACAGAGAAGAAAGCAGGGCTGTAGGGTATCACTGCTGTCTGGAGCTATGGATTGCCACTGTCAAACATGGAAATCTCAACTGGGGTCCATACTTCATTTGGTCCCTGAGCTGCAGACGACGGCCTCCCATCTCTCTTTGTTTTTCATCTTGCAGTTTAACAATAATCCCTCCATTTCCTGTCCCCTCTTGTCAGGCACGCCCAAAACACTGAGTCCCACTGGAGCGGACATACAGCCAAGTTCAAGATCGTGGGAGGAATCTATGGAGACGAGATGGACACCTATTTGCTCAATTTGATTTGTACCATCGATTTAGAGATGGTGTGTTCGATTCCTGATTAATGATTCCTGTTAGCTGACAGGATGGCTAGACTCAGGGTGTTCCTTTACTGCAAGCACCCAGAGGCATGTTCTCCAGCTGAATTTGTGAGTGACACCAACAGCTGCTACAACCTCAGTGCTGGCCAGGACCCCGGGGGTGACATTCAAGCACGACTTTCTGATGGAGTCCTCATGGCTGTCGATACAGAAACACACTTCTCACCTCAAAGGGTGTAAGAGAGAGTTATTTTGAAAGTAAATATTCCCCCAAGTGACAGGCTCTACTCCAGAAGTGACTACATGAAATTTTCATCAGTTATGGAACAATAACAACAAGATGCCGTAAATCAAAACATTTTCCAAATACATGGGTGGAGGCCTTAAGTTGGCAGGCCACAGCGAGGCAGGGGGAACTGGTGCAGGCCAGCACACGGTAACAGCCACTGCTGCTAAGAGTACATTGTGAGGCTTTAATAGTCATGAGGACATGATGTCAGGCACGGGGATGGGACGTGGAGAGTAGCCTGGGATAGCTTACTCTGATTAGCCTGAGATAGCTTACTCTGATCTGTGTTATACTCTATGAATGTAATCTCTAAGTTCATTCATTTGGCCTTGTAGAATTTAGCACATGCTACTTCCCTCCCTCCCTCCCTCCCTCCCTCCTTCCCTTTTCCTTCTTTCCTTTCTTCCATTCACATGACACTGTGACACGTTAGGGTGGCAGGCTGCAGTCATATCAAAATGCAATGCAATCATTCTTTCTTGTGTTTTATCTTAGTGACCAAGAGCTGTCCCTGTCCCTTCCTTTTCTGTGAGCGTGGCTGATGCTCAGAACAGAGCAGGTCCATGGCCCACAGGGCTTGATCTTTTTATTTCCTGAGTGATTCCTTTTACTTAGATATTGTGATTGTGTATATCATTTGTCAACTTGGCAAGATCCAGAATCACCTTGGACACAAAGCTTTGAGCATGTCTGTGAGGAATAGTCTAGATTAGAGTAACTGAGGTAGGAAGACTCACCCTAACTGTGGGCTTACTGACTGATGATACAATGTGACCATCAGCCACCCTCTCCTGTGCCTATGCCTCCTTCAGCAGGACAGGCTTTTCTTCAAGCCCTAAGCCAAAATATAGCTTTTTGCTTCAGCTGCTTTGGTTGGGTACTTTGTCTCCGCAATCAAAATGCAATTAATACCAACATACATGGTACAAAATCTCAAAGACGCAAAAGCTTTATCATGGAGCGTCCCCTTTATGCTGGCCCATATACTCTGTGTAGTCCCACCTGCTCAGCTTCTCAGAATGGTTCTGTTCTTGGGAAAACACAGTAACATGTATGCTTGTCATGTGTTTCTGACATTGTGCTGATCAACACATAAACACTGAGACTCATCCTGGTAGCTAAGTGAGGTGGTGCACACCTGACAGTGACTCACTCAGGAGGCTGAGGCTGGAAGATCTCAAGTTAGAAGCCAGCCTGGGCTACATATCCAAATGCTGCCTAAAACCCTACCCACTTACCCAAGCACCACCCTGATTTAGAAGTGGTTGAATGAATGAATGTGCCATGTGTACCCTTCCAAATCCCCAAAATAAAAATAAAAAACAAAGATCAATCAATCTCTCTCTCTCTCTCTCTCTCTCTCTCTCTCTCTCTCTCTCTCTCTCCTCTCCCTAGCCGCTAGTCTAGGGTCCCAGATTCAGCATAGGTATTCAATTGTCTGGTCTAAGGACTGGTAAGAGATGGAGGAGGGTAAAGAGGGAAGGATGGAGGGAGGAGCCTGCAGAGAAAAGTGGGAGTGGTTAAATAAGTCAAGCTGCTTCAAAAACCAAGGATAGCCCACCATGGGACAGCCTATGATCTATTCTAGGTGCCCACTCACCCAAGCCCAAGGAAGGGGCACTGCTCTGCGTGTCACTAGCTCTGCAGAAGTAGGCTCATCTCGACCTTCCAGGTCCTGTTCTCTCCTGAGTCCTCTCCATCTCCTGGAGAACATTGCCTCTGCAGATGACTCATCGAGAAGGAACCATAAACCTCTCAAGTCACCCAGCCCAGCTCCAGCAGCTGGGTGCCCTCTGCTTTGTAGTTGCCTTCCGGGGGCAGTTTAGGTTCTGTTTGGCCGCCTCCTTGGAAAGCAATACTAACCTTTCCTCTGACCCATTGTTTACCTCATGTGGGATGTCACTGATAAATGCCATTCCTCCCCTGGCTACTCACCAAGAAGAGACAAGAAGAAAATTAGATAAAAGAAAGCAAGAAAGAAGGGAAATGGCATCTGGAGATTTGGGCAGGCTCAGCTTCTTGCTCTTTCTACAGATAAGAGAGTGGTTCATGTCCGACACCAAGGTGCCAGGACATGAGAAGCAAAGCCTATCTCTGTCTAAAAACTGCTTAAGGTGAGATCTGAACTTGGAAAAGGCTCACACAGGAGAAGCACAAGTCTCCCAGAAGATAGGAATTGTTAAGAATGCCCAGCAATCCACACGAAAACAAATCCAGACCCTTCCCCCACCTCCCCCAAAAAAGAGCTGTAAATGAATCACAGAAGTAAGCACAAGACGTAAAAGGAAGCCTCCTAGGGGATAATACAGGTGACCTTCACCCCGACAGCCGCTTTCCAAGTGCGTCAGCAAAGACGCGGGCCACGCAGGACATAATTGGTAAGTTGATCCTCACTCAAATTAAACACTTCTGGTCTGCAAAAGATAATGTCCAGATAATAATTCAAGATGGGAGGGAAACATTTTGCAGAAAGCTACCAGATAACGGACTCAGGTCCAAATTCTATGAGCAACAAGAAAAGGAAGAACCTCATTAAAATACAGGCCAAGTCCTGAACAGATACCTCAGCAAACAGGATGTACGGATGGCAGAGAAGCTCACGAAAGGGTGCTAGTGTCATGGCTCCTCTGGGAACTGCAAATCAGAAGAACAGTGGATGCCACCATATGACTGTGAGCTTGGCCGGAATCCAGAGCACTGACAGTAGCCGACGGGGGTGGGAACAGGAAGCTCATTTGAGGCTGGTGGGAATGAGGAGGGTACAGATCTTCGTTAGAACATCCCAACATGAAACTGGGGAGACTGCATGAGGTGAGAGTCTGACTCCCTGACACTGACAAAGGCACATAGGTCAAGGGGACCCTAAAAGTTGCCAGCCATGAGGGGTTGGGAAGATTGAGTTAGGGGGATTATGGAGAGTTGGTTGTTGTTATTGATGATGGTGAGGATGATGGTGGTGATGATGGTGATGGTGATGATATGATGTGTGGAGGAGGGAGACATACACCTCTCTCTCTCTCTCTCTCTCTCTCTCTCTCTGTCTCTGTGTGTGTGTGTGTGTGTGTGTGTGTGTGTGTGTGTGTGTGTGTGCATACACATATGTGTTTATTTTCAGAGAACAACTTAAAGGAGCTGGTTCTTTCATTCCATCATATAGGTCCTGGGAAGTAAATTCAGAGCATCGGGTTTTGCAGCAGGCATCTTTACCAGCTGAGCCATCTCACTTGTCCTGTTTGTCTTTTCAACAAAGATCCCAAGTGTCCACCCCTGGGGTAGGTGGCCATACAGAACTTTCCAACAGCAAGATGTTACAGCATACCTGTGACTGTGTCACCGTCCCAAACATCAACAGTAATGATTGCTGATAGGCACAGGCAACAACAGGAAACTGGGGGGAAGACTCAGTGGCATGAATGCTACGAACAAGTGTTCCTGGGCAATGTGAGGACCTGAGTTCGAGTCCCTAGCACCCATGTAAAAAGTTAGCCGCGGCTGTGCATGCCTGTGACCACCGCACTGGGGTGTGACAAATAGGTCTCAGGAACAGTGCAGCTGTTCAACGTGGGGCATGGTCTTTGTTTCTGAAAAGTTAGTTCTCTCTTCTCTCAATATTTTTTCCTGCTCTTCTGTCAGGCTCATGAGCCCCATTCTTGATCTCAGGGTATAAACTTTTAACCCCAGGTTTTTTGTTGAATTAGCAAATGCATTGGCCAGACTAAAGGAAACCATGTGGAAGCAGAAGATGAAGCCCACAGGTCACAACATGCTGTGTGCGAGAAGAAGGTAAGAGCCACTCCATGGTCTGGATTATGAGAACACATTGATTGGTACGACCCTTTTGTGAAAAAGCACTTCCACACACACAATTCAGTATATGTATATATTACTCCTATTTGCCTATCCTAAGTTAACCTTTGATTTAGATGCAATCTAGACAGGGACTCACGAGGAACTCAAAGGTGATAACTGTGGTGTATGCCAAATCCCCACACACAGAGAAACAGGTGATTTAATAATAGTAATAATAATAATAATAATAATAATAATAATAATAATAATAAGCATCACACCAGGAATTTCAGAGATAAGACCAACCACCTGACCTGACCAGAGGGGCAAAACTAGACTGCAATGATTGACAGTCTCTGTAGCCCCTCCCTAGATGATCAGCTGGCTAAGGATAAGATAACAGAGCTGGAGAAAATGAACCCACTGTCTTCTTTGACTGCTGTCTCTCTGATAAAGTTCAGTTTCAAGACTCAACTCCTGTCTCCATTGACTGGCTTCAACAGGTGGAAGGACTGAATTCTGGTTCCAAGGCCACATGTCTTGTCTTCCTGGATGCCTGGGGCTGAGGAATCCAACTCACCTGGGAAGCCGCATATCTCCTTACGGTCAGAGAGATCAGCCACACAGCCAAGGTGAGCAACGAGAACAACGGCATCCATGGGGGAGAGAGCCTCTGGCAGCAGATACCTGCCCATGAATAAGATACACACAGGGTCACACTCTTGTGCACATTGTTGGAGTCTCAGGCTGGCTATCTATGTACACAGCACAAGTACAAACATTCTCATGGGCACACATGGATAGAGAATACCAGAAAACATCCCCCCGGGTGTGTACCTTCAGCCAGAATGCAAATACCTTACATCTCCCCCATAGTTCTCAGCATATAAATATTTATGAGCAGGGAGATACAGCCCAGTATCAGCTGCTGTTTCTTGGGTGACGGTTGCGTGTGCACCGATGCAGAGGTTTTTATTGTTCTGTTCTCTTAAAGAGTATGTCGCTACATGTAAAATCAGACCGAGTGCTGTGGGACTAATTAGCCTGAACTTACAAAGCACTCAGATTCTGGGATGTAACCTAGAACTGCGTCTATATTAATTTTTTTTTAATTTTCTTTTGTAGAAACAGCTTCATTGGAATATCACTGAACTGCCACACAATTCCACCATTGACTTGCACAGTCCAGTGGCTTTTAGTATATTCCAAGTCTGTGGCCTTCAGCACAATCCGTTTCAGAAACCCCAGAGCCCTTAGCTCTTGTCCCAGTTTGCTTTCTGTTGCCATAATAAAGACCATGACAAGAAGCAACTTGGGGAGGAAAGGGTGTATTTCATCTCTCATTTTCAGGTCACGATCCATCACCAAGAGAAGTCACTGCAGGCACCTGAAGGCAGAAACATGGAGTGGAAACCTATGTCAGAAAAGAAAAACAGAAAAAGGAAGCCATGGAGGAGGATGCTTACTGGCTTGCTTGTTGAATCATACTCAGCTGACTTTCATATAAAGCGCAGGTCCACCTGCCTAAGGACAGTGCTGCCCATAATGGGCGAGGCCCTCTCAGATCACAAGTCAAGACAACTCACACAGACCAATCTTCAGTTGAGGTTCCCTCTTCCCATGTGGACTCTAGGCTGTTGGATTTAACAATAAAAACTAACGTGGAAAGTTAATGACATACATCTCCCATAACCCTCTAGTCCTAAGCAGACACAAATCTAATTTCTGCCTCTATAGGCTTTACTAGTCTGGACGTTTCATTTGTGTGGAATATGTAGCAGGTGGTCTTTTGTAACTGAGGTTTATACACAGTGGAACATGCATCAGTACATAGGGTTACATAATATTCCATTACATATATCATATTATTTATTCATTTACCCGTCCATGAATATTTGGGTTTTGCCACCACTTGGCTATTATAAACAATGTTGCCATGAACATAGGCATACACGTATGTGTTTGGATCTGTGTTTTCAATTCTTCTGGGTGTGCACCTGGGAGTGGAATCGCTGCCTTCCGTGGAGTTTCTATAGTTGGCATTTGGAAGAATTGTCAAGCTGTTTTTCCATTATGGCACATCCCCACTGGTGACGAATTCACGTTCTCCACATCCTCATCAACACTCATCCCTCCCCTTCCTCAGTAGGATAGCTGCAGCCATCTTCCTGATATGAAACCCTATGTCCCATTAGCTCCGGTCTGGATCTCCCTATGTCTAAGATACAGAGCGGCATCTCTTACGTGCTTCTTGGCTTCTTTGGGGAAATATCTATACAAGTTCTTCACCCATTTTTCAGCCAGGCTCTTTGTCTGTCTTTGGTGGAGTTCATTTTTTTTTCCTTAGTGACATGTTCAGTCCAATGGTCTTACACCTGTTAGTGAGGTTCAGCTATACAGGTTTTTCCTGGTTAGGGTTACTATTGCCGAGATGAAACACCATGACCAAACAACTCGAGGAAGAAAGGATTTATTTGGAATACACTTCCACATTGCAGCTCATCATTGGAGGAATTCAGGAACAGGGCAGGAAATTGGATGCAGGAGCTGATGCAGAGGCCATGAGAAATGCTGCTTACTGACTTGCCCCCCATGGCTTGTTCCCCATGGCTTGTTCAGCCTGCTTTCTTATAGAACCCCAAACCACAGCCCAGGAGTGGCCCCATCCATAATGGATTGGGACCTCCCCCATCAATCTCTAAGAAAATGCCCTACAAGCTAGCCTACAGCCCGATCTTATGGAGGCATTTTCTTAATCAAGGTTCCCTCCTCTCAAATGACTTTAGCTTGTGTCACATTGATATAAAATCAGCAAGCACAAAGTTAAACTTCATATACCCAATGTCATAGCTGAGTGACATGGACCTATCGAGTTTGGACCAGTGTGCCATACTGCAGTCCCTGACTATGCAGTGAGCATGCATCATCTGTCATTCTTATGTCATTTGGAAACAGCATAAAGATAAATAATCACCCTGTGTGCCAGAGATGGATGGATCTAGTCAATGCATAATCACTCCATGAATAGAGTCTGATGCAAGAGATAGTAGCATTAATTTTTCAAAATAAAAGGTCTTAAACTTCCTCTTTCAATAGAGCAAACTTTGAAAAAAAAAAAAGAAATTAAAAATTAGCACCTACCAGAGAGGTGGCTAGTAATATTTAGTGTCATTGTGCACCGTAATTTTGATAGAAAGTATGGGCTCCTGTGAAGTCTGTTTCTGTGGGGAGAGGTTGAATTGATTCATTGCTGGATGCCAAGGTATCAGGAGAGAACAGAATTGAACTGCCATATCCACACCCATCCATATGGCCCATTTCTGCAGGTTCGTTTCTGCAGATCACATACCCACCAGAGTCAGGTCACCATGCTCTTCTTGCAGCAGACACGCCTGGGAATGTGAATTTTGACACTCTCTGGGTGACTCACCTTGACAAAATGGAGCAGGAAAGCGTTTATAGCCTCTGAATGATTAGGCAAATTCAGTGTACAGAAAGAGTGACCACATTTTTGAAAGCCTTTGGGAAAGCAAATATAGCTATGTTAGGACTCTCACCTTCAGATAGTCCTGGAGATGTTTATGGATGCTATCAGGTTAGAATTATCCTGATCTGGGTATTATCTGGGCTATTCCACTAAAGTGAAGCTTACCCTAACAATATCCACCAGTCTTGAAATACTCTTTCCCCAAATACATCATATGCCCACTGAGGGAATCTCTTTCTGGTCCTGTCTTTGTCTAAGAGGAGCAAAGAGTATCAGTGAGCATCAACCACATTCATCTAGAATTTTCCCCTACAATTTTCTCCTGTAGGAAGTGTGAGTTGCTGAAGGGTAATGGCTATAGCGATAGCAGAGGCAGCTCTGTGCTCAGTAAGGGCGATTCTCAGCTGTCAGGTTAACATGATGGCTCATTACACATTTCAAAATGATATGTATGAAAACTGCCATGACACGTGTGATGCTGATGATGTGGTGTTAAGGAAATCATTGTGTAGAGACCCGACCTAGTCAAGACTTTGTAATACAGGAACTAGAAATAGAAAGGCCTGGAAGGAACTTCCCAAGAGCATTCACAGTAACTGCCCATGCACAGGGCAACTGTTTAAAATATTGGGCTTTAAAGACGGTTTGTTATTTTCATATTGTGTTGTTCGTGGCCTTTCCTAAGGAGGTGTAGAAGTCTGTTTGGCTGAATAGTGCTGGTGCACGTCTTTAATCCAACACTTGGGAGGCAGAGGCAGGTGGAACTCTTGAATTTGAGACCAGCCTGGTCTACAGAATGAGTTCCAGGACAGCCAGAGTTAAACAGAAACCTTGTCCTAAAAAACAAACAAACAAAACACACACACACACACACACACACACACACAGAGAGAGAGAGAGAGAGAGAGAGAGAGAGAGAGAGAGAGAGAGAGA
>JANHMN010000001.1:208986252-209052996 GCA_030674055.1 Rhabdomys pumilio | reverse complement strand
CACACACACACACACACACACACACACACACACACACACACACACACTGCTGCTATCTGGCTTTGGCTTCCACTTGGATAGAATGTGGGATTTTCAGCACTTTAAGTAGCATGGGCTTTCAGCAAACCTCAAAAGGAGGTTCATGGCACCAAAGCACCCAAGAAAGACAATGATAACTGAAGGCAGCTGAGATTTTTACCTCTAAATAGGAGTGACCCTCCAGAGCAGTTACAGACAGAAGAAAGGACCCAAGTGCCCATTTACCCGAGGAGCCACAGGATTTACGAGAAGCCGGTCTGAGTCTCTCTTCTACAGCACTACAAAGATTCACGCCTGGCTGCAGAAACCAGGAAACCCAGGCAGAATGGAACCCAGCATGGTGAGGGTGTTTCTGGAAAGCAAAGAGCCACTGGAGTGCCGGGTCCTCCTGGGCTGTTTTTAAAGTTGTTGAAACTGAGCGGATCTCTTTCTCAGAGGACTTGTGTGTATGTTTGGACAACTTCCTCCACCAAATAAAGCCAAGATAAATGAATTTGACCCTGACACGACCTTTTGTGTCTCTGCCTTGGTGAAGACAATAAACTTGCCCAAGATGAGAAACACTGTGTGCGTAGCATGCTGGGCAGACAAGGGTGGTGTAGAGCAATATTGGGTTTGAGTAATATCCCTGCTGACCTTTTCAGAGTTTGCTTTTCAGTCAAAGAAATCCCAGGCTGGCATTGAAAAAAGTGTTCTAGATAAACTAGAGAAGAAAGTTCTTTTTGAAGTTTAGAAAACCTGCATGAAATTCTGATTCCAAGATTTACTCTTTGTGCTAAGACTATAAGGAAAAAAAAACTGGACAAGACCTAGTGAGATGACTCAGTCAGTAAAGTGCTTGCCACACACAGCAAATCCTAGCACTGAGAAGGGAGAGATATCTGGATCCCTAGGACCTGTTGGCTAGACAGCCTAGACTATCAGTGAGCTCCAGGCCAAAAATGTAAGGCCCCCACAAAGGGAGGACCTTACCCAAGTCTCAGGAATTTGCAGCCACCCACTAACTCACAAGACACCGAACTTGATGCAATCAGCAAGAGGTATATTTCAATCAACATGTTGAGGTCAAGACCCGTAGCCCACGCATGGGCAATGGGGTCTGACCCCGGGGCTTTGGAGACAGAGAGAATTTAAAGCCAAAAACCACAACTCAGGGGAGAAACCACAACCCAGGGAGAGTAAAGGAGGGTTATTGGAGAGTACCTGTGGAAAATCCCAGCCCATTATTCAGTTTGTGACAGGGTCTAAGGAACAGTCATGGGGAACATTTTGTATAGGCTATTCTCTAAGAGCCTATTCATAATCAACCATCTATCTTGTGGTCAGCCAAGTTCCTGAAACACAGAGCTCACGACCAAGCTGACCTGCACTCTTGCTTCTGCCCATCCTGTTAGGAGATTTTGAAAATTTTTAACCCTTTCAAGACCTTGTCTCAAAAACATAGTGGACAGTTCCTGAGCAATGACCTCTGGTCTCCCCATACACGTGTGTGTGTGTGTGTGTGTGTGTGTGTGTGTGTGTGTGTGTGTGTGGTATGGTGTGTGCCTCTGGACATGTGTGCACACAAATATGAACCACATGCATTGACTGTATCAGACAGTGAGAAGCTGTAAGAAATGGAAACCAGGGTAGTACAGTTACCTCAAGTGGCTGGACTATTTGCAGGAATAGTACAGGGAATGATGGGAAATAGGGATCTCCAGGCTCAAGTTCAGCTGAACACTTAAAGCCATATGGCCAGACAATTCCACTATACATTCCACCCCTTGTTAACTCTGGCATGAAAAACATATAACTTTAAGCTACTTCCTTTCCTTTTCTTGTTTCTAAGATCACAGCATAAAAGACTGTTTAACTTTTTAAGAGTTCCACAGTCTTTAAATTTTTCAATACAACAGTTAAGAACCCAAACTGAAGGCTCTTGTAAGTTAAAAACAAGTTATATGCTTTCTTACTCCTAAAGGGAAGAAGAACCAGGATATAGTTACATTCAGATCATAGCAGAAGCAACATCCAGCTGTGCAAATCAAAACTCAGCAGTTGGCATCTGAGACTCACATATGATCTTCCCAGCTCCAAAAGGCTTAAGCAACTCCACTTCTTTGGGTCTGCCACCCACAGCATCTACAGTTCATCTCATAGGCTCAGACCAGCTCCAGCCCACACCCACTGCCATCTTGGACTGTCAGACCATTCTTTTGGCAGCTCTGCTATGCAGGAATCCTCACTGCTACTGAGGCTCCACCTTCACCAATGTCCTCCCCTGGCCTGTTTGGGGACTCTGATCCTGCCACATGACTCCAAATCCCAGAGTCTCTCCATGACCCCTTCAATTCTGAGGTCACAAACTAAGGCTGCACCTTCACCAATAGCCTCACCCAGCCTGTCTTCTGGGACCCCATTATTTCCACACAGTGCCAAGCCTCTATTGCCCTCCCTTTGTGCCTTCAAACTAATACCATATGGGAGATTTTCACATATTAAGTTCAGCTGTAAACTCGAGATGCAGTCTTGGCCCTATGTGTCTGCTGACCCTGAGGAAATAATTCTCAAAGATGTGCCTTAGTGATGCTGGTCTTTTATTAACAACAACTGATTCTTCAGCCCCAGCTAACTGACATTCATTGTCCCTCCCTGTACAGAACAAAAGGCCGTGCTTCCATAGCTTTTTAATAGAAAAAATAACCACACTGTTCCAATAGTCTTTGCTTCCCTCTGAAGCTTTCAAGCCAGGCCTCAACTATCTGCATTGCTTTCACTGTTGTTATCTCTAAGAAATCACAGAACATCCCATTGTGCTCTGAGCACTCAGCAGATTTTCCAGCCCAAAGTTCCAAAATTCTTGTATAAGTCTTCCCAAAAGTAACAATCATGCCTATCATACAATCTCTCACTCTCTGGTACCAATTTATGTTCTACTTTCTTTTCCTGTTGCTGTAATAAACACTGACCAAAACCCTCTTGCAGAGAGAAAGTGTTATTTCAGCTTATAGGTTACAGTCTGTCATCAAGAGGAGCCAAGGCAGAAACTCAAGGAAGGAACCCAGAGGCAGGAACTGAAACAGACCACTGAAGGATGCTACTTACTGCCTTGCTCACTCTGGCTTACCCAGTTACCTTTCTTATGTAGCCCAGGCCCACCTGCCTAGAGAAGGTACCACTCACAGTGGTCTGGGACTTCCTATATTAGCAGTGAAGACAATGTACCACAGGTATGCCCACAGGCCAATCTGATGGAAGCAAATCCCCCATCTGAGACTCCTTCTTCTCAAGTGTGTCTACGTTTGAGAGTGCTGTCCATCCATGCTGAAAATTAGAACCAGCATAAGGGAAAGGTCGGGGAGTGTAGAGGAAACCCTCAACTAACTTCAAATCTCAAAGGATTGGGGAGTCACTGAATAATGTGAGCCTTAAAAAACAAAAAGCAAAACAACAACAACAACAACAAAACACTTGCATTGGTGCTTACTATTGGATAAATGAAGCTTGAGGCTACAGTACAGGATGACAACTGGGGGTTTCTCTTTATGTATTTGAATGTTAGAAGTCACCCTCATTAGAAAATACTTAGAATCATTGAGACTGCTATGCCGACAGCAGTGACCAAAGTTAAAGCACATACAAAGCCCTGCATTTCCCCAGAAACTACCTAACATCCAGCCATGAAGCTAAAGAGAAATATCTACAAGTCACCATCCAGCGTCTGCTGTCATCCTCCATGCTAGGACAGAGTGTCCCTGCCTAGGCGTATTTATATCAGCTCTCTGGAACTGTGACTGTCTTTATATAGGAACAGACCTTTGCAGATGTGATTAAGATGTGAGAGGAGGTTATCCAGGTGGGCTCTGAATCCAAGGGCAAGTGTCCTTGCAAGATGGAGGCAGAGGGGTAAGTGAGACAGGAAGGAGGAAGGCAGACACAGAAGAGAAGTCAGAGCAGACGTGGTTCACCAAAGCCTAGACTGTGGAATGGGATGGGGACCCTGCTAGTTTCAGATTTCTAGATTCCAGAAATATATATATATACTGAGTGGTTTTAGAACATGAAGTTTGCTATATTTCACTGTAGCAGACACAGGACACTTACCCATCCTCCTGCCTTCAGCAGGAAAAGATGATTATCTAGTTGGGGTTAATGATGCTTACCTTTAATCCAACACTTGAGAGGTAGAGGCAGGTGAGTTGAAGGCTAGCCTGTTCTTCATATTGCATTCTAGGCCAGGCAGGGCTATATAGTAAGAGCCCATGTGAAGAAATAAACACACACAAAATGTTAAAAATTAAAAAGATGATTATTATAGGGTGCATAGCCTCATCTACCTCAACTGGCCAAGGACACAGTGGGACTAGGAGGCCTCAAGAATAGAGAGGCTGTGTCTCCCACATAAACATTGCTATGGTTGACACAAGGGAGTATTGATCCATCTGTGGGTGTGAATTACCCTGGAGAATGGGAACGCATAGATTTTTACATCTGAAGCCTGTCTCAACCAGAGCTCTGCTCAAGGTCAAACAACTTTAAACTCCACAGACAGTCTTGGATTCAAAGAATTGATCTTACAAGCACTATGACAATAAAAATAAAAGGAAAACTATTTCTTATCCCATGACATTGCACCTAGTTCTCACTGGGCTGGGCAAATCAGGCCTTTTCTTGATTTCTGTTCTCTTATAAGTGTTGATATCCTGGAAGATGGGGCTCAGAATAGGAAGGGAACTCTCAGAGAGTCAAGGAGACATTGTCCCCTGGCAGGGAGAGATTTTGTTTCACAATATAGCATTCTGACAGTCACATTGTGTGTGGAGCCTGTTGTCCTCTGTCTCCTCTGGGAGCATGCAGGAAGTCTCAGCCTTATCTGTGGATGCTCAGACTTCTCTGGGGGGGGGGTGGTTGAAGGAGCATCTTCTCTCCTGGGTGTTTGGGGGACAAGTAGAGGTGGGAGTAGGGAAATGAATGAGGAATGGATTTTAAAAGCCTTAGAGAAATCTCCCAAGTGATGGGCAAATTACCTACTGCAAAAGCTGGGACACAAATAAGTAAAAGCATATATCTATGTTATTCACCCCACAAAATGTCCTGAGGGTCAAGTGTTATTGTCCCCGTTTATGGATAGATCACATGAGTTTCTAAGAGGTCACATGACTTGAAGTCACAATAAAACATGGAATCTAGATTAGAACCCAAACTTGTCTGCCTCCTAAAAGACTGTACCTTCCCCCAAGTCACATGGATGTAGAGAGAGAAAGGGTGTGGAGCACCTCCCTTGGGAGGGGAGAAGAAGTAAGTCAGGAGACGGGGAGTATTGTGGTTGGACATCATTTAATTACCGAATTTGAGCATCCCACAAGGGCCCACTGGAACCGAAGGTTTGGTCCGGATGGTGGTATTACTAGGAGATAACAGAAAATTACCACAATTGGTCCCATGTAAAGCAGGTCTTTGAATAGCTCTAGAACCACTAATGGAAAATGACTCCATAGACTTAAAACCTTCTAACAAAGAAGTCTCCAGGCCCAAATGTTTTTGTAGAGAAAAAAAAAATGTCTAAAGCATGTTTTATAAATTTACCAATTTTCTACAAATCCTTCCAATAAATAAAAATTCTATTTATTTATTTATTTATTTATTTATTTATTTGTTTGTTTTGTTTTGTTTTGTTTTGTTTTGTTTTTCAAGACAGGTTTTCTCTGTGTAGCCCTGGCTGTCCTGGAACTCACTCCATAGACCAGGCTGGCCTTGAACTCAGAAATCCGCCTGCCTCTGCCTCCCAAGTGCTGGGATTAAAGGTGTGCCCCACCACCGCCGGTGAAAATTTATTTTTTATGTTGTTTTTTATGTTTTTTTTCTAATTAATATAGTACAAAAGAGGAATTTCTACTATTTCACAATGGAGCTTAGTTTTCCATCACTTGGAAAACTAAAACATGTGTTTGAGATTAGCAGAGGCTATGTAGTTAGCTCAAGGCTAGACTGAACTACCCAGAAGGACTTCCCTCCCCCCCCCAAAAAAAATAAAATTGAATGAAGGAAAAGGAAAAAAAAAAGAGAAGAAGAAATAGAATTTATCAATATAAAAGAAAATTAGACACTGTGACATTGTAGTTTATTTCAGGGCTGATATGAGGCTGGCTCAGTATTCAAAACTAAGTCAATATGAGTCATCTAAATTAAGAGACTGATGAAGAAAATCTATAAGGTCAAGTTCATTTAGAAAAGGCATTTGGTAAAGTGCAGTACCGACTCACAACTTTAGAAGTACTCAGAAGAACAGGAATGGGGGAGTTTCCTTAATTACATAAAGATCTACAGAAGAGAACACTGCCCGTCCCCCCCCACCCCCCAACCCCCCATCCCCGCAAACATCATAGTCAAGGATAAAAACATTCCTTTAAACTTAATGGCCAATTTTACTACCCCAGGATCCAGGGAAGGGCCACAGTGCCCTCCGTCTACACTCTTATTCTGAATGGTTCTAGAAACTCTTGCCAATGCATTGAGGTAAGAAAAGAAAATAAGTCACACAGATCAGAAAGAAGAGGAGAAACCAGATGACATGGCTGTCTACTCTGTAGACCACAAAGGATATGTTTAAAGAAAGAAATGGAGAAGCAATAAGTGAGTTTGGTCAGGTCATAGGTCACACTATAAACATATACAGATAGATTACACCTTTACCCAATGGAAATGCACACATTAAGATTAACAATGCAGCACTATTTACAGTCACCCAAAAGTGAGATGCTGGGCTGGAAGGATGGCTCAGTGGTCAAGAGTGCTTGCTGCACTTTTAGAGTTCTTGAGTTTGGCTCCCAGTGGTTAAGTGGCATAGACTCATGCAAATACACACACACACAAACACACACACACACACACACACTCACAAACACACAGAGACATAAGAATAAGTCTTTAAAAGATGAAAGATTATATATAATCCAATAACATATATAAAATGGTGTACTAAAGTTTCCAGAATGCTGAGAAGAGAAAAGATGATACAAACAGAATGAGATGCAGGACAGCGATAAAATTTCAGTTCTCCCCAAACTGGTGTAATTGCCACAAAAATTCTAGAAAGCCCTCTCACAGACACCAAGAGTGTTATAAAATCCACATGAAAAAACAAAGGAACAACAGTGGGTGAAGCCATTTTGGAAAACAAGAGTAAACTGGGAAGAGGTCAGACTGTTCTCTAGTTACCAATCAATACTGTGCAGTACTTGGTGAAGGGTTAGACACATAAATGAATGGACACAGCATAACTAACTCAGAAGCCAGCCTGGCCTGGTGGATCACGCTGCAGCGATAGGGGCGGAGCTGAAGCTGGACAATGGCTGTACAGTGAGGCCAGTCTGGCTCAAAATTCAAACTCAACCAGCCGACCAGAAACCAGAAGCAAACTCATATAAATGTGCACATTTGATTTTTAACAAAACTGTGAGTGGAATCTCACTCGTGATAGTGTGGACAGCATCCTCAGCATATGGGGCCTCAGGCATTGATGTCCCCAGGTTTAACAACTGAGCCCTGGCCTCAGCCTCATAGCTTACAAGACAAAAATATAAAATTCCCAATGGACCACCAACTTCAGTGTGTGGCAGAAAGTATAAAGCCCTTCTTTAAAAACCTGGGAGAATGCTTAGGCTCCAGGTCTTAGAAGACACCAGAACTCACAAAAGAAAAAAATCATAAGTTGTATGTGACTGAAGTTAAAAATATTTCCTTTGTCAAAGATTCAATTGAAAGGATAAATAGATGGCAAAAATAATGTCTGTAAGCAAACAACTGTCAAGGGACTAATCTGAAACATATAAGTAATAGCAAACTCAAAAGTACACTATACCCAAATGATCCAATAATTCATAGGAAAAAGATATTCATGTACATATATACCTATGTATGTACATATATACATGTATATATACATATGTAAATATTTGCACACATATACACATGTGCACACACATATATATTTATGCCATGTGTACATGTTTATGTGCTATTTATATACATGAATGTGCATATTCGTATACATACATATTATTCATGTGTACATTTTGATAAACATATATGTCATATATATGCATTTGCCATATATAGAAATTGAAAAAATAATCAAAATTATAAGCTACTAGGAAAATGCTAAATAAAATCACAACGAGACTATCATTATGCACTTATTAAAATGACTAAAATTTTTCAGTGTTATAGGGCTGGAGAGATGGTTCGGTGGATAAAAGCACTTGATACCGGGCTTTGGCTCCCAGCACCCACATGACAGCTCGCAACTGTCTCTAGCTCCATATCTAGGGAATCTGACAGCATCTTCTGACCTCTGCAGGCACTGCAGGCATGTGGTGCATAGACTTACATGCAGACAAATGCCATACATATATTTGAAATAGTTACAATAAGCTTGATGATTTGAACACAAAATGTCTGCCACACTTTTGTGTGTTGGAGGTTTGGCCCCCATCCAGTAGTGCTATTTTGGGAGGTGATAGGTGGGTGTGTCTCCTGTTCCCTGTTCCCTTCCCTCTTCCCCACCCTTCCGTGTCCTCCTAGTTGCCATGAGTTGAACCTGCCACACGCTCTCACTGCCATGATGGTTGCAACTCAGAGCCACAGCGATGGATCCAGACGACCTTAGACTGAAACCAGGAACCCAAATATGTCATTTCTCTCAGGTGTTTATCTCAGGCATAAAAACCAAACCAGCACACTACATGCTGACTGCAGTGCACAGAAGCTGGATCATGTGGACACTGCTGTTGTGAGTAGAGACCAACACAGCTACTCTAGAAGGCAATTTGGCACTTTCTTAAAGCACTAAATACTTGGGCTGGAGAGATGGATCAGCGGTTAGGAGCACCGACTGCTCTTCCAGAGGACCCAAGTTCAATTCCCAGCACTCATGTGGCAGCTCACAACTGTCTGTAACTCCAAGATCTGACACCCTCAAACAAACATACAGGCAAAACACCAATGCACATAAAATTTTCAAAAACTTAAAAAGCACTAAACACTCAGCAGCTTCACACCTGAGCAGTTATCTAAGGGAAATTAAAGCAGACGTTCCTGCAAAACTCAGCATAGGAGTCTTTATAACTGCTGTATTTGTAAAAGCACAACCCTTTACACATCTCAGATATCTTTCAGCAGGTAGGTGGTTAAACATGCTGTGGTACCTCCGTACAAAGCAGCTCAGCAATGAAAATAGCAAGTTTGGTAACTATGGATGACTATTATTTGAGAATTGTGTTGCATGAAAAAAAAAACTAAGCTCAAAGTGTTTCATGATCCGTGATCCATTTATACAATGTTCTTAAAATGATAAAGTTATGGAAGTGGAGATAGACTAGTGGGGACCAGGTTGGCTCCAAAAGGGCGACACAGAAGGTATGTATAGAGCTCCTGAGACAGCTCAATGTGTTGAGGCTTGACAACCTGAGCGCCATTCAATATCACAAGGTGGGAGAAGACAGACTTCTGCAAGTTGTCCTCCAAGTTCCTCACTCCCCATACATATGCACACATGCACACAAACACAAATGCACACACACACACACACACACGATGAAAATATGTAAAAATTTAAAGAGTTTTACATGATATGTGACATTCTCAAAGAATTAATAAAATATATTTTTTTTTCTTTTTGAAACAGGGTTTCTCTATGAAGTTCTTTCTGTCCTGAAATTCGTTCTGTAGACCAGGTTGGCCTCAAACTCACAGGATCTGTTTGCCTCTTCATCCTGAGTGCTAGGATTAAAGGCATGCAACAGCAAGCCTGTCTTAATATGCTATTAAAACAGATATCTTTATAGACTGGCTAGGGAGATGGCTTAGCAGGTAAAGTGGTTGCCACACAAGTGTGAAAATCTGAATTTGGAACCCTTCTGGACTCTGAGGGTACCAGGCAGCTGCATGGCATCCATACATACATGCAAGCGCTAACACATATATATGTTATGTGTGTGTGTATAGACAGACAGACAGACAGACAGACACACACACACACACACACACACACACACACACACACACACACACACTCTAATAGGAATGGAAATGCCCTGTGCCCTGACTATATCTAGAACCATATCCTGGTTGTTGCGTTGTACAACAGTTTTATACATGGATCATGGTATTTCTTTGTATTACTTACAATTGCATGTGAATCTAAAATTATATCAAAATGAAAAGTTAAAAAAAAAAAAAACCCACAACAGAAACACATAATACAAAAAAAGAATCAAGCTAACAGAGCTGTGCAAAAACACAAGCAATGACCACAAAGGAAAGCATCTCTGTTTGGAGTTGACTCGTAGAGACTTAATTTTTGTAAAATGTAAAACTGTTATCATCTCTTTGTATTCAACAATCTATTGCAGTAGTAGGGCAGCATTGTGCTAATGGGTCAATATTTCTTGCCATTCCATGCAAACACTGGGATTTAGTCCTTACTGGAAGGACAGCAACAATGGCACCCAAGATAATCTGCCCATCAATGAGTCATTTAAAGCTGTCAGGCCTCACTTCTCCCTAAGCTTTATGACACATCTCCCCTCTGCCTCACTACAATGTTAAATGAGGTTTAAAATGACAAGATGCCTCAAATCTACAAATCCACCATAAAGCCAATGTCATGTGTGATTATATGTAGTCTCCATTCCATGTCATCAATTCACAGGATTTTATTGGCAGAGATTGACAGAGTAGGGAATTATTTAGCTACGGTTCTGGGCTGTGTTATGTCTCCTGCACACTCATATATTCAAGTCACATCCTCCAGTACCTCAAAATGGGACTTTCATTAGAGATGGAGTCTTTACAGAGGTAACTAATGTAAGATGATGTCATGGAACTGTCTACTAATCCAATAGGACCAGATTCAATTTAAGAAGAGACTAGGAAAGACATGCAAAGGAAATCATAGAAGGACATAGGAGATGAAGGTCACCCACAAGCCAAGGACTCAAAGGGGAGCCACTCCTGCTAACACCTTAGCTTGGGCCCCTCATAGGCCACAATAGGGAGAAAACAAATGCTTGCCACCTAAGCCACCCATTCTGTGGTACTTTACTGTGGCATTCCTAACAAACTAATACAACTCCTTGTGACTCCCGAGTATAAAGAATTCAAGTTAAATTGTTAGTGACTGGAAGCCATCAAAGGGTATCTCAGGAACCTGAAATGGAATATAGCCTAGTCCTGGAGTCCAACTTAAGAGCACTCTTTGGGTACCTGGGTATGCCTAGCAGCTCTCCCCTTTCCAACCTTCCTACCCCAAAGAACAGGGTCCTTTGTCACAGATCTGGAAGACCAGATCAGAAAAACAAGGATAGTACTATTCTAGCCTGGACAGGCCTTGGGCATGTCACCAGAAACAATGGCAGGCATTATCGTAGTGGGCCAACTTGGACTCCTGGAGTCCATAACAGGGAGAAAGCAGATAGCCGTGTCCTGAACCTAAGCCACCCTCTACATGGTAGTGAAACTCATAGTATATGTAACATTTCCCGCCCTCCATTACACTCACCAGACCTAACACAGCCTTCATCCTTCTTCATCATCTCAGAACCTCCTCTTCCTCTCCTATCCCACCTCCCTCTAACCTCCAGCTTTCAGTTCTGGCTGCCCTCACTTCTCTTCCTTCGTGCCCTTGGTTCTCAACCTTCCTAATGCTGTGACCCTTTAATACAGTGCCTCATGCTGTGACCTCCAGCCACAAAGTTATTTTTGTTGCTACTTCATAACTGTAGTTGTGTTACTGCTTTAAATCATAATGTAAATATTTTTGGAGATAGAGGTTTCCTATAGTGGGTCAAGATCCACAGGTTGAGAAATGTGGCCTATGCAAACTAAGTTCCCTATTCAAGACTAAGTTTATTCTTCTCTGAGGGCTTCTAGGCATGGCAGTACCAATCTTCCCTAAGCCGGTATGCCCCCATTTCATTGCCTAGCTGACCTTCCCCCTTCCCTCGAGTCTCTGACCCATTCCTTACCCGCCTCCCCCGGGGACTGAGAAGGCTCAAGAAAGCAGAAAGGCTTTGGGAGGCCAGGTGAGGTTTACCTCCTGCATGGAAAGCTTCTTTCAAAACACATTAGAAATAAGGACCCATGGGGTTTTTTTTTGAAAGATGGATTAGAGGATTTGTTCCAAGACTCATTTCCATTTAAAAATGTGTAGCGTGTTAGCTTGAGGCTCCTTCAGAACACAAAGCAAACACAAACCTCTTCTAATGAGACAAGTGTCCCATCTGTACAGTTTGACCTGATCCTTGGGATCAACACTTAATGAAAAATCTCTGTACCTCTCTCTCTCTTTATATCAGAGGTGACAAGGTAATGGCCTCCAGCAGTGCCAAGGCCCTCAGAGACGATGACAAAATACAGACAAAGGGTGAATAGACTTGACTGAGGGAGGCAGATAGTGACCTGTCTGTCCTATCGAATGTCCCTCTGGGACCCCTAACTCATCCTCACCTGTTTTACTGACAGGCCTGAGGAGGAAGTGAGCTACACGCAGAGAGGTTTGGACAGCAAAGAAGAGACAGCAAATTAAAGCTGTGACTGAGGGCATCACCTCACTGGTGCACCTACCTCACTCCTCTAACATCCAAAGAACATTCAGAGTTGGCTCCATGGCCCAGGACACCACTCTGCCTGGACCATTAATCAATGCTTCCCTATTGACACTGTAGGAAAGGTAGGAGCACATCTGAGCAGAGTCCAGCTGCACCCCTCTCTGATTACAAAAAAAGACAAGAAAAGACCTTGTTCTTCAGTATAGAATGGAGGTAATACCAACTCTAGGCTGACAGAATGACTTCAAGCCCCCCACCCCCAGCAATGGACTGTGCTACATAAGTCGAATGTATGGCAGTTGGAGCCAGACACTCAACATAACTTAGTTTTGGGGGGCTTTATTTTTTTCTTTTTCCAGGACATCTCCTATGTCATGTCACACAGAGAAAATCATCTTCTTTAGCTATGATAACATAGGACCAATATAGGGGCTCCCCCCAAATTATGAAGATGTGAAAATCAGGTTCCCGTGGGGT
Organism: Rhabdomys pumilio; assembly: GCA_030674055.1. Classification (NCBI taxonomy): domain Eukaryota; kingdom Metazoa; phylum Chordata; class Mammalia; order Rodentia; family Muridae; genus Rhabdomys; species Rhabdomys pumilio. The sequence continues at coordinate 209,039,890 of JANHMN010000001.1, read as the reverse complement.
AAAGCTCACAAACAGTGGCCATTAGTGGCCCTCGGATGAAGAACGCGAGGGTCCCCACAATGCCTTCCAGACAAGAAACCCCACAGGCCTTACCTGCACAAGGGGGACTCAGCGGGCTACAAGAAAATAGCAGTAACAATCTACCTCACACATACTACCCATGTGATTCTCACAGAGACCCCCTAGTGCATTGTTAAACTACCTTTATTATTTTTTTCCATTTATACATAAAGAAACCAAGACTCCTGAGGTTGAAGCATGGCCCAAATCCCATTATTAGAGAGGAACTGGGAGGTCCAGCCGAGGTGACCTCCCCCTTCTCACTCCACTGGAGCTCCTGCTCACAGTATCAGAAAGTAACTGCTCTTCCCTGGGGCTGGGTTAGTTGCTAGGGGCCAGAGGATCAGTAAAGAGGACAGGAAGCAGGCAAATTTACTTTGTAAAAGATAGTTTCAAAGAATGTTCAGGAGTGTATAAAATATAATAAAACATATTTTGGCCTTTTTACAGCACATCATGTGAAATATGCATGTATTTTGAGCTCAGTGTGAGACCCTCAAAAAAAGGTGTGTGGTGTGTGTGTGTGTGTGTGTGTGTGTGTGTGTGTGAGAGAGAGAGAGAGAGAGAGAGAGAGAGAGAGAGAGAGAGAGAGAGAACTGGATCTTGTAATGAAGTATCCAACCTCATATTCCCTCCCCCAAATCCTGTGAATTCAATCTAAACCAGTCCTTCAGAACAAACACAGAGGTCCAAGCTCACTACTGCTGTCTGCTAACTTGCAAAGAACAATGCCATGGGCTTCATCCCTGCTGGAGACAACACAGAGATAGGCACTTCCAAATGTGTCCATGGGCTCAAAGGCTGACCTGCTCTTCCTCCCTATCTTAACGCTGGGTACGGCCCTGCCCTGGGGTCTGGAGCCTCAGTGGACCCAATAGATAAGCTCCTATGAGCACTCAACAAGAGGGCAGAAAAGAGATAAGGAAAAACCAATACAGCAGCAGACGTCGGTGATCCAACTTCAAAGTCGGCTTTAATTCTGAGGCTGCAGAAGCCAAAGTGCATTGGATGTCTGATTGAGCGGATAGATTAAGGGTTCAATCAGAAAAGGCAAGTATTTGTTGCTGATTAAAGAAGCCCCCTACAATCACTGGAGACAGCGATCACCGGGAACTAGAAAAATGCAAATCAGGAGCTACCGCCCTCCCCCTGAGCTGAGCCCTCCAAGGTATACCTGCAGTAAGTAACAAGGCTCATAGCCTCTCCTCCACAGCGGACTAAAGACCTAAAGACCTCTCCTCACACACTGCACCACGTTCATCTCTGCCTCTGAGCATCTGTGAAGATGTTTCCATCCATCTGTAGAGTGCTTTCCACAGCCCCATAGCCTCTGACTGCCAACTTAGCTGACCCCTCCTCAGAGAGGGCTCCCCAGCCCAGCCCAGCCCAGCCCAGCCCATGCAGTCCACCTCTTCGTCCACTCAGTCTTCACTGTGCCATGGTGTGCCTCTTCATGAATAATCTGCTCAGCTAACTTATGCTCGTCTTGTCACCCCAGCTAAAAATTGCCAGCCACCAAGACCCCACCTGTCTAGTCTGCTGATACATTCCTGTTAGAGACACTTGTCCCTGGACTACTCTCTTTCCTGACTGTACATTTTTGGAGAGAGATACTGAGAGCCCTGAGCTCCAGACCTTCTTGTTGAGGTTATTCCAAGATAAAAAGTACTGCCCCCAGAATAAAGTCAAAGTCATGTGTGCATATTGGTCAGTATTGGGACGTGTGGGCACACAAGGAGAGCCTCCTGCCCATCACTGATTAAGCTCAAAACAAGCAAATCCAATCAGAAACAGCAGGTGGTATCTGGGTGCATATTCATGGAGCAGACTCTATTTTTAAAAACCAGAAGAGAGCAAACACAAAAGCCATAGTGACCGCTCTAAGTCACATGACCATAGGGACTTGGGCTGAGGGAAGGATCCCAAGAAAGTTAGTTCTTGACTTTGATATTGTCGCCAACATCTGCTGACCGGCCTTTCTGCCCCAGCTCAAATGCCACCTTCTTAAAACCCCTCTTCCATGCTCCATCCCACATTTCAGCTGCCACCAGCTACTGTCTTGGGTGACACCTCTGTCAAGCTTCTATCTTGATCTACACAGGTCTGACCCCAACCTTTTAGTCAAGGGTTGTGTCGTATTAATCTATGTAACCAGCACACACTAGCTCAGCACGATGCACAGGCTAGACTTTCAACAGGTAATTTTCAAGCTGAATGTGATTTAAACTAGCTCATTATTCAAGTCTGTTGTTGGAGGGAAATGTGACATTCACTTAAATAAGCTAGGGGTTATTTGCATTTTTAGTCCATCCAAACTAGAATTACCATCAGAAAATAAATCCTTTTATATTAGACCAAAATAGTAATGGATTTTGTTTGGAAATAAGAATAGGCATGATCTTTATGTTTCTCTAATTTTTATAAATAAGTGTGTGATTACTTACAATAAAGTTAACTTTTAGATGCTTAGGTCAGAAAGCAGAAATAATATACTCATTTATGGAGTTCTGCTCAGTGAGTTTCTAAGGCTCACAGGCTGGTGTCTTTGACCTGAAAGAATCAGTCACTTGTTTCCTGGCACTATCAGCTAAGTATTTCATCCAAAAGAAAAGAATAATGTATTTTCTAACTCTCTGACAGAAATAAGTCAAACGACTGTCAATCAAGGGCTGGATGAGATAGAGCACTTTCTAGCATGAAGTCCTGGGTTCTAACCTCTCATACACACACATACACACACACACACACACACACACACACACAGAGAGAGAGAGAGAGAGAGAGAGAGAGAGAGAGAGAGAGAGAGAGAGAGAAACAGACAGACACAGACACACAGAGACACAGAGACACAGAAAGACAGAAAGACAGAGACAGACAGAGAGACAGATAGCGACAGAGACAGAGAGAGCAAACCAGCTCACATGTCCAGCTGGTCAGCTTCCTTGTCTATAAATTTGTCTTCCTGTTTTTATCTTGGTCCCAGATTTATGCACAAAACACTCTCATCTTATTTCACCATTTGAATTGTCAACAGGACTGTAATGTCACTCAAAATTATACTTTTCCCAAATCCCTCTACTTCATTCTTGGAAGGCTTAATCTTTTCTTAAGAGAGTCTAAATTTGTGTTTAGATTAAAATAAGATATTAACTTAAGTCAGTGGAACATAAAAAATCCTTCACCTAATTGAGTGGCCCCTGGAGCTGTTTCTCGGGAGTTTCAGTGAAGTGTTCACACTTGTGCGACCCTAGGCTTCTAGGACCATGTGCTGATCCAGAGTTGAATATGCATCTCCAAGTGACATTGGGACTCTGGGACTCTGCAGCTCTCAAGTCACACAATATGGCTCAGTGTTTTACACCCTATTCCAGAATGTTCTTCTTTTCTCTTTCTTGATGTCTGGTGCTTGTTTGTTGGTTGGTTGGTTGTTTTTAGGTTTGTCACATATGACGCTTGCCCTCTGCCATCTTGCCCATACTCCCTGGCAGGATAAATGGAATTCCTTGAACAGCTTCGACAGTTATCACTTGAAATCATCACAGGTTGCATGTCTGTCTGCTCCTGAACTCATGTTGAGATTTAATGTCATTGTAGCCACATTGAGAGGTGGGCCTAATGAGATATGTTTGAGGGTGGAAAGCTTCACCCTCATGAATGGATTCCTGCCTTCATCACAGATGCTGGTCAGTCATAGTAGGGGTGCTCTGACAGATAGCATTAAGCATCCTTCTTTCTCCTGCCTGTGGTAATCTTCCACAGGGAACTAAAGGCCTAAGACGCTTAGTTACCATCACTGATCTGGCCAGTGTTGGCCAGTATTGGCCAGGAGCCTCTAAAGAATGAGACCAGGAACTTTGAAATGCTTCAGACTACACATGTTCCCCTTGGCAGCAGGACCCAACTCCCCATCTCCCTCCCTTCCTCTGAAAACTGGGGATGGTTCTACCTTCTTCCCAGGTGGATAATCAGGGAGAATGCAGGGCGTTTGATTTACATTTGCATCCAGGCAATGCAATATTCGGGAACACATTTTTAAATTTCTACTATTTGTATGAAATTCAAATGTAACTGGGCATGTTATGACTTCTTCCTAAACCTGGCAACCATATCCAGGAGTGTTACAAGGATGAAAGAAAATGAAGACAAGGTTCTGTCGGTGACATGCACACAGTAGGTGCTCAGTGGTGGCACTTAACAAAACAACAGGAAATCATTAATATGATTTCACCAAGCGTATGACAGAACCATCCATCTCCAAGGTACTAAATTTAGCTCTGGCCAAAAACAATTACTTGAGATTTCTTAACATTCCCGGAAGAAGTAGAAAGTCAAACTCATTGAAAATATATCACGTGCGTAGTTTTCAATTATAACTTTATCTTTCCCAGGTTCTGCCCCAGCAACTCTGTAATCTAGCATTTTTCAACTGTCTGGAGAATATGTGCATAATGAATGAGGATAATCGTTCTTTCCCAGAATGCCTTGGCTTTGATGATACAGTGTGTCAGACATAAGGTCTGACTCGAATGACAATTGACTAACTCATTGTTTCCGTTCAATTAACTTACAGCCCTCAGTAGCTGAGCCAGGATTCTGAGCTCCGTTCTTCTGGCAAGCCCCCTCTCATCAAGAAATCTCCCCATATCTCAGCCTAAGCCTTATCTCCAAGGCTAGGACAGATTTTACAGTCAATGACTACTAAGGCAAGTTAATATTTAAGTATATTAACAGAGAAGTCATAGAAAAACAAGAGTATGTTTTCTTTAGTCTAATGAAAAAATAAAACATGGAGTTCTGCCAGGTAAGTGCCTCCCCCCCAAAACTTTCTCCTTTCTTGTCTAGATATTTGGTTGGGTAACTGGGGATGGATTCTTCCAGGGGAATAGAGGATAAGTGGCATGCAGCTCTAAGGTGACATTTTGAGAGTGGCACTGACAACTTAGACACTCTCATTGAGGCCATGATGTGGTAAACACTTCTCTACCCCAAAGTAAAACATAAGAGAATAAGCATCAGTGTTGTTGAAGTCATGAACATCACTGGATCTCCGTTCCATCACCCCAGTCTTCATGGTCTGCACAACCCAGCTTTCTCAGATCAGATGTACACAGAATGAAATCCAAACAGTTCCTGAGCAAGGCCTGTAGGATTGTTGGGAGTTGAACGCCCATCCTCCAAGTCCATATGTTGAAGTCTTAACCCCCGGTTTCTTAGATATAAACAATACTTAGAGAAAGGGTTTAAATATAGGCTCAGTATGTTACAATGAGGCTATTGGAGTGAGTCCCAATCCAAAATGGCTATATCATCATTGTAAGAGCATAATATGCATATTAGAACATAATAAGTATACTAGATCATAATACGTATATGGTATAAACGCTGAAGACAGCCAACCACCCAGAAGCCAAGGGCTCTCTCAACAAAGATCAACTTGCCTATATTTGGATCTAGGATGTTCAATTGTGAGAAAGTAATGTCAGTTCCTTGAGACATCAGATTTGTGGCACCATGGTAGATGCACATGTGTACCTCATATGATCTGCTGCCTCTCCTGCCTGGACGGTCCCCATCACTGCCGTAACTATTTCGCCCAGAGGGTATCACTCTCTGGCCACTCTCATTCCCTGCAGCCTTCTTTACCTGCGTGTCTATCTCCTTGGTACTGAGCACATTCTGTACTTAGGTTTCTTATTCCTGTCCTCATCACCCTGGAGGCCTCCTGATGGCAGCAATCCAGTCTGTCCCACTCTTGTCTTGTCCAAAGCACCTTGCATTATACCTGCAGTGTAGGAGTGCCCAGAGATGAAACCAAGCATTCTGACTGAGATTCAAATATATGTCGAGGATCAGGGCAGACTTGGCAGAAGGCAATCTTCAGGTAAGTGGGAGGGCCTCAGGGCCTAGAGGAGGAGAGGTTTAGGAGGCTAAATTTATGTTTGTTTGATGGGGCCACAAGGTGCCCAGATATTTGGTTAATTAATATAACATTTGTTTGTGGAGATTGCTGTCTAAGTTAAGGTTTTTACTGCTGTGAACAGACACCATGACCATGACAAGTCTTGGACAACATGTAATTGGGGCTGACTTCCAGGTTCAGAGGTTCAGTCTATTATCATCAAGGTGGGAGCATGGCAACATCTAGGCAGACATGATACAGGAGGACCTGAGAGTTCTACAGCTTCATCTGAAGGCTGCTAGTGGAATACTGGCTTCCAGGCAGCTAGGATGAGGGTCTTAAAGCCCATATCCACAATGACACACTTATTCCAACAGGGCCACACCTCCAAGTACTGCCACTCCCTGAGCCAAGCATATTCAAACCACCACAATTGCTGTGGTTTAAATTCATGTGCTCCTTCAAAATTCAGTTCCCCAAGATGAGAGAGAGAGGGTAGAGCCTCTTAGGAAACTGCAATTTGCTTTGTTTTGTTTGGCTGGCTGGCTGGCTGGCTGATTGGATGCTGGTTGGTTGGTTTGCTGCTTAGTTAGCTGTCTGGGTAGTTGGCTGACTAGCTAGTTTGATGGTTGGATGTCTGTCTGTCTGTCTGTCTGTCTGTCTGGCTGGCTGGCTGGCTGGCTGAGTTGCTGTCTTATTGATTGATTGGTTTGCTGGTTGTTTGTTTGGTTGGTTGGTTTAGTTTGATTTTTGATTTTGCCTCTCAGTCTTCCACTGTGTAGGGTGGAGCAGGAATGACCCACACTGGAAACAGTGAATATTCCTCCCTAGACGCTGAGCCTGCTAGCACCTTGATTTTGAGCTTTACAACCTTCAAAGGTAAATTAATTTCTCTTCCTCCTATCTTAGGTTTTGTTATAGCAGCACAAATGGACGTAGACACAATTTCTTTCTGAGACAGAGTAACATTTCAACTGGTGAAGTGAATAAAGCAGTTTGTTCCCCCTGTGTGGTTGGATATCATGCAATCCCTTGAGGGTCTAAAAAAAATGAAAGTTAGTGCAGGGGGAGAATTCATGCTCTCTCCTCTTCTCATGCCTGCTTCCCCCTCTTTCTGCCCATTATCCCCCTCTTGCCCTTTGCCAAGTCCTGCACCATTGGCTGGCTCTCCTGGGCCTCAGCTCCTCAGGTTTAGAGTAGGATAAAACCATGCTGTTGGTTCTCCTGGGTTTCAATCTTGCTTCTCCTTAGCTTCTATAACCACATGAGCTAATTCTAATTAGTACCATATTGTTTATGTTTCTCTGGTGTTACTTTACCAATACAGTTTAGAAAAATGAGCTGAACCCAGAACGGGTACAGGTTTGAAGGGTAGAATGAGAGGTTGTGACTTGTCCTCCATGCCTCCTGAGCCCGGGCATCTTAGCATCAATTGTATCTCCTAGAGGGTCTATGATAACCTAAGATGGATGCAAGATGAGAGAGTGGTCAGCAGTCACTCTGAGACCCTTCCACTAGCCTTCCTTTGCACTCAAAACAAGGTTTTCACAAGACTGAAGCATGAGAGTAGCATCACCGACGCATGAGATGGGGCAGGGAGCAGCCATCTCTGGCAGAGCTCGGAGCAGCATGTGAGCCACGATTCCACATGATGAGATACCTCTCTGTGCACATGACAGTGAGCTCCTTCTATTCTGTGGGGATTTCTAGAAAGCCTGAAGAGAAGGGGCCTCTGCAGGGAAAGCCAACCTGTAGAGGTTAATGAATTATATGCATTTACTCTCCTGGAGATTCAAACCTGGTGAAAGTCCACAGGTACCTGTGAGGGAAGCTAGGGATGTAAACCTAACCATCATTTTCATGCGTAGCAGGAAAGATTGTAACAAGTCTGCATCATACAGCATTAGCCAAAATCTTGTGGAAGAAGAAAGAGAGGCAGGAAACATTGCTGGGATTCACAATCAGTGTCCTGATAGAAAAATACATATGGCATTCTAGGTGCTAACGAGGCATATCAGCTGTCATACCATGGTGCCACCAAGTTATCTCCTTCAGGTGATGAAGACAAGCATTCATTAACATCATCACCCTGTATAGTCGAAATACTTCTTACTGCTATAAACTGCATGCATTTACATCATACATTAATAGTATTGAGAATGTCTGTGGAACTCAAGAAATTTCACACCGTTGAATTTTCAGTTGCTGGATCCAATTTAAAGGCAGATAAACCAAACTTTGGGAAAAGCTGTTAACCCAAGCCACAGATAGTCAGATAAGAGTGAGGATGAAATCAAGGACTACCTGACTCCAGAGTCTCCCACCCTGCTGTACATCTGTCTGGGTCTTATATCTCACCATCTCTCTCACAGATGAAAACACTAAGATCCTAGGAAGTCAGTGACTCCGATGAGTCAGCTGGCCAGTGGATGCCCAAACCCACTTCAGAGCTCAGATTGTCAGCTCAGTACTGTGTCCTAGGCCCTGAACCAGGTTTGGGTTTTAGCTTAGTTTGGGTTTTACTGCTGTGAACAGACACCATGACCAAGACAACTCTTATAAAAACAATGTTTAATTGGGGCTGGCTTACGGGTTCAGAAATTCAGTCCATTGTCATCGAGGCAGGAGCATGGCAACACCCAGGCAAGCATAGTACAGCAGGAACTGAGAGTTCTACATCTTTATCCCAAGGCAATCAAGAAAAGACTGGCTTTCAAGCAGCTAGGAAGAGGGTCTTAAAGCCCATGTCCACAGTGACACACCTACTCCAAGGCTACACCTCCAAATAGTGCCACTCCCTGGGCCAAACATATTTAAACCACTACACTGGGTATCGGTGTCCTCCAGTCAGAGACCACTAGGACACACTTGTGGCTGAACAATATAAATTTGTCACATGTTACAAAGAGGAAGCAAACACACTGGGAGAATTGGGGTCATGCCTCTGTGAGGCATTGGAGAGGACTTTGCATATAACAAAGTGGTCTGGGGAAGGTTTAAGTCAGTAGGGCTTTTCTAGTCTGCTAGGGATGGATAATGTCAGGGCACAGAAATTATCTGGCAGGGAGAGTCTTAGTAAAGAACTAGATGAGGCTAAGGCTGTAAGGAAAATAGAAATTTATCTGTCTATAACTTTATAGTTGTTTGATTTTGGACCCAGGAAAGCAGCTGAGGTGTATATTTTACATACAAAGCAGATCTGGCCTCCATGTTCTCCCAGCATCCCTTAGTCCCTATCTGGCATACCCTGCCCCCAACCCTAAACTTTCCAGCCCATGGGTTGTGCTGTCTGCTGTCCTCCTCTCAGAGGCTCCTCCCTTTATCATCCAGACATCATTTTGGTCACCTTCTCCTTCTCCTTCTCCTTCTCCTTCTCCTTCTCCTTCTCCTTCTCCTTCTCCTTCTCCTTCTCCTTCTCCTTCTCCTCCTCCTCCTCCTCCTCTTCTTCTTCTTCTCCTCCTCCTCCTCCTTCTTCTTCTCCTCCTCCTTCTCCTTCTCCTCCTCCTTCTCTTTTTTCTCTGCATGCATGCACCTCCATTTTCCATGGTAACTTCCCTGGCCTCAGTCCTTGGGGCCAGTGAACTCGTTCACCCAAAGGCAGCTTCCCAATAAACCTACCCTGAATATAATCTAAACTGGCTTGAATTGGCTCATTTCACTGGTATCAGGGAAATAATCTATCAATAACAAGTTAATACACTTAACTGTAAAATAACCACAAATATTTATCTCTCTATTTCTATAGGCCAGCAGCCCAGAACAACATGGTTGACACTCTGGGGAGGGGGAGTCTCTCTGGCTGTTCTGGAGTTCTCTTCTGATACCCTGGGACTCTTGCTAAGCACAATGACAACTGGTAGAATCATTTCCATGTAGCCAAGGGAGACTGTCATCTCCAAGAGATTCCTACCATAAGGGTCACCTGGTCCCTGTGGACATTTCCCAATATGTAGCTTCCTTTATTCCAGGGTAGTCAGAGCCTATTGTGATGGGTGACTGGATCACCTAGAAGGCTAAGGAATATCACTGGGTTTGTCTGTGACAATGTCCTCAGAGAGACTCACCCTGACTGAGTACAGCACCATCCTATGGACCTGAGGGGCTGAACAGAAGAAGAGTGGGGAAGGGAGGAAGCTAATGGGATGTCAGCATCCCCATCTCTACTCCCCAGCCTGCTGGGACATACCCTGCTCTATTCCACCATGCCAATATGACCACAATGGAGCAAATCCTCTGAAATCATAAGCCAAGGGAAATCCCCTTCCCCTTGATGTGTTATGTCAGGCATTCTGCCACAGCAGTAACTAATACAGTGTCCCTCCTCACCTCCTCCTGCATCATGCCTGCCTGGATGCTGCCATGTTCCTGCCTTGATGATACTGGACTAAACCTCTGAATCTCTAAGCCAGACCCAATTAAATGTTGTCCTTTATAAGACTTGCCTTGGTCATGGTGTCTATTCACAGTGGTAAAACCCTAACTAAGACAAGGACTCACATAAAAAGCTGGGCCTTGTAGCATAGGAATGTACTTTCAGCCTCAAGGAGGTAGAGATGGATGGATTCCTGGGGCCCACTGGCCTAATCAGCAAATTCCATGTGAATGAAAGACTTTGTCTCAACAACAACAAAAAGGATGATGGCTCCTGAGGAATAATGCCCAACGTCCTGTAACCTCCACATTCATGGGCGTGTGCACCTACACATATGTGCATGAACACAAGCACACATAGACACAAAAATTCTTGCACTTGTGCACAAAAAGACATGAGCCAGAACGTTGGTTGTAATGAAATAAAAACAAAACTCATGTTCCCTCCTCGCACCACAGAAGTAGCCCAATGCACATCCGCAGGAGGATGGATGAGAACATCGTACCACAATCCAATGCAGAAACACCCTATAGTGTTTAGAAATGAGAGCTCAAGAGCTGCATCCGTCAGCTTTACATAAATCCCCAAAACAATGATAACTGCAAGAGCGGGACATTTACAACAGAACACTGTTTATACCAACATTTGAGAGAGGAAAAGCAATGTTTTAGAATTTTTATGGAAACATAGCATATGTAACAACAACAAAAAAAATACTAAAATATGGATGGAACTGATAAGCTCTGAATGCATGAACATGATCCACTCTGGGGAGGGAGGGAATTGGGGAGCAGAAAAGATCCACTAAGAGCACACAGGAGGTCTACATGGTGTGTCTGCAATGTGTGTGGTTTTTTGGTTTTTTTTTTTTTTAAAGAATGCTAAGCCAAGAGTGCCTTAATATTGAGATGATGAAGGCTGGTAATGTGTCTGCGGGTGGTTTTCCTTATATTATTCTTCCTTTCATTGCTGTATTCTTTGAATCAATAAAGTTTCTCTTTGGCCAAAGGGGATGAGGCAAGTTCATTTTTTTCTAAGCAGGAACAATAGAAACAGCAGGGAAGGGACCAGGAGAGGTAAGTTAGATGTGGCATTGGAGGTTGGGGGGAAAGGACTGACGGAGGGGATAGGCATAGATCTATAATGCTTCAGGACAACAGCCCCCACAAGGAAGTCATTTGTGACCCTACCTCAATCTCTGGTCATAGTAGCAGCTGTGTTACCTCTATTTCTCTTCACTGTGACAGAGTCCCTTACGTAAACAACTCCAAGAAGTAAAGGATTTCAAAGGCTTAGTTTATTACGTAGGAGAAGGTTGGGAAGAGCAGGGTGTTCAGCCTATGGTGGACAGGAAGCAAAGAGAAGGAACACAAGAAGATCACAGGCAAAATAAATCATCCAGGATACACCTCCTTCATGTAAGTCCCACCTCCCACTTTCCACTGCCTCCCAATATGGCCACTGTATCACAAACCCATCACAGGTGCAACTCATCCATTAATCAGAGCCCTCACAATCTAATCATCTCTGAAGATGCCACTGAAGATCCACTCACAGGTGTGCTTTACAAATCTAGAAGATTCTCAATCATCCCATCTGTACATATAAGAGATGCACGAAGTGGTTATCCCCTGGGGCCAGAGCTTCAGGTGATTTCTACTTTCTTCAAATTTTAAATACACTTGTAACACCTGAAGGGCTACTGGATGGAAAAAGAAACGTTGTGTTGAGACTGTCCTCAGCTTCTGATTTAGTAGTTTTGTGTGGACGCTGACAGCTTGCCTCTCTCTTTAGCTCACCCATCCCTCTCCATATGTGCATGTATACACATGGATATGAGCCCCATGGCGGACATATGGAGGTCAGAGAACAATGATTTTTCTCTTGCCACATTTGTGTCCTAGGCTCCAAACTTCAGTCATCAGACACAGCAGTGAGCCCCTTCATTGACTGAGTCACCTCAATGCCCACAGTCAGCATCTCTGATGTGATGTTGATACAGCTGGTCTTGCAACCCTATTTTGAGCCTTGATGCTAAGATGTGACCTTAAAAGGCTCTTTATTGCTTTCTTTGCTTCTTTCTCAGAACCAATCTCACCATATTCTCCAGTGCAGATGTCAAAACACTGTAGTCTCACACATTGCCATATAGGAGACTATGCTTCTTCATTCCAGAACATTCTTCATCACAACCCCATCTCTCTGCAACCTTCATACCCAACTCACTGATGATCACATTAAAGATGAATCATAAATATACCTTAAGTCTCTGTTTTTACTATTCTGTATTTTTTTATTTTGTTTGAATAGTTCATAAGTTAAGAAAATACGATATTCAGACCAAAAAGAAAAGAACTTTTATTTTAAGATGGGGGTATTATGATGTAGTCCAGGCTGTCTTTGAACTCAGGCAGGATAGCAGGAGTGTTCAGGTACAGCAGAACTCTGGGTCAGGATCCCTAGAGTACAACCTGGCAGACAAGGAACAGCAAGGAAGAGCAAGGGTCAAACCAAGTGCACATGAGATGAGTGTGAGGCCATTTTCAAAGGGAACCTGTCTGCACTCTGCATAGAATACATGTGTGTGTGAGAGAAGGGAAAAGAGAGACTTCATATACAGTTGGATCAAAATAAAGGTTAACATACTATAGACACAACTCTGGTGTTAATATGTGACCAGGGAGGCTAGGGAGATGGTTCAGTTGGTAAAGTGTTTGACTTGCTATCACCTGGTCGAAATCCAAGTCCCCAGAACTCATGTTTAAAAAAAAAAAAAACCCATAGCAACACACACTCGTAATCCCAGCACTGGTGAAGTAACGATAGCAAAACTCTCAATTACCATAGATGGAGAAACCAAGATATTCTATGACAAAACCAAATTTACACAATATCTTTCCACAAACCCAGCATTACAAAGGATAATAGAGGGAAAGCTCCAATACAAGGAGGAAAATTATGCCCTAGAAAGAGCAAGAAAGTAATCCTCTTCCAACAAATCCAAAAGAAGATAGCCACACAAACAATGCTACCACTAATAACAAAAATAAGAGAAAGCAACAATCTCCTTTCCTTAATATCTCTTAACATTAACGGGCTCAATTCCCCAATAAAAAGACACAGACTAACGGATTAGATCGTAAACAAGACCTAGAATTTTTCTGCATACAGGAAACCCACCTAAGTGACAAGGACAGACACTACCTTAGAGTAAAAGGCTGGAAAACAATCTTTCAAGCAAACGGTCCTAAGAAACAAACTGGAGTAGTCATTCTAATATTCAATAAAATTGACTTTCAACTTAAAGCCATCAAAAAGGATGAGGAAGAACATTTCATACTCGTCAAAGGAAAAGTCAACCAACATGAACTCTCAATTCTGAACATCTATGCACCAAATGCAAGCGCACCCACTTTTATAAAAGAAACCTTACTAAAGCTCAAAGCACACATTGCACCTCACACAGTAATAGTGGGAGACTTTAACACCCCACTCTCAGCAATGGACAGATCATGGAAACAGAAACTAACCAGAGATACAGTGAACCTAACAGAAGTTACAAACCAAATAGATTTAATAGATATCTATAGAACATTTCATCCTAAAACAAAAGAATATACCTTTTCTCAGCACTTCATGGTACCATCTCTAAAATAGACCATATAATTGGTCACAAAACAGGCCCTCAACAGATACAAGAAAACTGAAATAATCCCATTCATCCTATCAGATTATCATGGACTAAGGCTGGTCTTCAATAACGACAAAAACAATGAAAAGCCCACACTCACATGGAAACTGAACAATACTCTACTCAGTGATAATGTGGTCAGGGAAGAAATAAGGAAAGAAATTAACGACTTTTTAGAATTTAATGAAAATGAAGACACATCATACCAAAACTTATGGGACACAATGAAAGCAGTGCTAAGAGGAAAACTCATACCTCTAAGTGCTTATGAAAAGAAACTGGAGAGCATACACTAGCAGCTTGACAGCACACCTGAAAGCTCTAGAACAAAAAGAAGCAAACACACCAAAGAGGAGTAGACGGCAAGAAATAATCAAACTCAGGGCTGAAATCAACCAAGTAGAAACAAAAAGAACTATACAAAGAATCAATAAAACCAAGAATTGATTCTTTGGGAAAATCAACAAGATAGATAAACTCTTAGCCAGACTAATTAGAGGGCAGAGAGACAGTATCCAAATTAACAAAATCAACTGAAAAGGATGACATAACAACAGAAACCGAGGAAATTTTAAAAATCACCAGATCCTACTACAAAAGCCTATACTCAACAAAATTGGAAAATCTGGATAAAATGGACAATTTTCTAGACAAATACCAGATACCAAAATTAAATCAGGCCCAGATAAACCATCTAAACAGTCCTGAAAGAAACAGAAGCAGTCATTAAAAGTCTCCCCCACACACACACACACAAAAGTCCAGGACCAAATGTTTTTAGTGCAGAGTTCTATCAGACCTTCAAAGAAGACTTAATACCAATTCTCTATAAACTGTTACACAAAATAGAAACAGAAGGAACACTACCCAATTCAATCTATGAAGCCACAATTACACTCATACCTAAACCACACAAAGACCCAACAAAGAAAGAAAACTTCAGATTAATCGCCCTTATGAATATCAATGCAAAAATACTCAATAAAATTCTCTTAAACTGAATCCAAGAACATATCAAAACAATTATCCATCATGATCAAGTAGGCTTTATCCCAGGAATACAGGGATGGTTCAATATATGGAAATCCATCAATGTATCCACTATATAAACAAACTCAAAGGAAAAAAATATGATCATATCACTAGATGCTGAGAAATCATTTGACAAAATTCAACATCCCTTCATGATAAAAGTCTTGGAAAGATCAGGAATTCAAGGTCCATACCTAAACATAGTAAAAGCAATATACAGTATATCAGTAGCCAACATCAAACTAAATGGAGAGAAACTTGAGGCAATCCCACTAAAATCAGGGACTAGACAAGGCTACCCACTCTCTACCTACCTATTCAATATAGTACTGGAATTCCTAGCTAGAGCAATTAGGCAACAAAAGGAGGTCAAAGGGATACAAATTAGAAAGGAAGAAGTCAAAATTTCACTATTTGCAGATGATATGATAGTATACTTAACTGACCCCAAAACTTCCACCAGAGAACTTCTACAACTGATAAACAACTTTGGCAAAGTGGCTGGGTATAAAATTAGCTCAAACAAATCAGTAGCCTTCCTCTACTCAAAAGATGAACAGGCTGAGAAAGAAGTTAGGGAAACATTACCCTTCACGATAGTCAAAAAAAAAAAAAAACCAAAAACAAAAACAAAACAAAACAAAAAACCTTGGTGTGAATCTAACCAAGCAAGTAAAAGATCTGTTTGACAAGAACTTCAAGTCTCTGAAGAAAGAAATTGAAGCAGATCTCAGAAGATGGAAAGATCTCCCATGCTCATGGATTGGAAGGATTAATATAGTAAAAAATGGCTATCTTGCTGAGAGCAATCTACAGGATACCCCATCAAAATTCCCACTCAATTCTTCATAGAGATAGAAAGAGCAATTCTCAAATTCATTTGTAATAACAGAAAACCCAGGATAGTTAAAACTATTCTCAACAATAAAAGAATGTCTGGGGGAATCACCATCTCTGACTTCAAGCTGTACTACAAAGCAATAGTGTTAAAAACTGCATGGTATTGGAACAAGACAGGCAGGAAGCTCAATAGAATAGAATAAAAGCATCAGAAATGAACCCCCATACCCATGGTCACTTGATCTTTGACAAAGGAGCTAAAACAATCCCGTGGGAAAAAGACAGCATTCTCAACAAATGGTGTTGGTTCAACTGGAGGTGAGCATGTAGAAGAATGCAAATTGATCCATACTTATCTCCTTGTACAAAGCTCAAGTCCAAGTGGATCAAGGGCCTTCACATAAAACCAGATAAACTGAAACTAATAGAGGAGAAAATGGGAAAAGCCTTGAACACATGGGCACAGGGGAAAAGTTCCTGAACAAAACACCAATGGCTTATGCTCTGAAATCAAGAATTGACAAACGGGACCTCATAAAACTGCAAAGCTTCTGTAAAGCAAAGGACACTGTCAATAGGACAAAGTGGCAACCAACAGATTGGGAAAAGCTCTTTACCAATCCTACATCTGATAGAGGGCTAATATCCAAGGTATACAAAGAACTGAAGACTCTAGACAATCAAATAATCCTATTAAAAATGGGGTACAGAGCTAAACAAAGAATTCTCAACTGAGGAAACTCGAATGACTGAGAAGCACCTAAAGAAGTGTTCAGTATCTTTAGTCATCAGAGAAATGCAAATCAAAACAACCCTGAGATTCCACTTCATACCAGTCAGAATGTCTAAGATCAAAAACTCAGGTGACAGCAGATGCTGGCGAGGATGTGGAGAAAGAGGAACTCCTCCATTGTTGGTGGGATTGTAAGCTGGTACAACCAGTATGGAAAGCATTCTGACTTGATCAGGCTAGCCCTTCTTGTACTGAGAATACTTTTATTCCTGCCCATCACGTTAAAGCTTGTCTCTAACTACATCAACAGTCTGGCAGCCAAAGTACAAGACTTGAAACTGATAATGGACCCCCAGACAGAGTTATTAATTTAACAGGCTGCGAAGCCAAGGATGAGTAAGATTCTGCACAGAGCCTTACCAACCTAAGACATAAGTGAATTGCTTATGATAATGCATATTCCACGACGGGTAAGGAAGACTTTCTTGTCAGAATGACCTAAGACATGCTCAGTCTAGTTTATGCAATAAAAAGGGAGAGATGTGGAAAGCTTTTGGGGCTGCCTGGCAGGAATCTGACATAGGCCAAGGACAAGGAAGTGGACTGCAGACAGGAATCTGACATTGCACTGGAACAAAGAAGTAATTTCAGGCAGAAATCTAAATCCTAGGCTAAAACAAAGAAGAAACTTCAGGCAGGAATCTAAATCTTAGGCTAGAACAAAGAAGTAATTATAGGCAAAAAATCTAAATCTTAAGCTAGAACAAAAAAATAGGCTTCAGGCATGAAAATGACTTTGGGCTAGGCCAGGGAAGTAGGCTCAGATATTTTGATCATCCTGATAAGCCCTTAGAAATAGTGATCACAGGAGTGATCATGGGACTCTGTTTATTGTCGCAAATGTTCTTTGATTATTTCGGTTTATTGTCTTCCTTGTTCCTGGACTATTTGCATCTATTGTATTGCTAGTTCTTCAACCTAGAACTGACCTTAATACTTGCATGTAATTTAAACAGTATAAAGGCAAAAAGGGAGAAAAAGGGACAGGATAAGGGATTAATGAGTGGGAGGAATGGGGAAGGGGGATGGCATCTGAAATGTAAATAAATAAAATATTGAATAAAAAAATAAAATAAAAACAAAACACATAGCAACACACACTCGTAATCCTAGCACTGGTGAGGTAAAGATAGGTGGATCCTTTGGGCTTGGTGAGACGTGGACCAGTGAGAAACCCTGTCTCAAAAAAACTCCAAGGAGGACAGCTGCCAAAAGACAACAACTAAGGCTGTCCTTCAGCCTCCACACACATGTGTACACACATGCATGCATGCATGCACCCAGCCCCACCCCTACACACACACACACACACACACACACACACACACACACACACACACAGCCTACCCAGAGACTCACACCCTGTAAGCCAGTTCCTGAGGCTTCTGAGCCCTGAGTCTGCAGAGCAGCACCAACTCTTCTCAATACCTTGACTGGCCCTCAGGACAGCTGCACCGAAACACCTCTATTTCATTTTTTAGCATTTTGGCCCACGCCTCTGTCCATGTGGGAGCACTGATAGTTTTACCAGCTTAAGCAAACCCAGGGCTCACTCCCCAATCCAGCAGAGGGAGTTCAGCCTCAGAAAGTGACCAGAGAGACCTTTTGGAAAAAGTCAAGCTATTTTTCCCTGATGTTTATTTTTCTTTTTGATACCATTGGCAAAGACATGCTACAGTTAAAAAAAAATAAGTCTGTATGAAATGAGGATTTCTCTCTCTCCTGAACTGCTGCTCACTAGCTTTCCAAAATAGAATCGTATCTGAGCTGCAAGGTTAGATTGCTCACCCAGTGACTCCATTTTCGGATCTGCTTCCCTGAAAGGAACTCTCATAGCTGTGCCTCAGCAAGATCAGCTATGCACTCTCTCTCTCTCTCTCTCTCTCTCTCTCTCTCTCTCTCTCTCTCTCGCATCTTGTAGAAGTTGGAGTAGCTGAACTTCCTGAGAAAAGCAGAATCTCTCTCTTGCCACACCTCCACTCAGGACAAATTCTGTTCCTTCAGAAAGACGTGGAAGAAGCATTAATAAGAACATGAGCAGCTCTTTGAACAGAGATATTTCCTGTTGACCCCAGCTCACAGGCATCACTGGAGAAACGCAAAGGAGAGAAACAGGCACAGACATAGTCCAAGAAATACACTCACTGAAGAAAAAGAGAAAAAGATAGAAGATGGGGGATGTTTGTGCAGACAGCAACTGCAGAGTGTGGATATAGAAAGAAGGAGAAAGAAATGTGGGCAGATAAAACATGGCTGTTGGCATGAATGGACTGGAGCAATGGCTAAGAGAGTGTGTGCCCTGGTCCTGCAGAGACTGCAGAGAGGCCACTTCTAACTTTGCTTATAACCCTCTTTCTGTCTCAACCACACCTACAAAGTTCAACCATGGCTACCCCAAAAGATCTTCTATGGAGCTACCATATTAATAACTTACACATTGTTCTACTCAAAGGAATCCCTCATTGGGAGAATTCCCAACATGATCAAGTATACATTCATTCACAGAAAACAAAGGATTTTTGCAGGATCCCCCCAGGAGCAGTAAAGATAAGCCAGATCTTCACTATCCTAGGCAGAGAAGTCCAGAGGAGGTCAGTGAGAATTACCCAAGGTCCCTAAAACCAGCTACAGTGCAGGTAGCCTTCAGAAGGCTCTCTACCAGGCCATTTCTTTCCACTCTAAGACCTTGGCTATGTCTGTTGAGCATCAACGCTTCTCTCCATATGTCTCCTTCTTGATTACAGTTCAACACTGCAATAGTTCAGACCCAGCCTGAACCATCCTTTTTCCATACCCTGAATGTGCATATTTAGCAATTTGAGTACTTGAGTGTGGCACATATAAATATCACACGAAGTTATTTTTGCACATTTCAAATCTCGCCTGAGCTAGCTTTTTGTTCCTTCTCTTGTGATGCTGAGTTTTGTCACACCCAGCCCATCAGCTCCACCCTCAGCTGGATGTTTATTCTACAGTCTACTATTCTTTCCAACTGCCAGCAGCCAACTCCTTCCTTCCATTCTTCCCCCTCAGAACTGAGCATAGGCTTTTAAAGCCAGATGGACCCAGCAGTCCCTCTGGTCCCTCTGGTGCTCCAGTGGACCCATCCCCTGCAACATTAGAGCCTTGACTCATCTCCACCAGGGTTTGTACCCAGTGGCTGGATTAATGAGACTACCGATATAGTCATTTCACTGCCATCTTCATAATTAGTTCTCAGTGGAAGTTGTGTTAGTCATGATCCTTCTCAGTAGGAAGAAGGGGAGAAAAGTGGGAGCTTTCGAAACAACCTGGAACAGGAAATTTGAAACGGGACCTGACTAATCTAACTGGAAAGACCACTGAGAAGAGGTGAAGAGAAAGTCAAAAGAAAGTTGTGGCTTGGGCATGCACGCAGGGAGTACTCGTGTCCTCAAAATACTCTATTCAGATAAGTAAGGGATCATTACCTGAACACTCATTTGTTAAAAAAGCCTTAGGAACTCGACAGTGGCAGATGTTACACTCTTGGGACAGACAGCAGGAGAAACGCTTATCTGCACTCAGCCATTGGGTTTCCTGGATGAGTTACAAGTCTCTTCCTACAGCCAGCAGCAGCCAGCACTGTGGCAGTGGAATTCGTGTCACACACCCTGATGCCGAGCTCACATCTGATATTCCATTTGTCCAACAAATTGTTTCATGAGTGGAAAACTAATGACTGTGAAGTCCAGCTGGCGTGTAAAAGTCTCCTACAGGCTGACTGTGAACAAGGATGGCACCAAGCTGGCAGAATTGCCAATAAGCTGGCTGGACCAATTTGATGTCTTCAGACAACATGGTGAATCCAAGCACAAACACGGCAAGTGCCTTCTGAGCCCAGAACTGGCGTGTGAGGAGCAGAGAGCTTCCAGATAAGTGGGCAAGGAAATGGCTGCCACTGACTGCTGGACACCTCAGCTCTAATTTCAAATTCATAGAGATATGTCTATAGGCACAGGCATGGCCAGTGGCAGTTGGTCTGGTCAGGTTGTGTTTGCAACCGAATGGCAAAGCACATGCCTGGAAAGCTCAAAGTCCTAATTCAACTCTCAACATGCCACAAACAAACAGATACAACACATTCATGAGCCACGTAACATACCCAAGATTAAAGCTCTGTTCTTCCTAGACTTTTCTAGAGAACGTGACACCTTTTCAAGAAAAGGATGGTCCCCAACTTTGAGAAGTTTGTGGTCCAATAAAAGATGTCTTTTTGGTTTAATAAAACATCATAATAAATAATCAGGAAATAATTGCAAACACAACAGATTTCAGTATTCCTTGCCCAGTTTGATTTTCCCCCGTCCCACCCATGCTCTCTAAAAAAAACCTCATTTTGATGCATTCATGGCTTTTTAATTCCTCTACATCAAACACCTATTTTGTTACATCTGACCATGAGTAGTTAAGGTTTGTCTTAGATTATTCTCATTGTTCAGGGTCACACCAAACGGGGACCTTTGCCCAACATCTGAGTTGCTTCCAGCCTTCTGAATTTAGTAGAGAGAAAGTCATCTGCCACTACATAAACTGAAAGTGCAACCAGTTGTCTCCTCAGTCCACCACAGCTATGCCATAACCCAGTAGTGGGACCCCTGCTAGCCCAGCACACTCATCCTTCCCTTTGAAACAGGAACAGGCAGATGCACAACAAGCCCAGGCAATGTTGCCAGCAAGATTAAGTGCAACAGAGCAAGGCTCTGGAAGAAGAGAAGGGGTCAGTGCTGGGACCAGAGAGCCAGGCATCCCAGCCTGTCACAGATAACCCATTAATCAGAAGGGTGATGGCAACAGTGCTGCCATCCCAACGCCCACTCTGGACTGGGATGTGCTGGTATTTCTTGGTCCTGATGCAATGGAATTCCAGGGGAAGGTCAGCGTGTCTCTGGCAGGCAATATCACTTTCAAAAGTTTGAATTTACTGAGCAAAAGTTAAGGCACAGAGAATTCACAGAAAAGCTTCAAAGTAGATGAGTGACGAATCAGTTAAATTCCCAGAGTGGCAACACTTGGCTGTGTATCTTTAATGCCTCACTTCATATGCATGAACCCCCAAGCGGTGGTAATCATCTTCCTATAAATGGCAGCGTAGCGCACATATCCTCTGGCTTTCCTCAGTCAGCACTATGATTATGAGATTTTTTTCAGGATGATATATATGGCTATCTGTTCACTTATCTGTTTTTTTATTGTTGTTTTTTTCTTTTTTTCTTTCTTCTTTTTGGTTTATTGTTTTTGTTATTTTTGCTGCCTGACACTATAGAATACTCCTAAGTAGGGGCACCACAGTTTGTACATCCCCCTATGGGCATATGCATGAGTTATTTCTAACATTATGTTAATATAAGTAATGTTGCTATACATGTCTTTGTGCATATCTGCCACAAATCCCTGGTACAAGATTTTCTGAGTAGAACTGTAGACTCCTGTCAGTGAACATATCCAAGTGGATTCAACACCTCCCTGTATCTCGTTCTTGACAGTAGTTATATCAGGTCAGCACCAGCTGCCTTTGTGTTCTCTATCAACAAATCAAGACATTTCCATGAAGACCTCAGGATCCAGCTAACTCCATCATGATTCTTTCTTTGTTTCGGGGAAAATTCTCTCCATCTCAACAAAATCAAATGTATCTGTTACTTCTCTGTTGCTGTGATAGTATACACTGAAAAAAAAACAAGTTAGGGAAGAAAAGGGGTTATTGGCTTATGGTTTCAGAGTGAAGAATCCATAAAGGCAGAGATGGCATGATGGCAGGGCAGAAAATAGGGAGATCACATTTCATCCATACTCAAGAAGCAGTGAAAACAGAAAGTTGGAGCAAGGCTGCAGCCCTCAAAGCCTGCCCACAGTGATTGATGTGCTGTCTCTAGCAAGACTCTACCTCCCAAAGGTTTCGTAACTTCTCCAGAGAGCGCCAGCAACTAGTGACCAAATGTTCAAATGTGAGTCTATGGGGATATTTCTTTTGATTATTTTATTTTTATTTTATATTATAGATGTGAACATTTTTACTTGAATATATATATGTGTGCCGTGTGAGTGCCTAGTGCCTGCGAAGGTCAAAAGAGGATGTCAGATCCTCTGGGAGTGGAGTTACAGTTGTGAGATGCTATGTGGTTACTAGTAATTGAATCTGGGTTCTTTGGAAGAGTAGCCAGTGCTTTTAACCACTGAGCCATCTTTCCAGTCCCTAGAGGACATTTTTCTTTTAAACCACCACACCAAATTTCTGTAACCAATATAAACAGAATTTTTTTTTTAACCAAAGACCCAGTCTGTTACAGTTCACCCATGATATCAGCCATCCCCAATTCTTCAGGTCAGTTATTATACCCAGCTCAAAGTTCACACTGCTGGGTCCAAATGTGCCTTCTCAGGTCTGCTGACCTATCAGATAAAATAACACATGATCAAATTCACCCAATAAACGTTGAGAAAGTAGAAGCAATGTAATTAAATCAACACTCAGAAGCAAGAGGGATGGAAACATGACAGTCACCAGCCCACAACACATATCAGGTCCCACTGGAGACAAATAGACAGGAGTAGTTCAGGTGACCAGCCTGGCAGTCCCCGGTTCTGTACTTGGAATGACCCTCTCCCCTTTGACTTACATGACCCCTTATCTTACCTCCGGGAAGGAGCTTCCCTTCCCGCCATTTCTAAATAGCTCCTCTGAGGTAGTCGTGAAACAAGATGCCTGCAAGGAATTATATCATCTTCACCAGCTGTTTTTTATAGACACAACAATGATTAAGGTTACTGTGACTCTTCTTGGACAAGTGAATGTCAGATTCTTAACTCACCATCAGATTAGAAAAAAATCAAAAGCTTGATTTTGAATTTGTTGGTAAGGCTACATGGGTAGGCTCTCTATGTATTGCTGATGAGAGCATAAACTTGAATTACTTCAGTGGAGACCATTTGACTAAATATATTACTCACGGATATGTGAGCAATTTGGAGATATATATTTAGATATCTATCTATATACATTTGGCTATGTTCATACACATTACTCATGCAATATCTTTGACTAACTTCATTTCTAGGAATGTATCATACAAATGCTTTCAGATATAAAAATGACATTTCTACAGGATTATTCATTCATTATTGCAGCCGTGCTTCCAAAGCTCAGAATTGGAAACTCTAAGTGTCTGTTGATCAATAAGGAGTGGTTACATAAATCATGACACATCTATACAATGATATCTGATAAGCATAAGAAAGGAAGAATGTTGCTCATGGAGGTGAAGAGATGACTCAGTTATTAAAAGCACTTAATGCTCTTGCAGAGAACCTGGCTATGGTTCCAGGTACCCACATCAGGGCAGTTCCCAAACATCTAGATCTCCAATTTTAGGGAATACTATATCAACTTCTGGCATCTGCAGACACTTGCATGGTGCATATAACTTCATGTAGGCCCAGACACATATGCATAAATTTAGACAAGTAAATTAAAAACTTAAATAAGAGTCTCTTAACTTAGATGTCCAAGGAGCATTGTTAAATCAAAAAGATCAAAGGCAGATGAATACCAGTATACATAGAACATGGTGTCATCCATGTCAAAAAAGGAAATAAAGCCATGTGTTCTCTGGGAGAATATAGAAGAAACATAACAGAATCATAAGTGCAGACAGGAACAGAGGCTGTGGGAATTAGTAGGAGGGAGACTTTTCACAGGTATCCAATTATTTTATTAAAGTCAGTGAATATACTCATATCAGCTATTTGACATTTTAAGTGGAAGATTTGGTGGCTCGGTGTTGAAGACTACATTTTTCACAGTAGTTAACAGGAGGAACCCACCCAGTGTCCTAAACAGGTGAGCGAGTAAACAGAGCATGGTAGATTACACACGGCAGCTTCTTATTGAGCCTTGAAAGAGTCTTTGCATGGACATGCTCTAAGACTATGATTTGAAATGAAACAAGCCATTCACAAGAACACATGCTACATGACTTTACTTAGATGAGGTGCCTGGAACAGTCAGAATCAAGGCAGAAGGTAGAGTAAGGGACCAGGAGAGGGAGGGACAGACATTAGAGTTCAATGGGTCTAAAGTTCAGTGAGGAAACCAAAATGTCCTGGAAATAGACAGTGACGATGGCTGTGCATCAGTCTGAATGCTAATGACCTATACATCAATTTTATGCAGATTTGACTTCAGTAAAAAAAATTAGCTCATCAGCCCCCACAAAAATCCATTTAATTGTACACATTAAGTGAATGAGCTGTATCTCAGGGAAGGCATTAAAGTAAGTATCCGGGAATGAAAAATTATTAAAGTGTATTAAATGCATGTATGAAAATGTTGTAACAAAACCCATTATTTTATATAATTAATGTATACCAATTAATAAAACCTTGGGAGGCTTTATTCAATTTAATCAATTCTACTACAGTCAAGTAACAATAGACAATTCTTAACCAAGTCTTTATATTGTGATGGGCAAGAACATTATGGTGTCATGGAAAGACCTAACTCCCTTAAATTAGGTCCTCACCTGTCACCATTGTGAACACAGTTGACTTCAACTAGCTCTGAAAGGCCTTATCTATAGACAAAGTCACACTGGTGGCTGGGGCTTCAATGTGGGAATTTTGAGGGGACACAATTCAGTCTATATTATACAGTTACTTTCCTAGTTGCTATAACCAAATACCTGACAAGAAGCAACTCAACAGAGAAAGTGCTTGTTTTGGCTTATAGTTTTTAATTAGAGTACACCCTGTCATTGTCATGGCAAGAGAATGAGGTAGCTGGTCACCTTACATCAGAAATTAGAAAGCATAGTATTGACAAGATAAGATAAGCTATCAAACCCCAAGGCCCACCCCCATGATTTACTTCTTCCAGAAGAGTTCCTCCTCCAAATGGTTCCATATCCTTCCAAAGCTATGAAGTGTGGTGGTCTGAATAAAAACGGCCATAGTGAGTGGCACTGTTAGGAGGTGTGGCCTGGTTGGACTAGATGTGGCTTTGTTGGAAGAAGTGCATCACTAGGAGGTGGGCTTTGAGGGCTCAAAAACTCAAACCAGGTCTAGTGGCTCATAGTCTCTTTCTGTCACCTGTGGATCCAGATGTAGAACTGTCAGCTGCCTCTCTAGATCCATGTCTAGATGCATCCTGTGTGCCACCATGCCTCCTACCATGACCAAAAATGAACTAAAACTCTGAAGCTCTAAGCCAGCCCCAATTAAATGTTTTCCTTTATAAAAGTTGCTGTGGTCACGGTGTCTCTTCCAAGCAATAGAAACCCTAACTAAGACACACAGTCAGTGGTAAGAGCTAGATAGATTTCTCAGTGTTACAGAGGGACATTATAATAAGCAAAAGGAAAAGACTAGAACGAGCCTGTGGTGTTGGATTGGAATCAGGATGGACACAGGAACAGTTACCAATGTGTGTGTGTGCACATGGATGGAGATGAATAGGTATTTTTCTAGCTCTGCCTGTTGGAGGGATGCTACAACCAATGACTCCCACTAGCACCACCATCCTCAGATCCAGATTTTATGTGCTAAGTACCACTCTACAGTACCTGAAGCCTGTGATCCTTGGAGAACCAGCTGATTCCAGGGCTGGGGCAAATACAGATGAGTCTGATGATCTAGAAGCGCCATATAGAAGGGACATGCTCAGAAAAATAGAGGTACGGGTGCATCTGAGGAACATAGGAGCTGCTAACATAGAACAGCCAAAGTATGTCCAAAGCTGGAGTAATTTGAGCAACAAGTTGAATAAGACAGAACTAGATAATAACCCGAGTAAAGGATCCCATAACAAAATAAACAGAAAAGAGGAACCTGCTTTCTTACAGACAGATTCCATGACTTAGGTATGCGATCCTCTCTGCCTGCTGTCTACCGTTGTCTGCCCTTCGCTTTGTATACTCTAGCCTAAGCATAGACTGGCTTTAAGACCTGCTTACGAAGGTCACAGGAGGCCATGATGGTGTGTGTGGTCCATGCTGGCACAGAAGGCCATGTTGGGGTCTGCAGTCCTGCTGCCCCTGGGGGCCCAGGTCGATGTACATGGCCTGTGTTACCACCAAAAGTCATTCAGATGTCTGTGGCCTGTGCTGCTGCCTGCAGCCATGTTAGTATCCATGGGTCATACTGTCACCGGAAACCATGCTGAGATTTGTGGAACATGCTGAAGCCAGAGGCCAGGTGGCTGTCCGTGGTCCATTCTATCACCAGACGCTATCTTGAAGTCCATGATCCATGCTCTTGATGACTGTAAAGGACAAGGGAGCTTCTTCTGCTGTGGTATCGATGACTGAAGACTCACAGTTAGGGAAGAGAGCCATGGAAGGCTTCTGTAACAACTCCCACTCCACCCCTCGCCCCCAGAAGTAACAACCTAGACAGGAAGCCATCAAAAAAGAACTCTTTAAAATTGGGATAAGCATGCTGAAGTGTAGCCCCACAATGGATGGCCACTGGCAGGGGTTGGGGTGGAGAAGGACTTCCTTTTCTTTAAGGAGCTGGTCACTGGGAGTTTGGCTTGGGATTGTTTTGTCCTTGGTGTTTTGTTCGGGGAGGTTGGGGATAAGGGTAAGAGGTGGGTCTGGGAGGACTGGGAAGCAAGGATGATCAGGATGCATTATATAGAATTCCCAAGTAATCGATAAAAATATTATGCTAAAAAAAATCCTTGCTTAAAAGAACAAAGTGTGGGATGTAGTGCAGGATAAAATACCACTTTAAAGGAACCTGGTAAATACTCACCTGTACCAGTCTGTGCCCACAAATCACTTAATGAGCATTTAGAGCACAAATTTTAGGTCATTTCTAAAGAGGCTCATCATGGCTTTAACAATAAAAATGAAGTGGGTTTGTTCTGACTCACCACTTTAAAGGCTTCTGCCCCTGGTCACTTGGCTTCATGCTTCTGGGTTTGTGGTGAAGATCTTTACAGCAGAGGAAAGATGCCAGGAAGGGGGTAGGGAGGGGGAAAAGAAGAAAGGGACCCAGGAGGAGGCATACCTTTCAAAGGCACACTTCCAGTGGCCTCCTCCAAGAAGGCCCAGCTGCTAGTCATCCACTCAGCTATGAATTTCTCAATGGGCTAACCCACTGATCATGTTACAACCTACCTACATTATCCAATCACCTCAAAAAAGACTATCAGCTGACCAGCACACCCTTAACCTGCTATGCTTCAGGGGAAGTGTGTGTGTGTGTGTGTGTGTGTGTGTGTGTGTGTGTGTGTTGTGCATGTGTGTCTCTGTGTGCCTCTATGTCTGTGTGTGTGTGTCTATGCAACTGGGGGTGTATGCTATGTGGACTGGTAAGTTGTGGTGTGTGTGTATTTGTGTGTTTGTCTATGTGTCTCTGTGTGTGTCTGTGTGTCTTTGTGTCTATGTGTGTGTGTAAATGTCTGGGTGTGTGTGCTGTGTAGGGTGGTGTATTGTAGTGTGTTTGTGTGTGTGTGTCTGTGTGTCTGGGAGTTGTATGCTATGTGGAGTGGTTGTGGTGGTGGTGGTGGTGGTGGTGGTGGTGTGTGTGTGTGTGTGTGTGTATAGTGTGTGTGTGTGTGTGTGTGTGTGTGTGTGTGTGTATATATTTATATGTCTGGGAGTGTATGCTGTGTGGGGTGGTGTGTTGTGGTGTGTTTGTATTTGTGTGTGTGTGTGTGTGTGTGTGTGTGTGTGTGTGTGTGTGTCTGTGTGTCTGTGTGTGTCTGGGGATGGTTGCTATGTGGGGTGGGATGTGATAGAGTGGTATATGTGTGTGTGTTGTGTATGCTATGTGAGTGTGGGTGTGTACATTAGTGTGTGTGAGTATGGGCACACACATGCTACAGCATGTGTGTGGAAGTCATATTACAACCTCAGCTGCTGATGTCACCTTCCACCCTTTTAAAGACAGAATCTTTTTACTGCCATGTGTGCCAAACTAGCTGGCCCATGAGCTTTGGGTGATTCTTCTGTCTCTGCCTCCCATCTTGCCACAGGAGAGCTGAAATTGCAAATATAAATTTTCATGACTGCCTTCATATAGATTCCAGGTCCAAACTCAGGGCCTTACACTTTCCCAGCAAGCTCTTTACCCACTGAGTCGTCTTCTGCAGCCAGTCAGGAAATGGTTTCAAAAGCAAGCAGAAGATTATCTAAACTCTTTTTGATTGGCTTCTCTTATTTCTATTCAAGTATAAAATTTGAAATTATTAAGTCAGCAAGAGTCAGGCTCTTCTGAATGGTGATGGGTACATGGGTTTTCTAGGGACAGGGGACTCATAGAGAGTGTGTGACTCATTAAAAACACTCTGCATTCTATCAGATGCTAAGTCCGTAAGTATATCACACTCAGGAGCTGGAAGGATGACTCTCAGCCCAAGAATCAGTGCTGAGTGGATTTCTAATCTACTCTTTAGAAAGCAGCTTCCCCTACTCCCTTGATGCTCTTTGGGATAATTCTAAGATATGGCCAATCATCATTGATTTCTTTCTTCCCAAGAAGAACAATAATCAAATGTTGACGGAAAGACCAACTTTCTGCAAGAGCTATTTTGCACCCCAGAGAGATTCTGTTGTTTCATCTTCAGTATTAAACCACGATCTCTCAGCCCTAAGGCAGTAGTTATAAAGACAAGGCACTGTAAAGACGTGGAGCACATCGCTAGATGCATGAGTTGGGGAAAATACACACAGTCTCAAACTCGGAGTTACGACACTATTGGTGTCATGAGAAATACTAGTATTGCATCCCTGACTCAAATCCTCTTGATTGCTGCTTGCTCTTTGCAGCTGCATTGCCTCCATGACCTGAAGAAGTCCTGGAAAGAGCCACCCGTTTCTTGACTTAGCCTATTCAAATGATGTGCAGTCCGTGGATACTGCTAATATGGCTTCAGTTTTCACTGTTCCCATGTTGAGCTTGAATCAAAATCAAGATACCTGGTTGTTCTCAGCATATTGCAGAGCAGACTGCTACCAGTCAAAGTGAGCCTGCGATGCTTAGTTTTCTCGCCTTGATTCATGGAAGCTCCTAGGGTGCTCACGAGGCTCGCCTTTGGGTGTAACAATGAGATTATTTCCAAAGAGTGAGACTTGCCCTGGCAGTACATAGCACCACCTCGTAGACTGGAGACTGGGACTAATTAATTTAGGAAAGGGAGAAAAGGAGAAAGTCAGCTGAGTATTATCATCCCCCTCTCTACTTCCTGATCCATGGAGATCTTAGGAAACCAAAACCCCAGTTCTCTGTGCCTCCAACCAATCCAATCCCAGCTTCTGTTCCTTCTCTGCCGTGATAGACTGTGCCCTCCTTAAACCATGAGTCAGTATAAACTCTCCTTCCCTTAAGTTGTTTCTGTCGGTTATTCTCAGCATTGAGAAGAGTGACTGATGGAACTCTCACATTTCTCCATATACATAGAAAGGGCCAAGTCTAACGCCCTCCTATGTATCACACATATCCCACTTGTGTACCAGTACCATGTTTTAACATCATTTTTCAGTGACTCTTTCAACACCTTCTTCCCCTCCCTTCTGTGTATTTCTCTTTTGTGCTTGGCTGATTCTCTACGCTTCCTCTCTGCAGTGGAACGAGAACCTTTTTCCTACAGCACCTGTAACCCTAGATGGTGCCTCTGGTGCGTCTTTGACCTATAGCATCAAAATTAGCATGCTGAAAATTTACTAGGTAGGCTGCTGGGCTAGATGCAGAAATAACATGAGAACTCGGGAGAATCCACATGGGACTTTGAATACAGCATATCAGTAACCAGAAAGAGATGACTGCCTAGAAATTCAATTTCTAATTCATTATCGGGCTCACTCGTATTCCTCTTTTGACAAACCGCATGCTTGTTCTTGTCCCACACGGTCACATTCTACATGTGCGTGTTCTGTGTTGCGGTTATAGCATCTGTCTTTCTGTTTATATCTACTTCCGAGTCATCCACCCCTCTTTGTAAACTGGGAAAATTTGACAATACATTTTTCAGTCACGAATAGTACCATAAATGTTGCTTTCAAGTTTCCAAATGGGTTTTGATTGGAAGTATTCTCTTTTCTGTGCGGCTGGTTTTCCAGATCTCATAATACAAAGGTGCCGAGAATGGATGCAGATTTCCACCCACACAAATGGCATGTAAATGACATATAAATGCATTTACCTGAAGAACTGAATTCATATCACCCAAATGTTGCAGATGGGAGCATTATAAAAACACATTCATGCACAACACAGGCTTTCTTGCTGTACAGACTCAACCACTGAGAAGAACAATGCAGTTTAAATCACAGTCGGGGACCAGCGAGCTGGCTCAGTGAATAACAGCATCTGTGGCCAAGCCTGAAGACTTCAGTTCAGTCTTGAGAAACTCGCATGGAAGGACAGAATTAATTTCCGAACATTGTCCTCTGACCTCCACACACACTATGGCACGCATTAAATAGATAAGTAATGAGAAAATACGTCACAATCAGACTTGCAAATGTGCAGTGTGAGCTGCACACAAAGGCTGTGGTTCCCCTGGCTTGTTTATTCTCACGCCGCCAGTGGCTCACTAATAAGTGAGCCGGGAGCCGGGAACCTCGTGCAATCAGAGACCTACCCAGTCCTTTGCCCTCTGGGTCACTAAACCAATAATGTTTGTTTTCACTTTGTGCTGTTCTCTATTTCTGCTTTTGTGATTGGGAATGCTTTCAGGGGCTGGAAAGTGGCTCAGTAGGTAAGAGTGCTTGTGGTGAAGACTTGAAACTTGAGTTCAAGTTTCAGCATGTGCCTGTAACTCCTGCACAGACAGGGGGCCAAGGGAGGAAAGATTGCTGGGTTTGGACATCAGCCTAGCTGCAGGTTTAATGAGAGACCCTGTCTCAAGGGAATAGGCAGAGAATGACGGAGTGGGACACCCTACACCTCACCTGGTCTCCCCTTATATGCTCACACAGACACACACACACACACACACACACACACACACACACACAAACACACACACACAGAAAGAGAGAGAGAGAGAGAGAGAGAGAGAGAGAGAGAGAGAAACAGATACACACAAAATGATTTGTTTTTATTCCTGGAAATTTGTTTTTGTTCCATAACCATCCCTTAAAATGATATTCCAATAGTCTATGTAAGAGCTGTAAATTTGCATAATCTTGGTTTTCCTAAATCTAAATCAGACCTCCCAAGTCTGATTTTGGTTAGATTTCACTTCAAGCTGCATAGTCCAGCTATTTGTATGCTTTTGTGTAGACCAGGTCAGATGACTGTTACGGGACCTGAGCACTGTGGTTTCTGTAAGCCAAGGAGACCCAGATGTCAGTCAGGAGACTCCTGGGCTTCTTGACTAAAGCATCTGATCAGGCCTGAGTTTCTTGTGGACCATTGGAGGTCCTCCCTTCTCCAGCCACATGGAAAGAGAGCTGGTCAACCAAATAGAAGATGGTAGTGGAGGCAGAAACTTATGCCTTTAGGAACAGTGAGCATTGGTTGGCAGGAAACATGGCTCCTCCAAGGTCTGTGGGCTTACTGTTCCACATTATTACAGAGAACAGGGTTTCTGTCAGCCCACACCTGTGCTTGGTCCCTCATTCAATGACCCAGACCCCCACAGCGAGCCACACTATCACACTGGCTTATTAACCAAGCAGACCAAGCAGACCAAGCAGACCAAACAGAGAAGGGAGCAGGAGGTCACAATGGTATACTTCATCCAGCATCTTCTCAGAGCACCCAGCATCCTGGCTGGCCAATGGAAATCATCCCTTAAGTTTGTCTAAAACAGGAAAATGTCACATCCCATGAGAACCCCGTACTTCTCCCCAGCAGAAGAGAAGCCTGAGCACTGTAGCAGGGTTTCCTGCTCTTCACTCCAATCCTCCAGACACACTACACCTACGTAGACAGTCTGGGGTCCAGCAAAACACGTGAGTATGTCTTTACCCTCACACCTATGCCTCTCTTCCAATGTCTTCTTACTTAGCTCTGCTTGACACCTCCTGCAGGAAGGTGCCCCCGATCCTAGAGGTTAAGTTATACACCCTCTTCAGAGTTCTCACAGTTCTATATATGTACCTGTCACAACATCTACCACACTTGATATTGGCCTTCTGGTGTGCTAACCCCTCCCAAGCTGACAGTGCTCACGGCTGGGGGTTTGGACTTGTTTATGTGCCCTTGGTGCCCACCATGATGTCAGCCACAGGGTACAGTCACAAAGTGTCACCTGTGGAATGAAATCAAGCCTATGTCATGGTTTCTAACTCCGCTGAAATTCCACCCAGAAAAGTGTTCTAAGAATGCTTAATGGTTCAATTAAAATGTGTTGTTTGCATGAGGAATTTTGTATTACTTGACTTTGCGTTTCAGAGGCATTTAAGAAACTTTCATCCCAGCACTAGGCAGAATGAGACAGAAGGCTCTGAGACAGGTTAGCCTGGGCTACATAGTAAGACCTGACACACACACACACACACACACACACACACACACACACACACCACTTGAGATTAAAATATTTCTTAGCCTCAGGTTTCTACGGAGAAAATGGCTTTGCCAAGTGATCAGAAACTCTTGCTCATCTAGGCCAGAAGAACTTACTTGCTCACATCAAGTTCTTCAAGCTGGTCCTCAGGGTTACAAAGTCACATAAACTGGGAAGTAGGCCAGTGCACCGCCATCAGCAGAGAATGCTCATTCTGGCAGAGGACCTGGCAGCCTTGCCAGCAGGATCCATTCAAGCAGACTGGTGTCACTCCATCTCTGAGTAATGCCCACGTTCCAGCCCATTGCTATGCCGTCCTCCCTAAATCCCTTCTTACCTGGCCTGATTAACAGCGGTCGTCTCACTGGCATGTGATTGCCACCTCGAACTTAGCTCTGATTTTCATGGTTCCTAGACACTGGGGTGGAAACAACTTGAAAGGAGGAAAGAAGAACAGTAACAGCCTTGGGATGTCCAGATAACTATGTCTGAAGGAGAGGAGAAAATGGAGGAGGCTTGCTCAGAGTAAATTATCATACTTTTTAGAATTCATATTTCATTAATGTGACAAAGTGCCTCCAAGACCACTGTCTCCTAAAAGATGAGGACTGAACCTTTGTGGGTGTCCGTTTGTCCATACAGATAACAGCACTTCAGGTCCTGGTTGGAGAATGAAACTTTGACCTCCCCACTCCAAGTTCTCTTAGAAGCCCCTCTGATGCAAGTGATGTTCAGCTCTGAGGACTAACATCCACTACTTCTGACTCCCCTCCTTAAACACCAGAGGCTGCATTCTTGACTCTCATTCACCTGCTCTACAGTTGGTAGCCTTCGTCAGGAGGACTCACCAGAATTTTCAACATCAGTGGTCACTGAGCTTGGAAATAGTTTTAGGAGATGTCAGTGAAAGGTGATCCTGCTTCAGTTACAAATCTTATTATGTAGGTGGCTCAGTGGCAGAGCACCTGCCTAACATGGACAAGTCCCTGGGTTCAATCCCCAGCATGGCATAAAAAATTTACATTAATAATAATATATGAGAGACTCGGAAATCAGATAAAATTAGTGTGATCCGGGGTCCAAATTCAACAGGAATCTTGGGACAAAGAGAGATATTAATGAAAAAAATGGTGAAATCCAAATAAAGTTTGGGATTTAGCCAATAATTACCAGTATTGATTTCTTAGAATGAGAAAAGGTTATGTGATACATATGTAATATCAGGGAGTTGGAAAGGAGCATAGACCTCTCTGTAACTATTGCAAGGTTTCTGTAAATCTGAAATTATTACAGGATAAAACATGTGTTTCCATTTTAAAAATGCATAAGAAGCTTGAAATAAAAAAAAAATCCTCCCCAAGCGTCTCTTATGCATTCTCCTTTCTAAGGACAAGCACCCATAGCTCACCATCTTTCCCTTGTACTCTTGCTGCTCAGAGCCAGGAGCAGCAAGAAGGCTCCGCATATGCAAGCCTGGCAACGCAAGTTCAATTCCCAGCACCCACATGAAGGTATAAGGAGAAAACAGAGTCCACAAAGTTGTCCTCAACCCTCTACAAACATGCACTGTAGCATGCACAGTGCCACACCACCCCCCATACACACATATCATGCACGCTATAATAATCATTTTTGAATTATTATTAAAAATAAACAAAAAGAACGCTCAGAGCCCAATCCTATGCTGGAGGATATCGGTTTCACTATCCTCTAGTCTTATCGTGTTTTCTCCCTTGTTTTTCTTGATCACTATTTCCCTTTTGCCTCAGAAACAAAACCTTATCTTGCTACATTTCTGCTGCTGTCATAAACCAACTCTAATCCTTTTAGGAGGGAGACTCTGCATTAATCATAGACCTGAAAATTGTCCAAAGGAAGGAAGCAAGATCGTGAAGACTCAGGAAACCGTGGGTCACGATGTGCGGCTGGAGGAGTCAGGCTCCTTTAGGCAGAGAGATGACTCAGGGGAGAAACGATAGTTATCTTTGAAAGGTTGAACATTGCCCTTGAGCAAGCTGGAGCAGCTTGCTCCACGATGCACCAAAAGGCCAAATCTCAAGTCTGGGTGCACAGCAAAGGATGGAGGATCACAGGGAGGGAAAGAAGAACTATGCAAACCCAGGACCCCTGAAGATGCCTGAGGGGGTCACATGAGTGGGATCCCAGATGTGCACACAATGAAGTCACTGCCAGTCAAAAGCCTATAGTGTTGGTAAAGTCTTAGTTCAGATCCTCTGACAGAAAGTCTTCCTTGAAGGGTTTAAACTGTAAGACCTCTGGGCTCTTCCAACTGCAAATTCTGAGGCAGGAAAGGTAGTTCACCTGACATTCCGAGTGATGGCCATTAATTGCAAAGCTTACTCTAGTCAGGGTGCCCTTTGTAGCTGTGACCTCCTTAATCCCCTAACAACCTCTCAAGTTGATCCCACAGGAAAGTTCCTATGCCTTTCCACTGTGTCTGTCTACAGCAGAGGCTTGTCAGCTGGTTGCAGCATGACATCCCAGAGGGAAAGCCTAGAGCACTTACTGATGTTGACTCAGAAAGAGTGATGGGTGACTGAGCCAGGTGACCCATTTAGTCAACAGCCACAGCCCTTGTAACTCACTTAAATGGGTTTCGAAGGTGGCAGAAGTAAATCACCTTGCCTGAATACCCTAGCTTCAAGAACTTCCTCTCGTCTGAATTTAGGTCAGTACTGTGTCCTATATCGGTGCCACAATGTGATCCCCATTTGTCACATGACCTGACCTTTAAGCAATCACTCTGTCTATACTTTATGTTATCCAGGGAGGTTCACGGGTATTTCTGAGAACTCTGGGTTAATTCTATCTGTTAATAAATGAATTTAAACCCATATTCTAAAAAAAAACAACACCTTAAACTCAGTAATGAGCCAAGGACGATTTAAATGCTTCTGAAAGAGAAAAGAGAAATAATGGGGGCGTGAGGTTTTGGTGGGGAGGGGCATGTGAAGGAAAGAAAGAGGAGGGATGGCTACCACTAAGGATGTTTGAGAAGGCCATATGGGAACCTACTAGTGTATAAACTTTCTAAGGTATGTGTATATGAAGCTATATGAGTTACCTAAATGAAAGATAATGCTCCTTCCAGAAGCCATGGGTTGCCAAACACAAAGCCAGATGCCCTAGTGACAGGTGTAGGGGGTTGGAGAGATCCCCAAAACAATGCAGGTTATTGCATGATGCTAAGACCTTACTACTGAAGAACTTCATACTTTGATTACTGGACTTACAGAAACCAAGCTTCCTCCATGCTGGTTAGCCTCCATGGTACCAGGAGATACTATAATGGGTTACTAAGGGAGAAAGGTCATTGATGGTTTTATCCAGCAATGAACCCTTTGATCTACACTACAGACTGCCCTGGGACGATATGTCAATAGATGCAAAAGTGATATGAATGTTATATGAATAACCAAGTGATTTCTGATTGGATTTAAGACCCACTTCACAAGAGAAAACTCCTTCCTAATTCTGTAAATTTGGCCAAGAACTCATGCCTGGGAAGCCATGGGCCTTAAGGGTGAACCTTACTATTATGATTTTTCTAAATGGATATTTTATCACAAGCTTGAAGCTCTCCTTTATGAAGTCTTTTGTCACCAGAGGTTTTATTTTGTCCTCGATATCCCCCGAGAAGCAATTCTTGATTCCCATTGTTCACACGTGCAGATGGTTCTGTGGAATAGACGCAGTGATCTGCTCTTGGGATGCTAGCGGGTCATCAGGCTCAGGTTCAACAGCCTTGTGTGGTCACAACTTCTGCAGCAGAAAAGGACTGGTGCCATTGACTGCAGGGCAATAGACCATGCCACCAGACAGAAGAATTGGTAAACAAGTTAGAACCCTGGTAAATCTTATAATTGAGAACAGCAAGAGTTCAAACTAGCTCTTGACCAGGTTCCTGACCTGGAGTATGTGACCACATCATCCCACTAACAGGACCATGACAACTGGTCACAGGGCATAGAACCTAGAGTTCGCTATATTAATGAGATAGCTGGATAGGCCCCGAGTGTTTAGCAATAAGCTTCTCTTCCTGAACATCCCTTCTTGCAAAAGATATTTAATCTCTGGTTCACCCTTAGACATTTGCATCTTCATCTGCCATGAATGAAACAGTTTGGACAACAAGGACTGTCTCCTTCATCCAAGACCACTGTGGGAGCGGCCTTAGCCATACCTACGTCTCCCATAGAAGTCTTTCCTTACTCTTGGCATTCACTTGGAGCTAAGCTGGATTCCCCCAGGCCTGGGCTCATCTCAGGTTTGCAGACTCTTTTTCCCAACTCCTAGAGGTCCCCAGCCATGTCACAGGAGGCTGGGAACCACCGTTTTCAACATGTAGAGGAGGAGAAGCATAGGTCCCACAAACAATCACAATCAGAGTGTCAGAGAAAGGTATGTCAGTCACCAAGAGGAACAGACGCAGTACGAAAAAGGAGCCCATGTCCACATTTCAGCCAAGTGAGTGATAAGAGTTTTGACAATTTGTCCCAGGATGCCCAAGTACTATTTACAAGCTTTTGATGGAGAAGACAAAGAAAAGCAGTAGACGAAGCACAGGATTGTGTGTAATAACAGCATTACAAAGAAACGCATTCTGCTTATAGAAGCGTGGGTGAGTTTATTAGACTAGACCTTCAAGACAGCAAGTGTTTTATCAGTGAGGCCACAGGGGAAGAGGGGGAAAGGAAGGAGATTTGCATCAGGATGAGGGAGTTATAAACAAAGACACAAAAGCAGCAAAATTAAAACCGACTTTCTGTAGGATTAGATGCAAGAGACCAGAATGAAAAGAAGGCCTGAATGGCACAGTGTTTGCTGCTAAGGGACTTTTGCTTTGCTTGGAGGCACAGAAGGGGTGGGAAGTGATCCTTCATCCTGAGCAGAAGGCTCCAGGAGCTCAGAAGAAGCTGTAAGCACCAGAAGCACAGAAAGGAAGCCCTTTTCAACTGCTTAGGTTCACAGTGTTAGAGGCTCAATGGGCATGGGGCAGAGAAATTGGAAATGGCCCACTGTGGAACCATCAAGACATTACCAGGGTCTAAGGTCCAGACTTCTTGAAAGTTGTGATGGTGACACTAAGAATGGACATGTTGACTGTGCTGCTGCCAAGGGCTGTGATGGTGTTCATGGCCCCTGCTGCAGCAGAGGCTGTGTTCATGTCTATGGTCTGTTCTGCCACTAGAGACCATGCTGAGGTCTGTAGCATGTGCTGCTGCCAGAGGCTGTGTCCATGGTCGATGGTGTTACCAACAACCATGTGGAAGTCCATGGTCCATGCTCCCACTGACAGTAAAGGGCAAGAAAGCTACTTATGCAGCGGTGTCAATGCCTATAGACTCCTAAGTCGTAGAAGGTTCCTGTGACAACTCCTACACCCACTCCATCCCATCCCATTCCACCCCAACTCACTCCCAAAAAAGTAACAGCCTAGACAGGAAACCATCAAAGAAAACTCTTTAAAATTATGAAAAAGGTAAAATGTAGCTCTCCGCAATTGATGACTTCTGGCGGGGGTGAAGGTGGGGAAGGACTCAGTTTTCTCCAAGGAGTTGGCTACTGGGAGTGTGAGCATACTCCAGTGAGTATATGAACAACACAAATTGGACTTGTGTTTTTCTTTTCCTTTGGAGAGAGTCACAAGGGTAAGGGCAGACCTTGGGTGGATTGGGAAGTGAGTTTGATCAGGGGGCACTGTGTGAAAATTCTCAAATAATCAACAAAAAATATCATGTTGGGAAAATCAAAAGAATGGACACCTTCGGTACAGTGCCGAGTTCCATACCACCTTCCCTCATCACCTCATACCGGGGCTACAACAGTGTTCCTGGGGTGTAACTACCACCCAGTCTCTTTCCTACTGTCAGTCACCCCAAGACTCCCTTTCTTCCCAGGCATGGGTTCAGTGGCTCCTGGTTCAGTCCTTCAGGTACCAGCTGGACAATAGAGAGGACTATCATCTGGTTGGTGGGCTGCCTTGCCAACCACGTTCTGGTCTCCAGCACAGATGAGCCCAGGCTGAATGCTGGCCCTGGTGTTTCCCTGTCTTACCTGCCCAGTTCCTCTGCAGCCTTTCTGTGCCCTCCCATTCCTTAAAATGATCCAATAAAAGTAAGCTCATGCTTAAATTTTGCTTTCTGACTGGTAGCACGAATTCAGGAGGTCATGGGACCTTAAAACGGGACCTATCAAACAGAAGTATGACCCTAAGATTTAAAGGTTCTGGACTGAGGACTGGAGAAATGGCTCAGTAGCTAAGAGCTTATTCTGCTGTTGTAAGAGACCCACGTTCGGTTCAGTTCCCAGCACCTGCATCTGGTTCTCATCTGGGCCTTGATGGTGGCCATGGCCCCTGCTGCAGCACAGGGCTGTGTTGATGCATTGATACTGCTGCATAAGTAGCTTTCTTGTTGTTTATCATCAGTGGGAGCATGGATCACGGACATCTACATGGCCTCTGGCATCAGCATATGCCACAGACCTCAGCATGGTCTCCAGGGGCAGAACAAACCCAGGAATATCAGTTCTGGAATATGACATCACTGGCTTCTATGGGGACCTGTAGTAATGTACACATACCCACATACCCCCACACAGACACACACACACACACACACACACACAGCTGTGAATAAAAATGGTTGTAGACTGTCTTCTGGTCTACCAACCCACTAATAATTTTACCTACCAACCCACTAAGCCATTTTACCATTCCATCCTTGCCATTGGTGAGCTGCAAGGCCCTGAAGCCATGAGCCCACATAAACCTTTCCTTCAATTGTTATCTGCATCAAGTATTTTGTCACAACAACACAAAAGCCACTAACAGACCTGTCTTGAAACTCGCCTCTGGGAGCAGCTTGTGGAGGGTTGCCTCAAGCCCAGTACACAGGTGACATGCAAAACTTACATAAAAGCTCCAAGTCTGGACTCTAGTCCCCTTCTCCCTAGTGAAAACTTACAACCCTAGTTGCTCCTACTTCCCAGGAGGCTCTCTTCTAGTTGGTATGATTGTGGCTCTCTCTCTAAATCATCCCCCTGCAGATGGTGAAGACTGAACTCTGCCTATTGCAGAGGTTTCCATCTCCCCAAGTCCCTGGCTCCGTCCTCCTATTCATCCTCCAAGGAGCTAGCAGAATGATCTGAGACTCCAGCCTGACTTCCCAAGGGTGACAGAGTAATTCCACTATCTTTGATATCTACAGATTGACAGAAACAGGAAAAGCCAAGATTTCAGCAGCAATGCAGAACAAGATAAATCCCTATGATAAGTAAA
Source organism: Rhabdomys pumilio (assembly GCA_030674055.1). Classification (NCBI taxonomy): domain Eukaryota; kingdom Metazoa; phylum Chordata; class Mammalia; order Rodentia; family Muridae; genus Rhabdomys; species Rhabdomys pumilio. Next base: position 208,999,420 of record JANHMN010000001.1, on the reverse strand, counting down.
GCCTTGAAACTCCTCAATGACAGCCATCTGTTAATGACCTTGGGAACAGGAGATAAGAGGAATCAAAGCTACAGATAACCCCTTAGTTTAATTATTTTTTTAAAAGACTGCCACTCTAAACTCACAAGACAGAAAGCAGGCCAGCAACGAGTTTTCAGGAAGAAAGTAAAATCCAAAGAATGGAGCAGACAATAGACTCTTGGCAAATGCTAAGGCTGGCCCCAGGCAGTCACTAGCCACAATTCTGTACATGCTCACTCCCATTAGTGGTAAGTTTCAACTCGAATCCCATAACTCCCTAGACAGCCTCTGTTCTTTAGCCACTTAACAGTCACAATAAATTTTTCTGCAGTTCCATTTAAAACATTATCCCCTAGGGGGTATTCTAGTTTACTCTGAGCACACTATGACAAATATTCCCAGCCAAGAGCTGAAAAGGCAGACAGAAGAGTCTGCCCAGCCTGAGGAACTCGGTACACGATGGGGGATGGGGATGGGGGGGGGAGTCAGCTCCAGTGGGGAGGAGTCAGCTCCAGGGGGAAGGAGTCAGCTCCAGCTCTAACTCAGTCTTCTCACACTTTGAGATGAGCAGAGTTCCAAGGCCCAGGTTCTCACACCCACTCACTAGGGGTAAATCTACGCCAGTCTGAGTCCCTTTAATCTCCATCTCCATCACCCCTATCAAGGAAGGGCAACATCTGTGGGCATTACAGCTGGTGTTGGCTGACAGTTCTCGGGGGCTTTGTGTTCTGTCTGAACAAGAGAAGTCCCTGCCATTGAGGCCACACCTTTCCCACACACTCCACAGCCAAGGGCAGTGAAGCAGGAGTACAGTGTGAATCCATTTCTTCCCATGAAGGGCTACAGACCTCTCTCTGCCCCATCTCTAGGGAGCGGCTTCCAGTCTCTTTGACCCATGATGCAATTCATCATGGAAGTAGGATAGGATACCTAGGACCATAGGACATCTTATTTTCATTTTGCAGGTTCTGCCACCTCTTGAAATGATGGTTCTATAAGCTTCCTTATAAGCTTCCTTCCTACAAAAGTCCTTCAGGAATTTGAAAAACAGATGTGCATCCTCTTACTCCCCCGCACTTACCAGTTTAGACACTAGGATGACATTCATGCGTCAGCTTTGGCTTCAGCTTCAGCTTTACAGCCCAAGGCTGTAATCTTGCCCCTAATGGCAAACCAGCATGGTACCCTAAACCATCAAGCCCTGCTCAGTCACTGCTAATGTCCAGTGACATAGTTTAACCAAGTCACTTATGTAGGAATACGGGGCAGGGTTTAATCAGCCTTGAAGACAGAATGTGAGTTTTAATTTGTGCCACTGAGTGCAGGACCCACTGAAGTGCTTGTTACAGCTGATTTCTGTTACACATTCTGGGCTAACTTTTCACCTGTGGGAAGAAATGTCACAACTGTAGTAGAAAGATGCAGGAAAGTGTGCACACACATTAATGTACCATGCCACCCCTGCTTAAAACCCTTTGGGGTACTTGCAGAGTAGAATTTATGGTAGATTGATTGACATGTGACCTTCATCAGATCCCTGACCTGTCCCTACCTCCCTGCAAAGCATCAACTATGAGGACTCTGAGTCACCTGATGACCCCATCCAAGCATGCCATGGTGTCTCTCCTTGCTGCACCCATTTGCCAGCCCTATCCTCCACAGCTATGTGCTCATCTGTCCACTCAAGCTAGCGAGTCCCCCAGTGTGTCTCTTTGAATTCTAACTCTTCATAAGGACTGGCATTTATGACTTTTTTTTGTGGGAGATTTTCCAAAGAAAACAGTATCTGCACACATTTTATTGAATCAAATTTATTTCATCTTGCAGTGACCCTAACATTCTGTTGGAACCCATTTCACCCAAGAACAATAGATCTAAGAAATGAGATGATCACACTGATTCTTCTCCCTCTCCTTCTCCTTCTCCTTCTCCTTCTCCTTCTCCTTCTCCTTCTCCTTCTCCTTCTGCTTCTTCCCCTTCTATGTCTCAAAACATTTTCCTATTTTGTTATCCTGGAGATTATCATCCCTCACCGTCACAACTGTGCCAGATGTAGTAAAAGTGACTTCTCACTGGAAGAACAAGGCATTGCCTGGATGACGACACAGAAAGGGAGAACACTTTCCTTGTGTGTGTGTCTGTGTGTGTGCTCATGTACGTCCAGGTATACATCTGTGCACATGTGTGAGGGCCAGAGGACAGCCTCAGGTGTCTTTCCACAGGTGCCATTTATCTTATTTTCTTTAGAGACAAAGTCTCACTGGCCTGGAATTCAGCCAACAGGCTAAGTACACCGGATAGTGAGCACCAAGGCTCTGCCCATCTCTACCTCTCCAGTGCTGGGATCTAACTCAGGGCCTCGAGCTTGTCTTGTAAAACCTTCAGCAGCTGAGCTATTTCCCCAGCTCCCCCTCCTGCTTTCCTATTGCTAAAAGAATGACGTCATCTTTCACCGTGCTGTGAAAAAAGGCAGGAGATACTATCTTTGTGGTCTACTTTTAGCCTTCATGGAACACAATTAACAATTCAGAATTTTTCATTTTCTACTTTTAAAGGCAAAGAAAAGAAAATGGATCGAGAAAGACTTTTCAAATTATTAGATGAGCCAGTAGATAAGAGAGGCAGGACTCTCGGTGCTAATAATGGGGGTAAAATGTACTTCATAAGTGAAATCCAAGACTATGAGTCCTCAGGTGGCTCTACCCTGAGCGATATTTTCTCAAACAAAAGAATTAGTGCATGAATAATACATATTTGTGGAGAAAGAGGGACTATAGGATGTTTTACCCTGCTAGACAACAGGAAGGACTACATCATGCTCTAATTTGGGACAAGAACATGGACCATCTCATCTTGCTGAAAGTCCATGTGACCACGCCATTTCATTCTGGATGCTTTTTTTTTGCATGTGGGAGTCCACTTGATGCGAAGAGGCCTAGACACTTGATTTCCTACCAAAGTTTCTAAGTTGAGCTGTAATATTAAAAATAAGTTATCCCATGCACTCCAATGACAGAATAGCAGAGCTCTGGGGTTTGAAGTCCTGAGTAAATGCTATCTACCTTCTGGAACTTTCTGTTTCTGTACCAGTCCACATAGAACTTTACTCTTTCGAGAACCTTCACCAAAACAAAGCATTGAGATGAGCTACGTTCTCTCTCCCTCTCCTGCTCCATCCCTCCCTCTCTCTCCCTCCCTCTCATTCCTTCCCTCTCTCTCCTTCCCTCTCTTTCCCTCCCTCTCTCTTCCCCCCTCTCCCTTGCATGCCTGAGAGCTCTCTCTCCCTTGTTCTCTCTCTCCCTCTCCCCCCCTCTCTCTCTTTGTGTGTGTGTGTGTGTGTATGTGTGTGTGTCTGTGTGTCTGTGTGTGTGTGCTGGACACACAGAGACTACAGGAGAATACTTGCTTTCCTTTTCTATTATTTTCTATTGTTGTGGCAGGGTCTCAGAATGGCAGCTCCTGCCCTTGTCTCTATTCCACTCCAGCACCGGTGTTGAAGGCCTGTGTGGAACCACACCTCTGACATGGGTTCTGAAGATTTGAATTCAAGTCCTTATGCTTGTGTCTCAAATGCTCTTACCCAGTGAGCCATCTTCCCAGACTTTATCATCTTGGTTCTTATCTAAGCCAAATCATAAGCTCTCTAGGGTAAGGGTATTTATTCAACAAACATTTAAGTACTGTAGCTAGAACTGGCACCATCCATGGAGACACAATGGTGGGAAAATTAAATATCACCTCCACCCTTGAACTTTTTTAAAATTAAAAAAAAAAAGTAAAAACACCTCAGTGTGACAGACTTATTTCTGCACTCTGTCATCCCCAGGAAAATTTTCTTCAGCTCTCTGAACTGTGTTCTCATCAATGGCCAGTGGAGGTCCTGCTTGATTTTTGAAGGATGTGATTGGAAGGTCTGCCATGGCACAGCACTTCTGACTTGGGGAGTAAAATAACAGCCCTTTGTTCTCAGGGTTCCAGGGTCTAGAATTCCAAGAGCAAGGTGTGAGCATAGCCTCTTCTGGGATGTGGATACTTTCGGTGTGTCTTCATGGCTATTTCTCAGTGTATGTCCCATCATCTTTGTATAAACATGCCAGTTGTATTGCATGCACTAGGGTACACCTACATGGCTTCTTTTGGCCTTAATCACCCTGCAAAATGGACTATCTCTGACTACAGCCATACTGGGGGCTAAGACTCCAGTGTGTGTGGATTGGCACACAGAGAAGGACTAAACTCAGTGCACAGTGGAGTGCTACAAAGGTTAGAGCATGTATGTGCCCCACATGATGTACTTAGTATAGCCCAGAGGCTCAGTTTGAAAGTATAGAATGGTCACTTTACTGAGGTCCAAGTCAGCATCCCTTCTGCAAGTGAACAAACGTGGAGAAGAGAACAGATAGACTGCCACACTTGTGAGACCTTCTCCCATGCTCCAAGCTAACCACAGTGATCTCTCCTCCAAGTCTTCTCCTCTTACCCCTCACTCACAAATGAGATAAGAAAGTTCTGAAACAATGGGAATCTTGTCTTTCATTTGTTGGCTAGATTAGCAAATCTATCATTGTTTTAGCATACAGTCAATGCTTGGCAACTGTAGCCTTGAATTCCTCACATAGTGGTGAACACATAGTAGGTACTTAGATGTTTCTAACGATAGGCTCTATCAGGGAAACAAATTATTTTCACACCCAGTCTTGAAGAAGTAAGAGAGAAACTGCCAGGTTTGGGGTCTGGCAAGTTGGATCCAAGTAAGAACTCAGCTACTTGCCTGCCTGTGGCCGTGAGTAGGTTACCCTGTCTGAAACCCCTTTCGAAATGCTTGTAGTAAAGTAACAGCAGCTGCTTAGCACAGTTGTTTTGAAGCTTCCATCTGTGAAATCCACTATTCTGTCACCAAGTAGGAGATTTCGTTTTGGCCAAACGTGTAGAGCTTATCTAAATATGCTCAGGAGGCAAACGTGTAGAGCTTATCCAAATATGCTCGGGAGGCAAAGGGCTAAAATAAGCAGCACTATGCTGTATTTCCACTGGGTTCAAATGAACAGACAAAAATTTGAAATGGAAAAATGAGCTGCCCTAAAGGAGCAACTTGGCAAAGGTTTGGGCTAAACACTTGATCCTTGTCTTGGTGTCCTGAGTCCCAAACCAACCCTCCAGGTTTCTCTAGCATCTACTGAGTGTGCACGCATGTACACACACACACACACACACACACACACACACACATACACACACACACACACACACACAGGCAGGACTATTTATTCTGGGAAGCTATTTTCCTGACCCATCAATCACTGCATCCATTGAAATAATATGGGTGAGCGGGGGAATAGATCCATGTTGAACCACCCAAGCTCTCTCCTGTGGTTTCTCTCTGATCTGCAGCACTAAAGGCCATGGTAATTCTGGGATTACTTGTGCCAGAAAACACAATGTTCCATCTAAACCTGATGGGGTGGCTGTCAAATTTGGGACAATTTGAACATCAAAAAATCATATTGCACTAAATGTGTATAAAGCACTGAGCATCTGGGGTTGGGTTCACCACTAGAAATCACACACATACACACACACACACACACACACACACACACACACACACACACACACGGAGGGCCTCCTGCACCCTTTCAACTGAACTACTTTCCTAGACCATTGTTGTAAGAACTATAAATCGACAGTGGGCCCATAAAGGTCTGCAGAGCATAGCTTGCCAATCAAGCTTGTAATCTTGGGCTAGAGTCATAGCATTGTATTGAATTAATTACAACAAACAGACAAATAAATGTACTTATAAAGAGAGAAGTAAAAGAAGAAAGAAATAAAAGAACAGAAGGGAAACCATTAAGGAGCAAGGAAAGAGTCAGAAAAATGATTAAGACTACATACATAGTGCTCTTGAAAGGGATTCGATCAGTTCTCAGCACCCAGGTCGGGTGGCGCACAACTGCCTGTAACTCAGGCTCCAATAGGCCTGAATCCCTCTTCTGAAAAAGGAGCACTTTGTAAGTTATACAGAAACAAAAGATGCACAGAATCTCCGAGTTATCCCTCATGGGTTTCTCGGTGATTAGAGAGACACCGAGTTTCATCACACTGATCCGTCAGCTGCTGCCTCTGTTAAGGAATCCTAACATCGATGTTTACTGTACGATGATGCAAGAAATACCCAGAACCATAATTGCTTTACAAAGAAATGGTTTAATAGGAATCCAATCAAAATGAAGAATCACCAGTAAAATCCCTTGTGATAAGCGTTCAATAATACAACTGAGCAGAAAATTTCAAAAAGTGTTTGCCAAGTACAAAGTAAGGCATGAGGACTGTTCTAGATTTTGATGCTTTAAAAAGAAGGCCCAAAATATAATTGGATCCTGGCTATTTTTGAGTCACAAAAGAAATATTGGGGACTCTTAAGAAGCTTTGACTATATATTGGATCTTAGATGATGTTGAATTGTGATTGGTGAGGGGGTTAGAAAGAGAGTGTGCTCATTTTAGTTGGTACCCAAGAAGGAAAAGCCCATAAGAAATGTGATAATGTGTATTTCAACTTTCAGATGATTCCACTAGCAATTAGTAGAGGGGCAGGGGAAGTTGGGAGCAGCTATAATCAAGTAACATTGTGTGCGTATGAATTGTCAAAGAATAATTTTTAAATATTAATAACAATCATTTTGCCGTGACCATAGGTTTTAAAGATATATGCATTTTTTTAAGGTTTAAAATTGATACTACCAAATAGTAATATTAATGGCTTGTGAGGACATCCAAATAATTTTTTTTATTTTATAATTTGTTTATTGTTTGAACTTTTTCTCACTATAAGTATGTATTGGTTGTGTATTTTTAGAGAAGGAGAAATTCTCAGTTGGGAAGGAAATACCGTTTCTTGTTCCATAAGTGATCTTTTCAGCTGAGGATGCTCCTGGGGCAGTTGTTCTGTGGTGGAAATCTTATCTGCTCTGCAGATATTTCAGCACAAGGGACCATCGTATTGCTTGCAAACACTGGTTATACTCTTTTAAAGTTCTCACTTTCCCTGTTGCCATTCCACTGTATAAGTGTTACTCTAATCATGTGTAACAAACATTTTGCAAAGAAAGATGTCCACACTCATGCTTGCATGCTTGTTGACCCAGCAGTCCACATCTGTAAGTCCTTCTTCAGCCCTCTTCTGAATCTATGCTTCATTAATTTAAAAGCATCTGGATGCTGCACTCATTGAGATGTGTTCTGCTTTATGTTCCTACAAACCGCATTTGACAGGCTCAGAGGGGTTCAGAGTGACATTGAATGGCTCGTGTCTCCTTTTGTGCTTCCTGCCTGGCACCAGGAAGCTCTGCTGCGTATGTGTCGGTGAGCAAATAAGAATACACAGAATTTTGCTGCCAAGGGAAGCTTGCTTGTGTCTCGTTGAAAGTATACGCATGCAAGAAGCTATGGAATACAAATCAGAATGTTCCCATCCCAGCCCTGAGCCCCACACAGAGCCCTCTAGTGCCTTTTGTCTCCAGGCAGCAAGGAATTCAAGCAGAAAATTCACTATTAATGGTTCCATAAAACATTCAGGTCCCAGATGCAGCCCCGTGGAGGCCCTGTGACAGCCCGGAATACAGATGTGTTTCCTCAGTGGGGAGCCCGTTTTCAGCCAGTCCTCTGTGTGTTATGGTATGAGTTTGGCCTCCCAGAGCTGAGTCTGAGGAACTCTGACCTCTTTTGTGGGCAATAGATACAAAGAGGTGGAGCCAAAAGGGCCTGGGCGGTGGGGGGGTTGGTTCTTGTCCTGGAGCGGGTGCTGGGCTATGACATTCCACACAAGAGATTAATTACCTTCCTTCTCTTTGAGAAACAACTCCATCATCTTCACCAACCATTTGGTTCTGTGTGGATCTTTGGCACTATGTTCATGTTTCCAAAGTAAGTTCCAAAGATGTCAGCTCACATGGGTGAGTGGCAAAAGCCCTGGAATGATGTGACCATGTGCCCATTTGGGTAAGTCTATCTAAAGCCTTCAGTGACCCAAGGTGGGAAGAGACCAGATGCTTAAATCATTGACTTTTCATTGATACAAAAAAAAAAAAAAGATTTTGAAATGTGTTATTTTATGCTACAAAGGACTGAAACTACTTTGTCTCTCCTTCCCCCAAAACTGTATTTTGTATTTTCCTCTTCAGAACGATGAAATAGCTTGGGGAAGATAGTCACCTCGCCTGAAGAACACAATTTTGTGAAATGTCACTATCCCAGCTTTAAGTCAAGCACACTTCTGATGTGAGGTGGGGGTTGGGGAGGGGGAGGGAGGGGGAGGAAGGGAGGGGGAGGGAGGGGGAGGGAGGGAGGGGGAGGGCTCATTTCACTGAAGCACAGATGGATACTGTAACCAGTCACACCTCTTAATGAGGGATAAAGGGAGATTGTAGAGCAGAGATTTCCCAATCTAGAAAAAAGAAATATCAAGAGATTTAAGAGAGTTTTTTTTTAATGTATTGCTATTTTCAGGAGGCATCATTAAAAGTTTTCCATACAGTTGCTCGACTGTTTGTTTATTCTGGCGAAACTCTGCAGAGAGCCACTCAGAGCCAGCCACAAACACAGGAATACCTCCACACTCTGAATAAGTCTTGTGTGCCTTACTGAATGCTCTAAAATATTGAGCAGATATTTGCTGTCTTTCCTATGGCCCCAGAGATGCCTGAGTTCCTAAGGCCACCCCTCCTGGCTTCTGCTGCCATAGTCAACACTCACTCTCAGTGACTCTGAGTCCACACTTACCTGCTCACTCTTCTGCCCTCCAGACCTCACTTCCTCTTTAAGACCCATTCACTTTTTCCCCATTCACTGAGCCTTTCTGCCATCCATCCTTACAAGAAGAGATCCAAGACCCTTCAGGGCCCAGCTACCTCTGCAGATACTTTAACTGGCCCACATTCCTGTTACCTCTAATTCATCACTCAAGCCAGACCATGAGCTCTGCACCACAGTTTACTGGGTGTCCCACCTATCAACCCTTTTGTGTATCAAGAAATATTTGGTGGAGTTGAGGATGTGTGGGACTCGGTTGGGAGAGCACTTGCCTAGCATTGGTGAAGCCATATTCAGAGTCCCCAACACCACACAAACTGGGTGTGGTGGTCCAGGCTCATCATCCCAGCACCCGAGTGAAGATGCTAAACGAGAAGTTGAAGAGCATCCTTCATTACATGCTAGGAGAGAATGGGATGTCAAAAGCTCCAGCGGATGCCAATAAAGATGAATGGATTGCATTAGACAGTATCTTGCATCGAAGATGCTCTCATTCAGCTCAGCGTTGATGCTCACAGTGATGTCATACCCCTGTAAGGCTCTTTTCTGCACCATACTCACATTCTCATAGCCTATGCTTATAGGTAGTTTTAAAATTATTTGTTTTTATTTTATGTGCAGGAATATTTCACCTGTGTATGGGTATGTGCACTATGTGTGAGCCTTATACCTGAGTCCAGAAGAGGGTAACAGATCCCCTGGACCTGGAGTTATAAATAATGGTGACCTACTGAGTGGGTGCTGGGCATTGAACCCAAGTCCTTTGTAAGAGCGGTAAAGCTCTTAACCACTGAAAAATCTCTCCAGTGCCATATGGTATTTAAAAAGACAGAGAGAGAGAGAGAGAGAGAGAGAGAGAGAGAGAGAGAGAACAAAGCATGGGAAGACTCGGAGAAGACAGTGGCCAATCAACTCAGGGGCCTCTGGAGCAAAGCAAGCTGGCCCCTAGAGCAGTGAGATAATAAATGCCTATGGTTGAAGCCATTCAGTCAGCAGGACTCTGCTGAAGCAGCCCAAACAAACTACGACACCCCCTGATCCTGAGCTTCGTCTGTGTTGAAGGCAAGCTGACACTTCTCGGCCCACTCAGAACCTGCGATTTGTCTTTAGTATCTTAACGTTTTGTTCAGAAATGATAAACATCGTGTCATTTCTCTCCTCACTTGAACCTCTATTTCATTCCCATCCTGACCTATAATCAGCGTCTATTGTGGACCTTCTAACTGTCTAATCGGCTGAGCCGCAGCAGCACAGGCTGTGTGGATCGCACTCATTAACATAATTCTTGTAGCCCAGGTGAGCTTCTCCAGGGTTAGTATCCCTTCTGTCCTCATAGTAGGGGGGCACTTCACTCTCTCCAAGGTCAAATCCACACCTTCAAAGACAATCTCACGCTATTTGCATAAAAGTTCTACCCACTTAAAACCTAGTGTTAATGCCCTCTAATTTCAGTCAAAATGTCACCAAAGGTGGAGGGTGCAGATAAAAGAGAAATTACCTGATGTAGTTGGTGGGGATATAAATTAGTAAAGTCCTTACAGAAAACAGTGTTGTGTTTCCTCCCAAAAAAGTAGTATGGACATATGATTCAGATATTCATTACCAGACATACAGCCAATGAAACTAGAATCCTACGTCAGAGAGGTAAGGAAACTCCCATATTCAGTGTCCACTCTTCACCAGAGCTAAGATATGGAATGTGTGTAAGTGCTGGTGGTCCCACGAACGTGTGTTTTAAAGTGGTCTGTCTCTGTAAGAAAGCAGTGGATTCTGGTGTATGCAGAGGATTGCATAGGGTTGCAAGGCATTATATTAAGTGGAATAAGCTAAACCCAGAATGTTGTCCTTCATATAAATGAGCTTTCCGTGTTAAATTTAAGGGCTCTCAGAAGCACAGTCAATAAAAGCACTTACAATGCAAACCTAACCTCCTAAGCTCAATCCCTGACTTCAGAGTAGAAGGGAAGAACCAGCTCCCAGCATCGTCCCGTGACACCCACATGCACACCCATGCCAACAATAAATAAACACTTTTAAAATGTTGTTGAACTGCTGTGGTGATGCATAGTGCCTGATATTTGGGAAGCTGATGCAAAAGGATCACTTAAGCCTACGCGTTTGGGACCAACCTCAGCAGTGTAGCAAGAGCCCATCTTAACAACAAAATTGAAGTCACAGAAATAGGACATGGAATAACAATCGCCAGGGAGTGAGGAGGGGAGAGGAGCCGACCTACAGAGGTTGGCTAAGCGGTACAAGAATACAGTTAGGAAAGAGGACCAAGTTCTGGTGTGCTGTGGCACCATTATCAGTGCCTTATTGTGTGTTTTAAGATAGCTATAGCGGGGGAGTGGGGTGTCCACAATAGCTGCTTAAAGTAGCAAAAGATAATAACTTCATTCCAAGCTTTGAACTCGGAAACTTTTCAGTTCCCTGGAAAGCGGGTGGTGTACCTTCCACCCATCCGAGGCGGCAGCAGCAACATTGGGTACTGTGGTATTGGCAGAGTCACATCTTTATTCCTGTCCTCAACCACAGGAAGGCACAGCACAGGCACTGTCACAGCTACTGAACTGTTTTTGCTTGAGGGACAAATTCTGTAATAAACTTCATAAGAAGTTCTAAGAGTACACTGGCAGAGGAGCTTGGCAGTGGAGTGCTGACCGAGCATGTGTGAGGACCTAGGCCTGACCCACAACACAGATCCACAGTGGGGTGGACAGAACAGAAAACCATGAATGGAGATCACATGATCCTGTGATACAGCTGCTAAATACCTTGACTTGGTTATTCCACATTATAGACATGGATCTTTATCAAAACCTTAAATATGGATGGTTCTTACGCATCAAATGTAAAAACCCATTTGGTGCTACAGAAGTGGTCCCAGAGTTCAGCACTTCCGTTGCTTGTGCAAGGCTCTGGGTTCCATCCTTAGCACCACATTAATCAATGAACAAACAAACAAATGAATCCAGTGGGACAAAACCTACTTCTCAGACATCTCTGACATCCATCCACCTTGCCCTCAATACTTCAAATGCCCATCCTTATTTTGATACAAAGTTGTGGAGAGGCGTGTCTATTTTTAATGTCTTCTTATGTGGCAACTCGAAAGAGTCTTAAAATGTGAAGCCAGGCGCCCTCTTTGGAAAAACAGATGCAGCTTTTCCAGCCAGGACCCTGCTGCTGTGGTTACTAAGGAGACCAATTGGCCTGAGGTGCCTTAATTCATCAGTAAATCCCAGGCAGCTGCTACCTGGGACAAAGGTGCTCTTGCTCTTCTGAGGGAGGAAAACAGCTGCGTGAATGGAGGTTAGTGGAGTCCTCCAGGACAGTCAGCAAAGGTGGTGAGCACCTTCTTCCCCAGCAGCTCCTCTCCAGTGCGTGGAGATACCTGACAGAAGAGTTAGCTCCATCTGCCTCAAGACTTACCAGTGGGGCCTGCTGGAGTCTACTCCTTCGTTACCACCTCCGAAAGTCCTATAAGAGGTAAACCAGCTGCAAAAGCAGGAGAAACGGGGTGAGGTGACCTCCCTCACTGAGAGCATTCTCAACACTACAGAAAAGCTGGCAGAACCACCCTAAGGGAAAAAGGGGTGGCTGTCCAGCATAGAGGAGTTCATGACACATCAGCATTTGGTGAGCATTCCTCAGGTGACTACAGATGCCTCACAAAAGCTCCACAGCCATTCAAAGATTGTAAGACTAAGTATTCATAACAGTCTATGGGAGACATTTCAGACTGAAAACCAGAATTGTGTGTGTGTGTGTGTGTGTGTGTGTGTGTGTGTGTGTGTGTGTGTGTAACAAAAGACAACCACAACATCAACCATCAGTTGTTGTCCACCTTATTTTTGAGGCATAGTCTCTCACTGGCCTAGTATTGGTATTTGCCATGTAGGCCAAGCTGACTGATGGGCCAGCCCCAGGATCTACCTGACTCCACTCCCCAAGGCTGGGATTCTAAGTATATACCATGGATTTTTTTTTTCTTAAAGTGGGTTTAAAGTCTTCTTGCTTACAAGGTAAGCACTTTACCTAAAACTGAGTTAGTTTCCTAGAGTATCTGTTCAGTCAGGAAAACAAAGGATAGCTTGTGACTCTCTAACTAGTCACCATACTTATGCAACAGGAAAGACAAGGGTCTCACAACATCAACCCTCCCTGGGCTCACTCTCTCCTTCCCCTCTACCTTAGAAACAGCCTGAGGTGACCCCCATGGAACCTCTAGCTCACTGGCTTCACCTCTCCCATTTAATAAACCAGAAAGAACAAGTCAGAGTTGATAACCCTTCATTCTTTTTTTTTTTTTTTTTTTTTTTTTTTTTTTTTTT